>CM053583.1:163546578-163581303 GCA_028627135.1 Pseudochirops cupreus
CAGAACCAGGAGAACAATTTAAAACATAACAAGGTAAAGAAAAACAGCCTTGGAAGATATAAGGGTTATAATTAATGAAATGCCAAGCCGTAATCCCAGAGGACCAGTGATGAATCACGCTACTCACTCCTGACAGAGAGGTAATGGGCTACAAGTGCAGAAGGAGACAGGCATTTTCAATGCGGTGATTTGTTTTGATCGAATACGCATATTTGTTACAAGAATTTTGTTTTTAATGTTGGTGGAAGCTGTAGGAAGCAGAGAATGCTCAGCTAAATTGCAAAAAAAAAACACTGAAGAAAATCAAAGGAATCACAGACAAGCAGGACAACTTTGAGCATGACATGTTGAAATTATTATATAGTTAAAAATAAAGCAAGCTATACCTAAGAGAGATTCATGATTTCATGTTTTCTTTATTAAAAAATGGATAAGTATATTCTAAACTTTAATTTTTTGTTTGCTAAATTAAGAATAAAAGAATAAAATCACTTGAAATATTCTCCATTTTTCATTTGGAGTTACCTAACATGAGAGAAAATCAAGAGTTCTAACATAGACCCTCAGCATTAGGTCTAATTGTTGCCATTACTGCTTTTTCTGCATTTCAAATGCACATATGACTTTAATACATGAGTCTATATACCTAATTGCTCATTTTCCCCACGGATTTTCAGGGAGTGAAGAGTCACATGAGCTACTCTTTCACTATGAAAATTATTTCAGGGACTTGGGGAGTTTAATATTGTGGGTTGTTCATTTTTAATGCTGTGTGTGCATAAAGTAACAGCCAAGTCAAAAGCCCTGGGGACCAGAGATGTCATGGTAAATAGCACACATTACTGAGAAGCTTTTGTAGATAGTGTTTACTGAAAGAGAAGGCATTTTTTCCAACTTTGTTGCTATGCAAGAGATGAAGAGTGCAGCCTAGGGCAGGACCAGAACATAGCAGGGCTAGGTAAATTCTTGGGTGGGAGAAAGGTGACTTCCACCTCTAACCAACAAGATGGGATCCGAGTTCAGAGGAGAACAAATGTGACAAAATGAAACTAATCTCTGAAGGCTGGATGCATCAGGCTTGCTGATGAACTCTTCTTCAGCTATCTACTTTGTATAAAGCTTAGTACAGTGTCTGATACATAGACACCATGTGCTATAGATAAGCTCATTTCCTTTCTGAGAGAAAGAGAGAGAGACAGACAGACAGACAGAGACAGAAAGACACACAGAGAGATATGGATAGTTTGATTAGGAACTTGCTATGTGCCATACAGTCTGCTAAGGATCCGGGGACAAATATAAACAAAAGAAAGCCATTGCCCTCTAGGACCTTACATTGTAATGGAGGAAAAAACACAAAACTGGGAGAGGAAAGTAGAAAAGGGGGAAGGTGTGGTACACAGGAGACGGCAGGTGTGGAGAAGGGCAATAAATGGTGTGGAAATCTGGCTCAGGAAAGTACGTTAACACTAATAGAATCTAATAGAACCCAGTTTCACAGAGGGCAGAGACTACAGTTTGTGTGGGAGGGAGATGAAGATAATGGGCAAAGTGTGGGCAGCATGACACGAATATGGGAAGTGACAAGACTATAAATGCCTTAGGGGTAGAAGACTGTTTCCCTTTTATCCTTGTATCCTAACAACCTAGAACATAGTAGTTGCTTAATAAATTCTTTTAATTGCTTGATTTCAGTTTTAGTTATTGTACAGGTACAGTGCCAAGACTGAAAATCTGATGGTGCTGGAAACATGACCCCATGAAGCTGGCTAACTGAGGTAGGGCTTCCATGGAAGTGGAGCTCCTCCCTTGAACTATAGCTTCTTTCTGCATAGATATTCACAGACTTCCATACACCTGTCATATGCCATATCAACCCACCGTCCCACTCGATTTGGCACATCCAGTCTGGTGAAGAGCTATTATTACTGGTTTAGATGTTGTGAAATGAGTTAGACCAATGTTTTTCAAAGAATATTGACTTTCAGAGATTTAAATTGCCTCATGATTTTTTCTAAAAAAATTACATTATTGGCCCCAGGCCAAGTAATACATACAAAAGCATGTACACATTTCATGATTGGGCCGCTGAGATTATGGTTGGTTATTGTATTAATGGGAATTTTCAAGTCTTTTGAGGTCATCTTTCTTCACAACTTTGTTGTTACTGTATACTTTATTCTCTTAGTTCTGCTCACTTTGTGTCAGTTTATGTAAGTCCTCCCAGCTTTCTTTGAAATCTTCCCTTTGGATATTTCTTTGGCACAGTCATATTCCAATACCTTCATAGATGGCATCTGAGCTATCATTGATGGGCATCCCCTTAGTTTCCAGTCCTTCACTACAAAAGAGCCCCTACAAATATTTGCTACCTATTCAAACATATATACAAATCTGTGGATGAAACAAACATGGGAGGTATAGTCAAAACGCTGAACGACAGAATCAGTATCCTCCAACAGACTAAAGCATTAGGTTGAGTCACAGAATGTTATATTTAATACTTATGAATGTCAAGTTTCATGCTGCTTGGGAAGAGTCATGCTAGGAATACAAATTGGAGGAGACAGAGAATAGAAAGTGATTCACCCATAAAAATTGGGAAGAGAATGAGTTCAGGGGACAATAAACACAACATCTCTTGCCAGTATGATATGGAATAATTGCAATCATGTATGAAAAGGAGCACTAACAACAATGAAATCATGAACTCATTGTAGTATTTTATTTTTAAAATATTACTCCAATCTGATGAATTCAGAGAAAAATGAGATGTATATAACAGCAAAACTGAATGCTTCAGAACCAGGAAAAATTTGTTCACAATCACAGACAGATTGTATGTGTGACAACCAACCTTGATAAACTGTACTCTTCTCAGCAACACACAGGTATAAGACAACTCTACAAGTCTCAGGATGTTTGGTTCTCTTTCTTTTTTTCTTTTTTTCTTTTGTTCCCAGTGTTCACTCACTGGTTACAACTCTTCTATACAACCAGACTATTGTACAGTGTGAAAGTGTTTGCAGATCCTATACATGCTGCCATGGAGGGGGGGTTAAGGGAAGGGAGAAAATTTGAAACTTAAGTGATTGAGGAACTGAATCTTGTAAACTAAAAGTAAATAAGTCAATGGGAAAAAAAGCTGAATGCTTCAAAATTATAACCAGCACACTTAACCTCACCTACTATGTGCAAGGCGTTGCACTAAGGACTCTACAAATATCTCATCTGATTCTCACAACAATTCTGGAAGGCAGTTCTATAAGTATCATCACTTTACATTGGAGGAAACTGAGACAGACAGATTAAGTGACTTTTATGCAGGGTTACACAGCTATTAAGTGTCTGAGGCTGGATTTGAATTTGAGTCTTCTGGATTCTTAATACTCTATTCATTGTGCCTTACCTCTTTATAAAAAGAAAGGAGGCTAGGGTTGTTGTTGCAGTTTTTAACCCCAACTCTCATGCATGGGCTCATTGCATATCCAATATAAGAAGTAAGGAAAAAAAAAACCTTTCTTTTTATAAGGAGATACAGTTGAGGCTAAATGCATGGAGAAATGGGTCTGGACTCAGGAAGACCTCAGTTCAAATCCAAACTTGAATACTAGCTCTGCTACTTGCTGCTTTCATGGTCTTGTAAAAGCTCCTCTGGGCCTCAGTCTTCTCACATACGAAATGAGGGGAATGGTTAGAGTGATATACTCTTCCACTTGTCAATCCATGAGTGTCTGACTGCAGATGAAGCCAGAAGCTGGAAGCAGAGGAAGGTTGTACAAGCATAGCCTAAGGAACAATACCTAGAAAGCAACTCCATGGCCTGAAAGAGTCTACACATATGAGAACAATATGGTGAGAGCCCAAGGGACTTTGCTATCCCCCAGGGCTGACCCTAGCCCTGTACTCTCCGAGACCACATATATTCCAACAGGGCTGACCCTCAAGACAATTTCCCCATGTGGCCCATACCCAGGACTCCCATCACTCTCCCTGAAGGAGACATGCTACCCTTCCCCCCATTCTCAAGTCAGGTGGAATCCCAGACAGGTCTCTCTATGATTCGAGGGGTTTCTTCTCCCATTACAACAATACCCAAGGTTGAGCTACCCTCTGCAGTACTCTCTACTTTTGTCCCCTAGGACTATTTGGGGAAATAGAATTAATGTTGAGGTCACTTTTGGTGGCACGTAGGTGCTTGGGAGGTAGGACTGAATGAATGTACAGTACAGACAGGTGTGGAGGGAGCAGTAGCTGAGATAGTGTTTCCTTCTTTAAATTGCCCCACCAGGGCACCCGTATTCCATTTGAAATTTTGACTAAGGGCTTTGTTGGAGCTGGCAACTTTTTTCTCTTATTGGAGTCATTGAATCTTCTGTTTAGCACGCTAACTCCCCAGTATCTTCCAAAAATCTCCTTGAGCTATCAGGAAAAATCCTTTCCCACTATCCAGCAGGGAACTATTTTTAGTAAAGGCAGGTGGTGGCCCAGCATATAACTTTCTCATCTAGGCAGGGCAGTTCAACTTGTGAAAACATCTGGGAAAGGACAGGTGCTATATGGGACTGCTGCTTCTAGAAAAACAAAATGAAACAAACAAACGAGTAACTAGGGTGGGATTGACAGGGTTTTGTCCTAGGAACTAATGTGGAAGGGGAAGCTCCCTTCCATTCTTGATCCAGAGACATATCTCTACCCTTCGGGGTTTTCTGTTGGCTGATATTCCTGAAAGGATTGGGGTAGTGCAAATTGGGGAGAAGGGTGCAAAATAAGGTAGTCCTTAGGCCTAGGAGTAGGGTTGCAGGTTGATCTCAGATACCTGGAGGTCCACATCTTGTTTTTCTTTTTCTTTAATTTTATTTATCTTATTCTGAACTTAAGAAGGTATTTATGTAAGCATTTCCATAACATGCAGAATAGGGAAAAAAAAAAGATGATTGTACATGAAGCTGCAAATCCATTATGTACAACTTGCTATTTCTTTTAAAGAATACAATGAAGTTATCATGTAACTTTCTTTTCCTCTCTTTTTGTCTTCTCTCCCCAGCTCCCCCCCTAAACTTTGCCCTAGCAGTGGCTACCATTAGACACAAATGTGAATATATTTGTAAAATCATTCTACACATACTTCTATTTATCAGTTCTTTCTCTGGATGCAGACAGCATCTTCCTTCATATGCCCTTTGTAGTTAATTTGGGTATTTATAATAGTAAAAATGACTTATTCCCTCAAAGTTGTTCTTAAAACAATATTGCTGTTACTATATACAGCTTCACTGGGGCATGGCTGAACGAATTGTGGTATATGGTTGTCATACCTTCTTTCCCAGCACAATTTATCTCAGGAGATAAGAGGATGTAGTGCCCCAGGAACCTTCACTCCTCTCAGACAATACTTTGTCAAATAACCTTCTCCTTCCCCTTTATTCCCTCCTCTCCCTGAATCAGGGGACATCTCATCCTTGGAACCCATAGTCTCATAGATCAGGAGCTAGAAAGGAACTCTGAGTCTCTGTGGTCTTATCCCCTTAATTTTAAGATGAAGAGCTAAGACCCAGAAAAAATAAATGATTTAACTAAGGTTATTCAAGCAGCAAGTGTCAGAACTGGAATTTGAACTGAAGTTCAAATCTGATTCCAAATTTAACTCTCAGTCCACCTATGAGGCTGCCTTTTAGCTCTCAGGCTGTAAGTGCCTTTATTCCTCAGGCAACGTATCTTGGGCAAGAGAAATAACTTCTCTTCTTTGGAGAAGTCAAACCTTTAGGGCACTTTCTTCCCAGGAGGAACAAGGACCATAGGCCCACCCCCTGTTCCTGCAAAGTTTTCACCTTACTATGTCTTTCTCTGCAAACAGCTTTATTGAAGCATTTGTCCCTTCCTTAGGTAATCCGTATCTGGACACAGAGCATTCGGGACTGGAGAGAGGGGTGTCCCCAAATATTTTTCCCCACATGGGGAAAAATTCCTTTTTGCCATATTTTCCCAAGTATTACCTGAAGTCAGAACTTTGTGGTTTTCAGTGAAGTCTAGTGAATAGAAAGTCAGTTTTCAAAACAGGAATTCCTGGGTTCAAGTCTACCTTCTGACACATATTGAGGGTGTGACCCTAGGCGAGGAATTTAACATCTCAGTGACCTATGGAGCTTTCTATGACTTTAAATGGCAGAAAAGTAGCCTGCATTAGTAAAGGAAGTTCCCTTTCCAGGGAGTATCATGTAACTGTGCACTATCAAGTCCAGGCTCCATCTTGGAACCTTAAACACATCTTGGAGCATGACTAGTTTTCAGGTCTGGGACAATTGCTGCTGCAATCCCATAGTTTGGGGGTCATTCTGCTGGTGAGGAGCAGGTAGCAGTTCATTTGTGATGGCCATTGCAGCAACTGTCCACGGACGAGGAAAGTCACTCACTTGGGGCCAAAGCAAAAGCAAGGATTAGACAAATTCTCTAGGAATAGGGCAATTCTTTGCTGGGGGCCAAGGGAATGCGGACAGAGTAGGTGAGAGAATAATCAACACAAAAAGATTTTGGGTACAAAGGCAGCTATGTTTTGATATGTATATATGCATATACATACTATGTATTATGTGCTTTATGTAGATAGATAGATAGATAGATAGATAGATAGATAGATAGATAGTTTAACATGTGACTCATCTAAGGGAAAAATGCATTTGTGACAAAGTTTTAAGTTTAATGTTCATTATTAACATGTCCTTCATTACTTTTTAAAATCTAGACTCTAAAAGATCAACAAAGTAACCAATGAACCCCCAAATTTTAGCATTTGCTAAGTTCCAAGGTGTAAATGCTCACAACTGGAAATTTAACAATCATTCCTGGAACCTGGTTTGAATTGGCTCTAGAAAAGGTACTAGGTCAGGTGGCAAACTGGTCATCACAGCTCAGATTCAGAATTGGGAAGATGGCATCAAAGTTAGAAATCAAGATGCAGAAAGAGTCATGGAGGCTTCTTGCTTCAATCTGAATCTTCATTGCCAGGGTCCTTTTCTTGTTATGGGAATCCTCCAGACAGCTTTAAAAGGTACAGGTGTGGCTCCTCTGGTTTAGGTGAATCCTACCAGGTTGTGGGCTGATATAGGGGGAGAATCACCAATATAGTTCCCCAACTAAATTTCTTATTTTAGATTATTGATTAAAACTGACAGTAAACCAGGAACCTTTAGAAAATTCATGCTTATTTTAGCATTTTGAAAATGTGCCCAACAAAAAGCAATTTTGAATTATGTAAGAAAAATCACTAAGTTGTTTTTACCTTTTGATCCATTAGTTGTATGACTCCAAAAAGTCAATGACAGAAAGATACCATTTAGAACAAACTATTCCTAACTGCACTTGCTGTAGTATTAAAATAATTGGAACCAAGCAGATAACCCCTGGGGAATGGCCAAACAATATACAGTCTCTGAATGTAATAGAATATTATTGTGATGAAAGAAATACTATTAAGTTGGAGAAAACTGGGAATACTTTGTAAACTGATAGAGAGGAGAGAAAACAAATTCAAGAGAAAAAGATTTATATATATATATATGTATATTAAATGCACATAACACATAATATGTATATACATATGTACATATCCACACACATAATGGCTGGAATAATATAAAGATGATAGTTATGACAGCTAATCTCAAATTAATTGCAATGATCAGTTTTGGTTCTGAAGAATATATGAGACAACTAGACAGCACAGTGGACAGGATGCTAGTCTTGGAAGATCTAAGTTCAAATCCTGCCTCGGATATTTACCAAGTGTGTGACCCTGAGTAACTCACTTAACCTCTTACTGCCTCTGTTTTCCCATCTATAAACTAGGAATAATAAAAGCACCACATTCACCAGGTTGTTTGTGAGGATCAAAAGATTTAACACGTGTAAAACAATTTGCAGTCTTTGAAGTTTTATATAAAGCCAGCTATTATTATATAAATGGAATGTATTTCCTTTCTCTTGGTAGAGGGGTGGAGACAATCCAGGTATGGAAAGTTTCATACATTATCAGAGGAAGTTGTTTTGCTTGGTTGATTTAGTGTAATTGTTTTTCTATGTAACAAAGAGAAGGTCAATGTGGGTAGAGTATGTATGAGCAAAATGACCGAAGAAGAAAAAATGTATTGACAAAACTTTTTTTTTTTAATTAAAGAAAGTAGAGATAAACCATTGACAGCGCATCACTTTCCTCCCTGCGACTAAGGGAGGCAGAGGCTGGTAGATCCCTTGAGCTTGGGAGTCCTTGGCTATAGTCCATCTAAGTTAAGCCCCAGGCTAATGTGGTGGGTTAACAGGGGTGGAGGCCCTCTAAGGAGGAGCAAACTGGCCTATTTCAGAAATGGAACAGGTTAAAGATTTCACGTGCATCAGTATTGGGATCAGACCTGTGAGTGGCATTTTCACTTCCAGCCTGGGAGTCAAAGGGTATCCCAAACAACAGTAACAACAACAAAAACAAAGAGGACATGGATGAATTGTGATCTACACTTGCAGAAGGGAATATCTACACCAGGAAAATCATAAACTTGTTGTAGTATTTTTTAATTTTTTTTTTTGCATTTTTAGAAGGGGTAAGGCAAGGCAATTGGGGTTAAGTGACTTACCCAAGGTCACTCGGCAGTAAGTGCTAAGTGTCTGAGGCCAGGTTTGAACTCAGGTCCTCCTGATTCCAGGGCCAGTGTTCTACTCATTGCACCACCTAGCAGCTCTCATATAGTATTTTATTTTCAAAATATTATTTCAATCTAATGAATTAAGAAAAAATGGGAAGATGTCTTAGCCAACACAAAGCAAAACCAGGAAAGAATATACAACATGACTATAACAATATAGATGTGAAAAAATCACAGCAAAACTGAATGTTTTGAAATTAAAACCAGAAATCTTATCCTCAAAGAACAGATATGATCATTCAATTCCTTCCCTTCTTTTCGAAGGGTACTATGGTTATAGAACACTGCATATAATGTTAAAATTGGTGGGTGTATTCGTTAGTTTTGATGACTTTCTTTTTCTTCTTTGTTATAAGGCGTAGCTTTCTGGTAGGAGGAAGACGGGGATATATTACGAAATGTAAATGATGTAAAAAGTAAGAGGCAGAACTCAAATTAAAATATATTCAATATTTTAGTGCTTAAAAGATTCACATTTTAATTAATGTGGGACCTCTCAACATCAGCACAACTTGTAATCCTTTTATACTCTATAGATGGTTTAATGAATGGTTTTGATCACAAAATTTCACCATCTGATGATGATCCACTTTCTAATGATGAACATCTCTAAATTTAGCTAAGTCTGGGCTTTAGATTAAAGAGATACAGTTCAAGAATTAGCCTACATTTGAGTACTAGAAATGTTTCCCATTTTAGAAGACCTACTAGAACTTGTTCTCCATTGCTTGAGCCCTAGAGAACCCAGGTTCACCTCTATGTGCCAACAAGAGGCATTGCCATAGGACTTGAGGGGGAATTTTAAAATATTATACTCCTCTTATGTGTCTGTATGCAAGCAAACTTGCACAATCTGTTCTGAATATCAAAATGCCCGGGGAAACCTACTTCAAAACACAGATATTGAGAATGTATAGTTGAAATCTCTATTTTGGGAACAAAACTGGCATGCCCTAAATAGGGTGTAAAATACAGTGAAAAGCTATTTTAGTGATATTTTATTGCATTTGCAAACATTGTTTAATGAATAAAGACATCCCATAACTAACTGTCCCTTCTCTTTTGCTGGAAATGTGTCACGCCCATTACTAGCTCATGTCTGGACTGATGATCAGACTCTTTCTGTACTAATATAATGGTACCTATCATTCTATGAGAGCAATCTGAGATGGAAGATGGACACACCCAACAGCTGGAGAATCTAAATCAAATGTGCTATTTCAGTATTTTTAAATTCAGTTGATTTGAATGTTGGAAATAAAAAGATGGATTTATAAGAACCTAAAATATTTTAATGTGTAAAATATCTGTATTTAATGAAATTCAATTATTAAATACAAGGAGAAATACTGGAAGGAAATTTGACCGAGATGCAAAGGTGTGTGTCAAGGTCAAAGGGTATCTTCCCATCAGAGAAAAACTAATTTGGGATAATTGGTTGCCTAGCATGCTGGCATTTGGTTGTTTTTATGCTTGGTAGAGGAAATGTCGCTTGGCTAAATAAGACTGTCCCAGTGGATAGAATAGCCACATCATCATTACAATCAGGTAACCAAGAGAGGTTTTTGTTTGTTTGTTTTTTCTTTTTGCCACCTGGAAGATGGCAGCTACAGCTAATAGACTTCAAGGAGGGTCTCCCTCTCAGAGTTTGCCTAAAGTTTGGTGAAAACAGAGATTTCCAGTTGCTTCTATAAGATTTATATTCACTCAAAAGAGATCAACCCAACTAGCCAAATTGGAACAAAAAAAGTGACCAGGGATGAGAAACGTATGTGTCTAGATTAAAATATGCAGTTTTATGGGCAACCCATTGAATTAAAAGGGATCTATCTAGCCATCCAAAGTGGGGGGGGGGAAAGTGGGTGAGAAATGAACACATTATGATATGTAGTTAGGTGGGCAGCCCACTGAATTGGTCATTAATATATGTATATATATATATATTTTTTTATATATGTATATATATATATATATATATATATATATATATACATATATGCACTATGGGCAGTTATAGATAGTGGAAAAGGTGCCAAGTCTATAGATAGATTCATATTGATATAGTTATATAGATTGAAGATGCATTGGATTGCACTTTGGAAACTGTAGTAACTCTAGTATTTCCCACACCAGAGAAATTAATTCTGTCACCAACAATATTCTCCTATTCTTCTCCATTTAAGTTTGAGGGCTCTCTGCCTGATGATTCTCATGGCTCACTGTGGGAATGAAGTCACTCTGGGGTCTTCAAAGCCATGCTAGTGGAAATCCCCTGGACGTTTACTCCCCTGAATGGATAATTCCACTTCAAGCTGCCTTCAATTTCAGTGTAAATTATACAAGTCGTATACACCCCACTGTACTGGGGTCCCCTCCCTCTCAGCTCTGTCTCTAAGATTTTCATTGTGTTCTCATCATCACCATGGTCCTTCTCACAGTAGCCAACCAGGCAGTAAGATATTAAGATTTAGAGTCTGCAAGAACTTTAGAGCTCATTTTATACAACTCCCTTATTTAGAAGATGACGAAGCTGAGATCCAGAGAAGTTAAGGGACTTGTCTGAGGTCACATGGGAAGTTAATGACAGAGCCAGGATTCGAACCCAGGTCCTCTGACACCAAATTTGCCACCTTTTCCACTATACTGTCTCAAACCCATATCTAAAGATTATGTATTCTATTTTAGTCCTCTGGAAGATTATAGTGACTTGCACTTAGCAACAGTTTGCAATTCAGTATAATTTCTCTTCCTTTTCCTTCTTCATTTCTCTAATTAAGCTCTCTGAAAGTGTTAGTGAAGAGAGCTTAATTGGATAGTAGATGAATGCTGCCATTCAACTGGCCTCTCCAAACCATGGCTTGCTCATATAAAAACAACAAAAACAACAACAAAAAACTTTAAAAAAAACTGTACCTAGAATTTGAGGAATGAGGAATTTTACCGCAAGTCTACCAAGCTGGACTATTTCTGAGTAAGAAACCGAGCAAAAAATCAAAAAAACATAACATGCCTGAGATTGGAGATTCATCACCAGATTGATTTCAAATAATGAATTCAGATAATTCAGGTGATAGTTTTTTCAGCCACTAATGAAGACCATACGGAGGCAAAAATGATATCATGAGGAAACTATTGAATTTATCATCAATAAGACATAAGCTCAGATTCCATCTTAAGACTTACTGCCTATGACCATAAGGAAATTATCTGTTCTACTTCAGCCTCAGTTTCCTCATCTGTAAAATGAGGTTAATAGTAATTACTATACTATTTCCCTGACTCCAAACATTTCCTTATTCTTTTCAGTGTCAGTTCTTTCCCTCAGAGATTACCTCTCCCCTTCTCCCCCGTTGTTCTTGTGTTTATATGGTGCATATTTTTGTCTTATATTTTGAATGTTGTCTCCACCTCTTGGGAGAAGGGACTGTTTTGTTTTTTGTTTTGTTTTTGTCTTTCTTCATATTCCCAACAATTAGTACTGTGCTTGTCACATGGTAGGTAATTAATAAATGCTAGTCAATTGACTAAATGACTGTACCTGTTTCACAGGGATTTGTGAAGAAACAAATGATTTAATGTATATTAAGCACTTTGCAGACTTAAGATTGCTTTGAAATACTAGCAATTATTATTAGATATGAAAGGCTTGTTAGCTCCATCAGTAGACATAGTAACTTAATAAAATTATGGATCTTTAGCAGAAGCATCAAACTCATGACTAGACAGCTGCAAACAGTCTTCAAAACTCCTAATTCAAACTAGCTTAAAATGGGCGTACCCTATTGAGAAATGTTTAATAAAATAGATTAAAACACCATAATATAGATAATGTTAATTTGTGGTTATGTAAGTTAATATGCAGGCTTCAGGGATCCATTTCTATTTGAGTTTTACATTAATACTTTAAAGTATAGAAGCACTGAAATTGTCTTCTGGAGATTCTACTTGTCTATGAATCATGAAACACCATGATCTCAGGAAAATCAAAATTACATGTGATCTGAAGGACAATGGAAAGACAGGTAATTGTGTAAAGATTGCCGACTATTATCATTAGAAGCTGACTTATGAGAAATGGTGTAAGAGAGATTGTCAAAATCAGGTATGTCAAGAAAAGTGGAGAGAAGATCATGTGAAAATGGGAGGTAACAATTGACATCAGAAGTTCTTAAGCAGCAGTTTATGAATAGATTTCAGATAGTTTATGAACTTGGAAGGGGGGAAAATTACAACTTTATTTGAACTAACCTCATTGAAATATTAGCACTTCCTTGAATTATTTAAAATATTATTATTAAAAGGGATCCATGAACTTAACTAAAAGCACATATACATATGTATATATGTATGCACATACACATATGTTATACATGTGTGCATATATACATGTATGTGTATGCACACACAAGCATCCCTAGTCTACATGTATGTGGGAGGAAGAGTCAAACAACTTAGAATCAGGAATATGCTTCAAATTCCACTTCAGATACCTGTTAACTGTTTGATCTAGGGGCAAGTCCTCTAACCTCTATGTGTTTCAATTTTCTTTTTTTGGAGGGAGGAAGACAAGGCAATTGGGTCAAGTGACTTGCCCAAGGTCACACAGCTAGTCAAGCGTCTGAGGTCGCATTTGAACTCAGGTCCTCCTGACTCCAAGGTAGGTGCTCTACTCACTGCACCACCTAGCTGTCCCCATGTTTCAATTTTCTTATCCATAAAATGTTGAGATTGGCTGGAAAGGTCCTTTCCAAATTTAAATCTGTAAGTTGTGATCTGTGATTTCATCAATGCAGTGGATAGAGTGGATAGAATCAGGAAGATCTGAGTTAAATCGTGTCTTCAGGTACTTACTAGCTATGTGAGTCTGAGCAAATGACTTTACCACAATTAAGCCCAAGTCTTCCTAATTCTGAGGCAAGCTTTTTATCCATTACAACTTGCTATCTGTCTCTACATTGATAATCCACAAAAACTTTTTAAAAACCAGCTCAGTAGCTCTTCTGATGACTACACACACACACACACACACACACACACACACACACACACACACACACACACACACACACACATTCCTTCATGCTCACGAAAAGCTACGGGAAGATCTCAATCAGCACCAGATGTGGGAGATGAAAACCCCCAGACCCTTGAGATAATAGTATCATAAAACTGAATACTGGAAGAGATCTTGGAGATTTAGAATGAGTCTCTCATTCCCTAATTTGAAAGACGATGAAACTGATTAAAGATCCATTTAGAAATAAATAATCAGAGCCATCCCAGGAGGTTGATGGGGCATAGAAAATCATATTTTGTGACTCCTTTTCCCATTCTCTCAATACATTATTATATAGGTAAAAATAGGATAAAATCAACACCAACAAGAGAATAGAAGCAATGCCAACATTTAAAATCATTAACAAGAGAATAAGGAGGTACAGTCGGGTTGTATGGATGTATAAGACTCGTGGTTTTTTAGCTTTTCTCTATTAATGGGGAGATCCATGTTTTCTCCTTCCCTCCATACTCTACCAAAGATAACTGATTCTGATCACAGCAACAGCACCAGGATCTTCTCTGCAAGGGGTTTGGGGAAATTGTCCTAATCTGTCATACCCCAGAGATAATCTTGCCAGTAATTCACTAACCAACTCTCAGCCCTTTCTTTGTTTAAAGAAACCTCATCCACTTTCTCCAGAAGAGTGGTGAAACAATTTATGCTTTTTTAGAAGACCACACCTTCTTTTGTAAGTAATTGAAATAATTCACTTTAAGGAAGAAGGATTAATTTTTTAAGTGGTGAAAGTGTTTCTTAGTGCTTTGAAAGATGGACTAAGTGGGTCTTTGGGGTTAATTCTTTACAATCCTTCTTAGTTGAACTGCTGAGAAATGAATTCTTCCATAAAGTAGGAGTCACTGGGTTAAATCTTTCTGATAAATATTTTTAAAAAGCTAATTGTTATTTCAAAAGTCTCGGATAGGAAAATGCATGCATTCAGTTACTAAATATTAATTGGGCTCTTTTGTTCAAGGTGCTGGGAGAGGTACTGAAAGGGATTTAGAAATAAATACTACATTGTCTTTATTCTTGCACTGCTTACAGCCTAGTAAAGGAGAAGAGGTGTGCATGAAAACAATGATGACTGTTTGTGATGTGCAAGAGACTACGTGGTTTAGTGAAAACAGTCCAGGATTTTCAGTCAGGGAAATGGGTTCATATACTAATGTTTCCACTTATTATTAACCTTGTGACCTTAGGCAAACATATAACTTTTCAGGAATTGTTTCCTAATCTGTAGAATGAGGGGACTAGACTAAAGCCTCTTCCTGTTCTAATATTCTGTGATCTGAATGGACTATTTTCCATAGTACCATAGGATAAGTCCATACAAAATTACAATCAGGGAAGGAAAATACTGGCATTGTGCTTAGGGTCAGAATACTCCTCAAATGAAACATAGGATTACAACATGACTGACTGAAGGGAGATGGGAAGACTAGTTTGGATAACCCAGGGGATATATAATACAATGTAAGATCCTCAAAGAGAAGGACTATTTTATAGGGTAATGTGTGTGCATACACACATGCATGTGTATGTATATATATATATATGTGTGTGTGTGTGTGTGTGTGTGTGTTTGTGAAGATTACATACATGAATGTGTGTAACTATATACATGTGTATATATGCATGTGATGTGTGTATGAGTATATATGTTTTATGTGTTTATTTTGTAAAGAGTAAAATTATCAGGCAGTTAGTCTTGATCATAAAGAGTCTGTAGCTGGCCTTGGAAGTATGGATAGGAAACTTTTTTTTGGTGATCAAGGATAAGCAATAGTGATTTGCTAATCTATAAAGCTTTGTAGACTTTACAGGTACAAAAAGAATATTTTGTCAATTGTCAGTCTTGTAGGCAAACCAGGATCAAAGAAAAAAAACAAACATGCAGTGTGGTTATAGCTTTTTTTGAACTATGAATTATAAAGATGGAGTCATTCATAACTAAAGAAGAAAGACATTGTATTGGACTCTATTTGCAGCTATAATAGGATATAGGAAAATAATAATGTATTTCTTCTTGGAAAGAACAAGTATATGGAAAGGAAGGAGAAAAGGAATAAGGATAGAATCTTAGGGAATACCTGCAGTAAAGGGGAAGAAGGAGGGAGAGAAGCAGACAATTAGAGAAGAAAGAAAGAAGATAATCAGAGAAGAACTGGTGATTGAGATAGGAGTAGCATTTTGTAAACTAATTGCTACCTACATGTGAACAATTACTGAATGCTTTTTCTTGAAAAAATTGCTTCTGATGAGTCAGGGGAATAAAAAAGAGTGGGCATCACTCTCATCAAGGGTGTGTGTGTGTGTGTGTGTGTGTGTGTGTGTGTGTGTGTGTACACACATGCACAAATTCATATACATATACACATATATACACACACCACTTAAATATATTTAAGAATACAATTCTTTTAAAATGGGAGCACGAGCTAAGAGAATGTCTTAATAGAACTATGTTGCTATGATGCATGGAAAGGAATTGCTAATTTTCCTCGTCACAGGTCAAACTCTAGGCTTGTAGCCTACCCCACCCCCTTTCTGGTCTAGTTCATAGGTATTTATGGATATTACAATATTTTGTTTCCCTTCCAGAGAAGACTAGAACACTGTGATAGGGGTAACAATAGGTCAAGAGTTTGGCCCAACAAATTTTACCAAGATAGAGAGAATGCTTGCTCTCACAGTCTGTGAGATATACCTCAGGTACTGTAGGGCTAAGAAAAACAAATAAACCCCAAAAGAATAAAAAAGTAGAAGTTATTTACCAGTTCCAGACTGGAAGGTTGAGGAAAGAACTTGGAGAAAGTTCCAAAGAGAGAAATGAAGGTCAGTGAAAGTTGAAAAAATCAGAACCCTATGGAGAACTAAGGTTTACATCTACTGTATTCCTTAATGATGTTCAAGTATATTCTCTCTCTCTCTGTCTCTCTCTCTGTCTCTCTCTCTGTCTGTCTGTCTCTCTCTCTCTCTCTCTCTCTCTCTCTCTCTCTCTCTCTCTCTTCTCCTTTTGAATGTAGGCCACAACCCTAAATGGGAAAAAATGTATATACAGAATATTATTTACACAAATTGATCATACTCCAACATACCAATGTATCTGTGATCTCATCAAAGCAGACATTCCTCCAGTGATGCACACTGCAGCCTGACTGTGTCTGCTCTTCCTGTGAGACTCTTGTTCATGAGATTTCCACTTGTGGTCCATATAGCTTGCTGGTGGCCTTCCTTGAGTTCTCCTTTCATTTAAAGGATAGCAATGAAGCAGTTGTTCTATTTTCCATTAACCTTTTCTTACCGCAAGATCTAACCATATTCTTTTTCAATTCTCCTGACTAATTATAACTAAGTTTATTCAACAAAAATTATTCAGCAATGATCCATTTCTTTAATGACATCTTATACCTTGTCTCCTTTATTATTCCAAATAAGTAACATACATGTAGATATAGGTAAATACACATTTAAAATAGGAAATATTTGTTGTGATATTTTCAGATAAAGATTTTTTTCATTCCTTTTTTTAATCGTTTCTGCTCTTTTCAGGTTTTTTTCCCCCCGTCATCATATTTCTCTTACCAAGTAGGAGCATACTCAGGCTGGTACATATGGGAGGTATGAAACTCCAAGCCCAACACTCTATCCACCGTGTCACCTAGCTGCCTGTTCTGTGCCTAGAACCGTATCGAGCATGATGAAAGCTACAGACGAACCAGACATGGTCCTTGCCTTTAGGTAACTCTTGATCATGGCTAACAGGCAGGGTTTACACACTTTTTTTTAAAGTTAGAGAGCAATACAAGATAATAGGTAATAAAACGCTAATTTGTTGGGTTTGGGCAAGAAATGCTATAAGGGCTTAGAAGTAAGAGATTAACATGGGAGGAAGAAGCTGGACAGGGCTAAATGGAGGTGAACGTGAGCACCTACCAAATCAAAGATAAAGTCCTTTTCCCAGTATTCCAAACCACATGGCCCTCCCCTTTTCTCCTACTATCCCTATCCTACACTATGCGCTAGTGCTAAATGGGACTGTAGACCAGCTTTTATTCTCTGCTTGCCATCCACTGTGCCAAGTCTCATGCATGGAATGAAGTCAGATGCCATCTCCACAAAACTGCCCTGATCTCTTAGTCACTTGAGGTATTATTATACCCCTGCCCTCCCCAGGTTAAAATATTTTCTCCCTCATCAAATTTCTCATATTACATAATGAGCTTCTTTGACTTCATTTCAGTCCCCCTACCATCACCATTTAAATTAATCTATTTTCTGTGTGGGGGGTATGGCTACTCTGGCCTACTTGCAGTTCCTCAAACACTGCATCTTTCAACTCTATGACTTGGTCTTGGTTCTCCCCCATGCCCGGCATTCCCTCCTTCCTCATCTTCTCCTCTCAGATTCCCTGATTTATTTCAAAGCTCAGCCTAAATTACCCCTTCTATAGAAGGTCTTCTCAGATCTCCTCAGTAGCTAGTGGCTTCCTTTCTCAGATTATATAGCATCTAAACTCCATATCTTCTGTGATGACTGAACTCAATCTTCCAGAGTTAGCGAAGTTGTATCTTCCTATTATTGTTTTAAAAAAAACCTCTAAAAGTTTGGGGAAGTTTTTGTTGTTTCCTCTCTAAGGTTATTGGCTCAAGCCTTTACTCCAGTGTGTTCCTCCCTTACTGTTAACCACTAAAGATTAACTCCCTGCTTCCATTTGATCAATTAATGTCAATTAACTTTTACAAATAGATATTTTTGTCAAAGGACCAGATAAGGATTACAAACATTTCCACTCTCAATCCCTTTCTCACAACAGCCAAAGGACATGATCTCCCCTATACTAGTGATTTCAAACTCAGGTAGAAACAGGACTAATAACTTTATATAAAGATCCTTGGGGCAGAATATCAACTTGGAAAATCACATGTTCATATTATCTATGTACTGTTGTACATTGTACTATATAAGATATGTTAGAGTTCTTCATTTCTGTTGTATTTAAAAAAGAGAAAATAGTCTATACTTATTCACAAAAAGGTAATAATATGTATGTTTATATTATATTTTTCCTGGAAAAGGAATAGAGAAGCAGTATGATTCCACTTGGAAAATATCAATTAATCATAGAATGAAGCAGTCACTGGTTCAAACACTACTTCATAAAATGTTTTAGAAAATGACCTCACAGTAGTAGCAGCAATTGGCAGATGGAGAACATTGTGCTTTCTCAGACCAAGTAGTACAATTTCTTGGCACACTTTAAAATATTCTGAAAATGACATTTGTATGTGTGTATGTTTTCATGTGTGAATACAGTGGGAATGTAAATGGAATGTTTGCCCCATCACCATGACCACCATGTAGAGCAGAAGACCAGAGCTTCTTGCAGAATAAATAAAAGAAAAAAATTTGACATACAAAACATATGATGTGTGGTGGATAAAGTAGCAGGCATTTTGAATTATCTTACGTAGTAAAGCTCAGAGATATTTCCATCAGGGGTTCTTCTGGCAGTGTTTTTGGCTGTATTTATAACACTGATTCTGGAGCCTAAGTCAAATGAGTCAACTGCACCAAACTCAGGTATGACAGTCATTCCAATCCTCCCTTCTGAGTCAGATATCAGAAATTTCTTGGTAAAGTCACTGAAGGTTTGTTTCCAGGTGCCTATGTCTTTGAAGAAAGCTTCCATGCTTTTTCCAAATCTTTTTGTTCAGAATTTCCCCAATCTGTGTATCCGTCCAATACATTTTCAGGCTCTTTTTTATCAGGTAGAACAATACACTTGTGTAATCAAATGATTAAATGTTGGTTTTAGTATTCCTAGAACTTTTATATCCAACTTAATGATTACATTAATTTTTATACCTCTTACTACTATATTACACAGATATTTAAGAAAATAGAAACTCAAAATTTATATACCTTACCATTAGCCTCCCAGATTTCAAGACCATCTCTCATTCACTTCCTCACAATTTATATTATTTATCATTTTTCTAGGTCTTTTGAAATTTATTCCTTTTCAAGCATATTTTCATTCTATGTGGATCTTGTTTTCTCTATATATTATGCATATCTCAGATAAACAATAACTATTGATTCTTGTAATTTTGGTGTACACACCCTTTAATAGCATTTTGAAAGTCTTAGATATGTAATTACTCTCTCAGTGGATTTGGTGGCCACCTAAAGGGCAGTCTTGTGTCATTTCATATGTATAGGAATCTATGAATCCTAATTAGCTGACAGACCTCCAGAACCCTGAATGCTATGTACAGTAGGAAGAAATAACTCCCATCTGGGAGGTAGGGAGAAAGAAAGAGAAAGACACACACACACAGAAGTAGAGTGAGAGAGATCGAGACAGGGATACAAAAATAGAGGCAGAGGTGGTGAGAGAGAGAGAGATAGAAAGACAGAGACAGAGAGACAAAGACAGAGATAGAGACAGACAGACAGAGACAGAGAGAGACGGAGAGGAGGAGGGAAGATGGAGAAGGAGTAAAGAAGAGGTAAGAAAGTATATGGACTTGGAGTGGTCACAGATGTTCAAAAAAACCAGTTCCCCAACATGTGGCTTGATTCCCAGAGTCTATACTCTATACTTGTTAGGTGTAACTAGAAGTGTAAGTTGCTAAAAGTAGACTTTTGGCGTGAGATTGTTCTCTCTTTGGTTGAACAGAAATTTCATCTCACTCATGAGTAGTGTAGCCTCCTGACTGTCATGAGTTCTGTCACCTAACCCATAGAACTCCCCTGATTAGTTTTATTATTTGCTTTGGTAGTTATGTCTGCTTGCTACCTATGATTGTTGCTTTTTTTGTATATTCAGCGTTTGATAGAAGTGGAGCTGAGCCAGCCAAGATTAAGTTAACTATTACTTTCCCAGTGTGTTGAGGCTACTTCCCACCCAGAGCAACCAGGCAAAAGGGGCTTGTATACTGAATCCCAAAGGAACATCAAAACCCTAGATTGAAAATATCTGACATATAACACAATGAGGTATAATTCTATCACAATACACATCTAGAAGAGGGAAGAGAGAAGTAATCACTTAATCATGGCTATACCCATATTCGCTACAAAGGCAAAAATCACACCTCCCTTAGAATTTTACACTTGCATACAGAATGGGGCATTCCAGATCACATATTTCTAAATATATCCATAATACACATGGCCCCCCTCTTCCTTGTGGCTCATTTCAACATGCTCTATGTAGATCGAAGGAGAAATTCCAGGGAAATCAGCAAAGAAATCTAAATAAGTAAAGATAATTAGTAAAAATAAACTCCCATAAAGCTAATTATTCAGAGCTCTAATGTGGATAAATATCCATGAAATGGCCCAGTCAAATCCTAAAGATTAACTTGTTGCAAAATGATAACTAAGCAATTTCAACTCTCACAATGCAGAATGAATGTTCTCTCGAATATATATACATACATACATACATATATATATATATATATATATATATGTATATATATATATATATATATATTTTGGGGGGGGTGACAAGTTCAAATGAGGGTATGGGGGAAGACCGTGTTATACTGTCCCACAACAGAGAGGCAGAAAGACTTAGAAACCAAGAAGCTGATGTTTAGGAAGCCACTGTGTGGAACAGGGGTCGTAGAAGGGGTATACAAGGCCAGAAAGGCACTGATCAGGAATGTTGCATGTGACAATTTCTTATTTTAACCAAATATTCTAATTAACTCTCAAGTCCACTTGGTTCTATGCTACTGAAAATAATGAAGGTCCTGTCAACAACCTCTAAGTTTTAGAGGCCTAGACAAAATACTGGTTTCCAGAACCCAGCTGGAACTCTCATTTGATGTATATGATAGAGGATATCAAACCTTTACTTCTCCCTTAACTGATTAAAGTTTACAGGGGACAACCTGAAGATGTGAATTTTTACCAGAATATATTTTAGGCCTTTACACTGTTTGCCATAGTATTTCTTTCTACAGTAATTTTAGATTTTAAAATTCCCTAAATTGTTGATGATCTCCACAGCGTCCTATGAGATAACGTTCTATGAACTGGCGATCTGTTAGATTGGTGCTTTACTTCCTGAGAGGAGAGAGTGGGTGACTGAGGGAAAACAACAGAACTCTGATGCATGTGGCAGATTCAGGTGAATTAAAGGCAATTACAGTTAGGTTATTTCTGATTTTTCCTTTAAAATTTTCACTGGGATATCATCTTTTATAAGTGAATATTATTTTATACTGTATTAAGACAGTTTTAACCTGTAGGAATAAGAATGTAACAGTCCTGGCAATGATAATATTTAAAATTGTTTTAATTTAATCTTATAACATTTATTATTGGTAATATATAAATAAATAAAATAATATAATATATTATTATAATATAATATATAAATATAAATAAATATAAAATAATAAATAAAATTAAATAATGAAAATAAATAAATAAATAAATGATATATTATTATAATATATAAATATAAATAAATATAAAATAATAAATAAAAATTAAAAAATTAAAAATAAAGTTTTAACATTTGCAATGTGCTTTACAAATATATCTACTCATTTCATCCTCACAACAACTCCATGAGGGAAGTCCTATTACTCCTATTTTAAAGAAAAGTGAAGCAAAGAAAGGGTAAGTGACTTGCCCAGGGTCACTTAGCTAGGGAGAGTCTGAAATAAGATCTGAACACAGGGTTTCCTGAATTCAGATCCTACTCTCTTACCTACTGCACCTCACTGCCTAGCAAGGTCAGTCAATCAAGACTTATTTAATAACTACTAAGGCTGAGACACTATTTTAATACTGACGATAAGAGAGAGGCAAAAGACAAGCACCTGTTCTTAAGGAGCTCACAGTCGAATGGAGGAGGCAACATGCAGACACCTATGAACAGAAAAGCTATCTACAGGATAAATTAGAGGAAATCCATGGTACTAAGGCATTAGAATTAGTGGGGGGGGGGGATCTAGAAAGGTTTCCTGTGGAAGAGAATTTGAAAGAGACCAATGAAACCAGGAAGCAGAAATGAGAAGGGAGACAATTCCAAGCATGGGGGTACAGTCAGTGGAAATGCCTGGAACTGGGAAATGGAATTTCTTGTGCAAGGAAGAGTAAAGAGGCCAGCATCACTGGATCGTATAAAGTGAAACAAGATTGAAAAAGTGTGGGGTCAAGTTATGAGTGACTTTGAATGCTAAACAGAGGATTTTTTTAAAAAAAGAATTTAATATCATTTTCCTCTATTACATGTAAAAACAATTTTTAGCATTTTGCTTTGTATAATTTTTTAGATTTAAGTTTCCTTTCTTATTCTCTCCCCACTTACCTTGAGAAAGCAAACAATTCGATATAGATTATGCATGTGCAGCCACGCAAAACATTTCCATTTTAAGTGTGTTTCAAAAGAGAACACAGATTAAAAAAACAAGGAAAATAAGGAAAGCATAAAAAGTATACTTTGATCTGCATTCGGACTCCATCAGTTCTATCTTTGGATGTCAATGGCATTTTTCATCATAAATCCTTTGGAATTGTCTTGGATCATTGTATTGCTGAGAATAGCTAAGTCATTCACAGTTGGTCATCTTACAATATTGTTGTTACTGTGTACAATGTTCTCCTGGTTCTACTCATTTCACTTTGCATCAGTTCTTTGCAGGTTTTTCTAAAAGCATCCTGTTCATCATTTTTTATAACAAAATAGTATTCCATCACAATTATGTATCACAATAATGTATTCCCCAACTGATGGGCGAGTCCTTACTTTCCAATTCTTTGCTACCACAAAAAGAATTATTACAAACAGAGAATTTTATATTTTATTCTGGAGGTGATAGGGAACTCTTGGAGTTTATTGAGTAGAGGATTACATGTTAGACACATATCGAGTTTTCTATTCTGGTCTGGACACCACATTGCAGAAGGAATATTAATAAGCTGTAAAGGAAGCCAACTGGAATGGTGATGACCTTGAATCTGTGATATAAGACAACTGATGGAAGGAACTGGGGCTATTTCACCTGGAAAAGAGAAGGTTCATGGAGGACATGCAGCAAAGAGGAAAGAGAATGGACTTTAGATTCCAAGGATCTGTGTTCAGATTGTCTCTCTTATTTACTACCTAAGTTACCTTAAACAAGTCATTGTCTCTGATCCTTTTTTTTTCTCATCTACAAAATAAGGCAGGTAGACTAGATGGCCTCTAAGCCTTTTTCAGATCTGAATCTACAATCCTAAGTATTTGGAAGTGTGTTGAAGGGTATAACAGAAAGCACCCTAGAACACCCCAAGATGGCCTGCTAGCACAGGTTCTTTGATCTGCTTTTAAAGGAAAGTTGTTCAAAAATGGATTAACAATCCTACTTTTAATTACATTCACTAGTTCAGGGGAAAGGTCAGCACTCTAAACATCAGAGAAAATACGAGCAGAGAAATTAGCATAAAGACCAACAGACAGGACTCTGACTGCCTGAATCAAAGCAATATTGCTATATACACCACTGAATTGAGTGAGCTTTTACATCATGAGCAGTCAGGAGGTCTGAACATATGGCTACTCAGAGTCTTGACAAAGAGATCAAAAACATCCTTCTCATAAGCAAACTCCCGAACAAAATACCAACTCAGAATATACACACATTTCTTAGAATCAGAAGGCATCACGACCCTCTTGACTCAGTACCTAATTAGGTTAGTACCAAAAGGTGTGAAAGCCTTCCTACAAGCAAGCCTCCCCTAAGCAAACTTCTCTTTAAGAAAGTTCCTCCCCCAATGGGCTCTATGTGATTCAGGGGACATCACAGTTGGGCACATAGGCCTATTAACGGGTGGGGAAGATTTTATATCCCATTAACCTTACAAAGGGACATAAATTTTCTTTTCCTTTTTGGCTCCAAGGGGTGGAAGTTAAAAAGAAGAAAATTTCAGCCCGGATTTAGGAAAAACTTCCTCAAAGTTGGAGGTCCTAGAGAGGCATGGGAGGCCTGAGGAGAGAGTAGGCTCTACCCTCACCGTATATCTTTAAGAAAGTATGACCACTTACCTTGTATGTTGCAGTTGGATTCCTTATTGGGATAGACTAGACTAGAAGGCCAATTGTGTTCTTTCCCAATTCTAAAATCCTATCATTTTTCAAGCAATAAAACAATCTTTATTGTTTATAAATGTATAATACTTCCTATTCACATTATGTTCCTTAACACACAGGCCCAGACATAGACACATACATGGAGACACACACACACACACACACACACACACACACACACACACACACACACACAAAACATCTTTTTGAAAGTTTTTGGTTCTTTTTCCCCTTTCAAGATTGAAAACTGTATTCAGGTATCATCATTTACCTGTGACACTTCCCCAAAGCAATATTCCTCTTACATAGAGAAGACAAATCACTCACTTGCCCAATTGGCAGTAATACCAGGCCAATCTTGGGTCTTCTCACTTCCAGCATCTTATATTGCCATCTCATTTTATTTTCATTGTCACCCCCAATGCTTTTTCTCCCTTACATTCTCCCATGTTTCCATTTCTCTTCTCCTTTCTTCTTTTCTTCCTATTTCTTTTTTTTTTTTACACTTTCTTCAATCTCTCTTCTTCCTCATAGGAGCAAATGAACATAGTATACTGAGAGCTGGAAAGGGCTTTAAAAGCCATTTGAGTCCAATCTCCTTATTTTACAGATAAGAAGGTGAGGCACAAAGACATTAAGGTGCTTTTGTTTTTGAATGTTGTTTTTATGTAGTCATGTCTGATTTTTCGAGACCCCATTTAGGGTTTTCTTGGCAAATACTGGAGTAATTGGCCGTTTTCTGCTCCAGATCATTTTGTAGATGAGTAAATCAAGGCAAACCAGGTTAAATGGGTTGGCCAGTCACAGAGCTAGTAAGTACCTGAGGCCAATTTTGAGCTTAGGTCTCCCTGACTTCACGTCCAACACTCCATTTGTTCCACCTTCTAGAAGCCATACTAGGGACAGCTGATTTGAGCCTAGGTCTTTCTGACTCCACATCCAGTGCTTCATACACTACATTATTTCTTTCCTCTGCCCTGCAGGTTAATTAATAGGAGGTGATTCCTGAAATCATTTCAACTGGGCATTCAGAATGACAGCAGGACCTATTCAGTATGGGAATCTTGCTTTTCTCCCCCTTTCCACATCAAAAATAGATGCCTTCCATGACCCAAACCTCTAAACCCATTCCCCTCTTCCCTGAGGAAGTCATGGCCCAGCTTTAGGATTGTGTCCTGGAACTGAGCTATACTGATTGATGGATGATGAATGAAAATTCCTTCCAACCTAGTATATCTAACCTGCCCCAAACCAAACTTCGTCTTCCATTCAGTCATCTACCAGAACCACCAGGGCCTGATCTTCATGGGCATTTTTCCAGCTGTCTTGGCCATAATGAATACACCATACCCCACTTTTTACCTTTTTCTCTTTCTCTTGGAACAATAATTGAATCCATCCTACTATGACTACTCAAAAAGACATGAATGCCCTGCCCTGTGATTCCCCAAACACCATCTCTAATGACTCCTTCCCTGTATGTGTTGCATTCCACAGTAGAATGTAAACTTGAAGTCATTTTTTATATTTCCAAAGCCTACTATGGTGCCTCACACATAGTTATATCACCGCGACCAACAATAACAACAATGCTAACTAGTGTCTGTGTAGGACTTCAAGATTTACAAAATGCTTTAATATGTTACTCCATTTTATTCTCATAAAAATCACATGAGACAGATGTTCATATTCCCATTTCTTAGATGGGGAAATTGATACTGAGCAAGGTTAAGTGAGTTACCCAGGATTATATAGCTTGTTAAGTGTCCAAGGCAGGATTTGAATTCATGTCTTCTTGACTCCAAGTCGGTATCCACTACATCTTCTAATTAATACATTTTCAATGAAATGTTTTGAACAAAATGTTTTCCTCCTCTTAGTGGTAGATTAGAAATGGAACTCTATCATCACAGTACTTTTGATTTTGCTTTTGAAAATGCCAAGTAAATTTTATTTTAATAACTCTTAAACTCAGAAGAAACACACAAGACCATTTCTTTCTATCTCAGCGTGGTAAATCACACTGCAACTATTGAATGTTCTGTGTGGGGACAGCACAGACTTATTTGGTAACTAAACTATAATTAGTTATCTAATAACTAATTTAGCTCAGTATCTAAGGGGATGGAAGATGAAAAAAACAGAAGCATTTTAATGTAACACCTAATGATAGGCACACTCTAAAGAAAGGCTTTAAGTGTTTGCATGCCCTACAAGGAGGCTGAGGCTGGTGGATTGAAATGAGGATGTATGAGCTGCAGAATGGGCTATCTACACCAGCTGTTGCACCAGTATGGGTGCATATGTTGGGTAAGGGGCACCAGACTGTCTAAGGAAGGGCAAAACAAGCTAGGTAAGAAATAGAACAGGTCAACACTCCCATGCTGATCAGAGTAGGATAAGGCTCTGAGTGGTCACTGAATTTCCACCTTTTATCAGATAAATAGACTCCATTCCCCCAAAAATGGGGTGGAGAGGGAAGGAAAGGAAAGCCATAACATTCTATAGGCCATTCCACTACTTTCTACTTCAGTGCCTACCATCAGTGCTGCCCACCTGTTCCACATGGTGATTTCAGGGTTCCAGCCAAGGTTTTGCTTTAAATTCTACAGTGTGAGAAAATTGAAGAGAGACTGATAAAAACAGACAAGCTGCAGATCTGCTGCAAGAAAAAAAAATTCTCCCAAACACTAAGTCATTAAAATGTGGTGCTGGAGCAGAATATCTTCATATCCACAGCAAAGTCATAATGCTTCTTTCACAGCCCTGAAATGCTGCCAGTTTCTTAGGAAGGCCAACAAAGTGCCAGAAAAATTATGGCACAGACGTACAGAAACGCACATCATGGTGCTGGCCATGGTTTTGTCAATTCCCCTAGAGCAGATAATGTGAAAATCATAAAGGGAGAGTGGTGACCTCATGCAGCCCTGTGGAAGGGTTGAACGATTTGTTCGTTTTATGGAATGTACATGGGTTATTGCCTTATTTGATATATAAATAAAAAAAATAAAGGTTGTAGGTAGCCATGTAACCCTGGTAGGGCTCTGGTTTCTATCACCCAGATTCCTTGAAACATTTTATGTGAATTCTACAAATGCCAGTGGTATTTTTTTTTTTTACAGTAGACCTGTGCTTTGATTATAGTCAAAGCTACCAAGTAATGGACACATTTTTTTGCCATTTGGTGTCCTGGTTGAGAAATTGGGCTTTTAAAAATATTCCCTTTGGAAGCCCGTTATCATTGGCCTCAAATTTATCAACATACTCATTTTCAAGGGAGAATATCTGGTGCTTTAAATTTTTTTTAAAAAGATAAAAGATAAAAAAAGCTACTGCCTCAATAAGTGTTTGGAAAGATAACAGGAAAAAGGAGATCAGAGGAAAAAATCAGTTTTTGTTTACATAGAAAGATTTGTGTGGTGATTCCTTCTCCACAATCACTGCCCAGCCATATGACTCTGGGTTATGGGATTAATACTAGGCCATTAGTAAATTTAAACTAAACGAAAGTTTTCTTTACGGCTTGATAACATCAGTTGATTTAAAAAAAATTTCTGACAACTTTTTCACTATGGACTCAAGTTTATAGAAAAACAAAATGTGTTTCCATTTCCTTACTCCTCCCTCAAAATGAGAGTCCTAAAGACCAAGGATACTAATGCAGAATTCCCATTTATTAAAAAAAAAATAAAAATAAAAAGCTTCTTAGAAGCCTGATTTAGTCCTTCCTTCCCCTAAAATCTGCCTTTCTAGGCTAATTGAGAACTGAAACATGAGGTTCAGGCTATTAGTCATACTCAATAATTGACATTGGAGAAGGTGTCACAGCCAGCTGCAGACACATTGGCAGCTATACTGTACATTAAGGCACAGAGGATGACCATGTCTTTCAGATATTAATCGGTTTTCTGGGGTATATGGCCAGGGAAGCTATATCGCATGCATTCCTACAGGGAAGATGACTGGAAGCTTAGGAAGGAGAATTAGTCTTAGTCCCAATTGTGGCTTTGCCACTTAGTGGCTCTAACCTAGACAAATCACTTTCCCATTATGGCCTCCAGTTTTCTCAAGAGTTTAGACTCGGTGACTTCTGAGGTTTCTTCCAAGTCAAAATGCATGATCCTGTGGTCTCATGAGCAAAATTCCTATGTCTCCTAACCTCAGTGTTGTTCTTAAGCAGTTTAGGCAACATACTAAATTAATGTATAAAAATAGCTTAGCACCATTAGCAAAAATAATTACTTTATAAAATAGAGTGTTGGATTTAGAGTTAGGAGCCTGAGCTAAAACTAGGACTCTGCTATTGACTACTTTGTGGCCTGGGACAAGATGATCAATCCCCTTGGGCCTCAGGTTCCTTGTCTATAAAAATAGGGTTGGTCTAGATGCCCTCTCTAGGACATTTTTGCTGCCCTAAATCTGTGATGTTTAGATGTATGACCTATGACATAGGCAGCTATCATATGGCAGGCTAGTCCCAGAAGTGCTTCTCCACACAGTGAAATTCTCAAAAAGAGATGAAAGTTTGGACTTCTAGAGACAAGACAGGGGTGGGGCTTCTTTGGGGCAGGGAATATATTTATCACATTTATTCCTGAGAAAGAGATAGCTCTGGCTGTTAGTTCTGGTTCACTTTTACCTTCCAGTATTAATGGGACTTCAAATTTATAAAGGGCTTAAAGCTTTGCAGATCACTTCCCTGAAGAAATGGCAACACCATGTAAATTGAATGAAAAGTGATTCGTGGGTGGTATATGGTGATTTATGGTCCTCAGAAGAGACTTTAAAGAATGGATGGGAGCCTCATTCAGGGGACAATGGTTCTGTCCTTGACAGAGAGAGAAATCTTGATTCCAGTGTGTTAGATTTAGGCCTGCCTGCAGCTGATACCCTGTTAGATGATGGTCATTGTTGGAACAAAATGAGACACTCTGGTTCACTAGATAGTTAACAAAAAAAAAAAAAGGAGGTTGACTTATCCCTAGCAGAGAAAGTGCTCTCCATAGAGATTCAGTAGGGCAGAAAGATATCTAATCAGAATGACAATGAATGGTAACTCTAGTGGTCTCAGGACATCTGTGGAGACTCCTCAGTTCAATCAACATTCACTGAGTACCTACTATGTGTCATCTAGTACCTAGCACTACTACACTGTGCTAAGTACTGGGGTTACAGAAAATGAAAAGACAGTCCCTGTCCTCAAGTAGATTCTAATCTAAGGGAGGAAGCCTTTTTTATATTATTAGGTAACCAAGAAGCTATTTCAATCTGGTCCACCATGATGCTTCATCAAGGGATATGTGGCTGGGTCAATCCAAGCAGGATTTCTAAATTTACTGCCTTTATCTCAGTCTGAGAATCCATTTATAAATTCTGGAAACCAAAGTAAAGCAATTGGCATCCTATCAAACCATTATGAAGTATTCTTTTAAATCATCTGCTATGTACGGGGCATTATGCTAGATGCTGAAACACCAAGACAAATGAAATGGCCCTTACTCGCACAAAGCTTACTTTTATCAAGAAGACTATGTATACACACACATGTATATACACACACACACACACACACACACACACACGTATATATGGCTGTCTACATATGCATGTATACATGTATGTGCACATACACACATGTATAAAATATATGGATATGAAAGATAATGAGGTGGAGGGAAAGACACTAGCGGCTAGATCAAGAAAGGCTCCATGTAGAATATGATGTGTGAAGTGAACTTTGAAAAAGAGTAGGGATCCTGAGAGGCATCTAGGAGGCAAGAATGTATTCCAGGTGAATTCAGTTATACAGAGACCTGAGAGATGTGTCATGTGTAAAGAAGAGAAATAATGCCAGGTTGGTTGAAACATAAAGTATGGGAATAGGAAGTAACATACATTAAGGTATAAAATGAGGTCTTTAAACAAAGGATTTTAAATGCAGAACAAAGGAGTTCAGAGTCCTAGTTATAATGGGGAGTCATTGGTGTTGAATAAAAGCTTGACATAGTCAGACTCTGCTTCAGGAAAATAACTTGATTGAAACATTATTGAACATGTAAGATCAAGGTAGAAATATGAAAGGAAGAAATGAAATAATTCCTATGTGCATAGGAACCTGAGGAGGAAAGGAATCTTGTCTACAAACAATAGATCATCACTTTACAGCTTTCTTTTCCATTCCATTTCATTGCACTGTGTCTTTGTGGTTTTTTTAACGTGTTCTGAAATAGTTGAGAGGTTCAGTGTGCAAAATGATAAATTCTCCAACAGACAAATGCTACTGCAGCAGGACTATTAAATCCAATTGGCATAGGTTATCTGGTAGATAAAGCACTCAGCAAAGCTTTATCATTTTACAGTCACCCATCTGTTTAAGACGGATAAATGACTCTTCCAAACATCATCCTTTGCATGCAAAAGAATGGATTCAGAGAAAATGTTCATGATATTTCATGGAGGTAAATAGTCCAGGAAGTTAGATGATGAGATTAATCCTTGTGAAGCATCCATTAGGGATGTTTTCTGTATTGTAAATCCAAATGCAATGGGAAAGCCACACACACACACACACACACACACACACACACACGCGCGCGCGCACACACACACACACACACACACACACACATGATTTGTGTTTTTAAAATTTTTTTTAAACTTGAAGATAAAAACATCATTCAAATGTCTAGGTTTTAAAAATGTTTATTTTTTAAAATTCAGAAACTATAGGGTTTATTCTAGGTGGGAAGCCCCAGATCTTTCACTTCTAGTACCATTCATTATCACTACTTATGAAGGTCTATTACCCACTTCTGGTGCTTCATGTGATCATAAATAATGCTTCTGAAAGGCAACTGGGATGTGTTTTTAAAGCTTATAATATCTTGGGTAAGAAACTGAAGACTATAATGGCTCAGATTGTGCTTTTTACTCACGTTTTTCTATTGAAGGCAAGCCATGCAAAAATAAAAAAAAATATTTGGGAAGTGAACAGCTGGTTAAGAAAATGGTGTTTAATAATGGGATTTGGGTTTCTGGATCACAGCTTAAAATGTAGGATTGTAGACTACTAGACAGAGATGAAGGTAACCTAAAAATACTAGTAAAATGTGGTTGTCTAGTGTTTTTCAAATCCAACCAAAAGAGTTTTGAAACTGAGAAAAAAATGTTGGGGGAGAGAAAATTGCCTATGTACTGTATAGTTACAATACAGGAAGAAAAACAGTATTTGAGTTATTGGGAAATTAATTCACTGGAGTGAAATTTGAAGGAAAGAGTGATTAGGAAAACCTATGGCCTCAAATGTCTAGACAGAAATGCCCACAGTTTAGCTAACAAACAAGATGGAATATATGTCCCAACACAAGGAGATAAATTAATCCTGAAAACCCTAAAACTTAGTGGCAGGAAACTTATGACTAGAATATGGTTCAAAAGAAACAGATAGGGAAAAGGCAAAGAAGATAAAAAATTTCTTACATTAAGATATTTTCTCTTTGTTTGAGGAAATCCAGGAGGCAGAGCCTAAAGTAGGGACGGTGTGCAGAATTGCAGTAACAACTAATAGAGTGACAAATAGAACTGATTCTGAGATCAGCATACACTACAGATGAATTAAACAGAAAGATAATATTAACATATTTTTTCAGAAAACAAATACAACATGGGCATAGAGACATGATGTAATAGTGGTGGATTATTTCAATAATATAGATCATCTGTCAGAGCTTTCTCTGGCAAAATGAAAGTGGTTAACAATAACTTGTTGATTTTCACTTTTTTTTTTTTTAAAGTAAAACCAACAAAGGGAAATTCTTTTCTGGATCTTGTTCTCTCTTAAAGGGAGGAATTTCATGTTGGGTGGAGATGAAGAGAACATTTTAGAGCTAGATAGATAGATAGATAGATAGATAGAAAGAAAGATCATACATAAAACACTATATGTGTATATATGTGTGCAGATATACATACACATATACATGTATGCACACAGATATATAAACAAACTTGCATAATTGTACACGAACCCAAGATTTTAAGAAAGAAATTTCAAAAGTTTCAGAAGAAGGCTAGGTAAGATTCCATGGATTTGTACAGGAAAAATTAGTCCAGAAGAGTCAAAAGATGTTCATATATGAAATTCAGAAGACATAAACGAAAATAATTCTGATAAGGAGGGGAAAAAAATGGGAAGTGTCTGGAAGGACATGTGTAAATACATGGGGAACTCACACAGTCAGGATGGTGTGGTAGGTAGAAACAATCCTCTAAGTTAGGAGGTAGGACCCAGGTTCAAGTTCTACCTCTGACACATACTGTCATCCAGTCAAACTATTGCCTCTGAAGAACTAAATATGAGCATCACTCAGAAGGTAATGGGAAGGGGCATGCTAGGTATGAAAAGGCTACAACATACTGCCAACAGGGAATCACTGAAGAAGAACAACAGTAGAGGATTTCATCCAGAAATTCTATGACAGAAAGAGACAATGGGTTGGTTACATGGCAATAGTGAGGAATGATAACTGGTGGCTGGCCAGAATGCTTCACATCTTTGTGGTACTGGTAGGGATTGAGAAAGGTATCCAGTACTAGTAGATCCCCTATAGAGAACATCTGGGAAGATATGGACCAAATAGCAGAGGATGAGCAGGACGAGATGGATTGTAGTATAAACTTTGAAACAAACCCCTAGTTTGTGAGATCATAAACCCATTCGAGTAATTGAGGCTTTTATTTTTAGCTATGTTGTGGGAATAAGGAGTATAAAGAAAAGGAAAAGACCATTCCTTTTGGAGTAGATGGGATAAGAACTTGCAACAGGTAAAAGGTATTGCTCCTCTGCACTAAAACATCACCTCACTGCAATTGATGAATTTCAGCTGCTAAGCTCAGGTGAACTACATCTTTGAGTGCTAAAAGAATGGGTATATGCTACTGTTGAGAAAATAACAAGATACTTCAGAGATGATTGAGAAGAGGAAAGATAAAGCCAATTTGGAGAAAGAAACATTCTTCCCCCAAGGAGAAGATACTGGAGTTTTCAAAGTATAAACTAAAAAGCATGACTTCAATCCTTGGAACATCTTAGAATGGATGACCAAAAATATAAGTTAGCAAACCCAGGAAAATAAGTTACTGTTATCAAAAGTCAATATGGTTTCATCCAAAAATTGACACAGCTATAGACATAGTTTAACTAGATTTCAGTAAAGTCTTTTGCAAGATATCTCACACTATTTCATGGAGAAGATGGTAAAAAATGGAGATAATAGAATCTAGAAGAAGGAATTGTGGGGATTAACTGAAATAATATGTAAAATGTTTTGCAAATTCCATAGCACTACATGTTAGTTCTTTTAATTATTTCTACCAATTCTCTTTCCTTTAATATTGTTCATGTTTGACCTTATAATTTTATTATGCCTCCAAAATCCTGTGTATTGATTTTGAATAGATTTTATATTTTTCCAACAAGCAAAAATCCACCTCTTCACTTTCCTACCCTAATGTCTCCCTTTCCCTAGCTGCCAACTGAGAACAAAAGAAAAATAAAATTTATTACAAACATGAATGGTCAGTCGAAACAAATTTCCACATTGGTCATGTCCAAGAAAAAAAAAATCTCATTCTGTACTCTAAGTAAGTCTTCGCCTATCAGGAAGTGGGTAGTATCTTTCATCATTAGTTCTCTGGAATTGTGGTTGGTCATTATACTGATAAGAGTTCCTAATTCCTTCAAACTAGGTAGCACAGTAGATATAATGCTGGACTTGGAGTCAGGAAGAGCTGTGTTCCAAACCAACCTCACACACTCACTAGATGTGTAACCTAGGTCAAGTCACTTAACACTACCTGCCTCAGGTTCCTCA
>CM053583.1:163581803-163594072 GCA_028627135.1 Pseudochirops cupreus
GGATTGAATGTCTGCCTTTGTTATAATTTAAGGGAAGATACACATGGAGTTCCTAGTTTTGCCATTGTAATCATCCCACAAAACAAGAATAAAGAGAGGTAATGGTCCTTCCATACCAGTAATGGAGCAGAGATAGGAAAGATAAATGACTCAAGGCACCACATCAAAATAAATCACAGTATTTTCTTTCATTCCTCATCTACCCATCCTTGTGGAATCCATTCATCTCTCTTTCTTTAGAAGGCCCTCCTTTTTATCCTCAGTCTTTAATATTTGCTCTTTACTAGTTGAATTTCTGATCATATTTCCCATTAAACTACTGAAACTAGGAAGAAGACAGAACATTAAATTGCTACTGCCATTGGGCACATTTTCAACCATAGTCACACTCAGAGTTGATTCCCATAGTTAGACAGAGTGAGAATATGATCCATTATTATTTTATGAGTGAATAAACTATTTTAATCAAGTATGGCTGGAGCCAAGTAAATGATGCCTTCGAGACAACATGCACAGCTTCCTCCATATCCTACCGCAGAAATGATTGACAGAAATGCATGTTGTTGAAGTTGGCAGCTAGCAAGGTAATGGAATGAAATGAATACATTGCATAGCAAGTACAGCTTGGAAACTGAGTAATAGAGACATAAAGGTGAAGTCTTCTCTTTCACTCTGAAAATGAGCTCATCCTTATAGAGGAAACTCAAGCAGTCCTCTGGGTTCCTTACTTACTACTTGAAATAGTACTTTGGGAATCAGGACACAACCAGCTGACTTGCTGCTTAGACAATGCCAGAATCACACATAGCTACCTGTTCTTTTGTAGAGCTACAGTACCGCGACTCCACTGCTACTGACAGAGATGTGTTTGTGATTATGGTTTAATTATACAACTGTTCAGGATAAAATAATAACAGCTGATCTTTATATGTTATTTCATGGTTCACAGAGCACTTTACATAATATTCTCTAGTGATAGTTCTGTGAGATAGGTTCTGTAGTTATTATTATAATACCTATTTTACTGATGAGGAAACTGAGGAATGTGGAGGTTAAATCATCTTGCCCAAAGTAACAAAGCTACTAAAAGACAAAGACTGAGTTTGGACCCATTTCTTCTGACTCCAAAAATATAGCCTTTACCCCTTCCTTCCTGTTTTTGGCAGCAAAAAACAAAATCTTTTTTTTTTAAGGTACCATAAACTTTGTCAGAAATTCTTCCTCTCTTTGTCATTTTCATTTTCCCTTCAAAGGAGTACTTTACACACTTGTATCAGGGAGGAAATGGGATGAAGGAAGGACTCTCAGCTATTTGAATACATTGGTTATGAACCGAATGACCCTACACTTTTTTAAAAAAAATTTTTGGTTTTGTTTATTTGCTTTTTAGAGGGGGAAAGCAATTGAGGTTAAGTGACTTGCCCAAGGTCACACAGCTAGTAAGTATTAAGTGTCTGAGGTCAGGTTTGAACTCAGGTCCTCCTGACTCCAGGGCTGGTGCTATATTCACTGCACCACCTAGTCACCCCAAGAATAACCCTAAACTTAAGAGGTCAGAGGATCATGGGTCAAGAAGTAGAAGAAAGCTCAGAGGCCATCTAGTCCAGCATAATCATTTCACGGATGTGGGCACTAATGCTCAGAAAAGTTAAGGGACTTTTTCAAGGTCATACAGCAGGTACCATACTATATTTTTCTTAGAAAGGTCATATTTCCTTCTCTGCTCCACTGTTGAGATCCATAGGAAGTTAAGTGAAAATTTAGGCAGATAATAGAAAGAGTGCTGGTCCTGAGTCAGGAAGACTTAAATTCAAGTCTGGCTTCAGATACCAACTTGCTGTGGGACCCTGGGCACAGTTCTTATGTACCTCAGTCTTTTCATATGTAAAATGGTGATAATAATAGCACCTACCTCCAAAGCTGTCAGGAGCAGATGATTTGTAAATTGGAAATAAATAAAGTGCTTTTTAAAAACTAAAACATTATATGCATTCTAGTTATTATTTTTATTATTTTCAGCAAAAATACCTTCTCCAAGGGCTTGAAACAGATAATATAGATTGTCAATAAAAATTGTAGTGGGGACTGAATGGAATGAAGGAACCAATTTTAACAAGATTTAATTGGGTCAAATTCAGTAAGATGAAATTCATACCAAGGATTTCTGATTTTGTCATATGAGACCCGCTACAGGTCTCCTCCACTGATAAGGATCATAACCCATTTATAACTTTCAGTCTTACAGAGAATCTGAGACTCAGGGAGAGTAACAGAGTTGCCCATCGTGACACACTAGTTAAATATTAGAGGTAGTATTGAGGGGAAGTCTTCCTGACTACAAGGTCTATACTCTGTTCCCTACTGTCGTCTGTTACTCTTAGATGGAATTTATTAGAGATTAAAATACAGTCTTACACTTCAGTTCAACAAATCATCTTCACAAGTATGAAATGGAGGAATCATGGGAAGACAGTAGGCTATCTGAAAAAAAGATCCAGAGGTCTCAGTGGACCACAAGTCCAGTAAGCATCGACAGTGAGATACAGCATCTGAGAAGGTTAATGCTACATTAAGAGAAACAATGTGGGAATAACAATTCAGAGCTATATAGGATGCCATGGAGACCTGAATTCAAGTCCTGAAGAGAATAGAGTGCTGAACTTGGAGTCAGGAAGACACCTATTTAAATCTATACTCAAACGCTTAGTTATATGAACCTTGGCAAGTCACTTAACCTCTACCCAGGGTTATGTAAAAGGAAGACAAAAATAGCATCTATTTCACTAGATTGTTGTGAAAATCAAATGAGATACTTGTAAGCACTAGGCACAGTGCCCAGCACATAGTAGGGGCTTAAAATTCTAGTTTCCCTCCTTTCTTCCAATGTGACAGCTAACAAAGAAATTTGCCAAAGAGGATGTGTAGAGGGCAAAGGGGAGAGGACAAGAAGGGCAGGACTGGACAGGGGATATGTTCTGCCAGAGAACAACATAGCATTAGATGCCAAAGGGAAAGACACAAATGGAGAAAAGGATGCTGGAAGCCAAAGGCAAACCTGACTGATTTCATAATTTTACTAAAGGCCCAGCCTACCTCTCAGTGTTCTTTTCTCACTAAGATCCTCTGCTTCTGCCTTGTCCTTGAGTGATGCTGACTGTCCATCTATCTATACTTGGAGCCATGAGAGTTATGCATAATTTTCAAAAACAGGTTACATTTTTAGCTTATCCACACTCATCTTTTTTTTCATTTCTACCAACATGAGCAGAACACACTGACTATCAGTCAAAATCTGCAGATTTTAGTGCTCATTAAAAAGAAGTGGGTGCATGCATGGATAGAGAGGTCATTCATTTCAAAGTATTTTTCATGAAAGGGAGCAGGGGAGAAAGGGAATGGTGCTCTCATTTGCACTCTATTTTGAAATGAAGCTCTTTATTGTCGACTTTGGAGATCAAATCTAAAGCAGATCTAAGCCTTTTTTTCCCCTAAACATCTTTTTCAAATGAATAAGGTATTGAGGAAAAAAAACATAAGACTTTAGCTTCATTAATGTCACTTTTAAAAAATTACTAGATGGTACAGTAATGATTCAGTGCCCATTGATTCCCCTCTAACCTCCATACCCCCAAGAGGAAAGTGATTTTTCCTCCTCAAATTGTTCTAGAGTACTTTGTCTGATTCCCTTCCCTCTTTGTAATATACTTAACTGCACATTTGTCTATTAAGCTACCTCCCCAATTCATTCAAACATGAAAATGAAAGCTCCTTGAAGGCAGTCTATCCTTTTTCCAGTCTTTGTTTCTCTAGAGTTTACAAGAGAGCCTAACTTTATGGGAGGAAGGAGCGCCTCGGATTCAGAAATATATAGTAGCAAACATCTACATGGGGTTTTTGTAAATTTCTCTGTCTCTGTCTCTGTCTCTCTCTGTCTCCGTGTCTCTCTCTGTCTCTTTCTCTCTCTGTGTCTTACTCTCTCCCTCTCTCTGTCTCTGCCTCTGTCTCTGTTTCTCTCTCTCTCTGGTGAGGATGGTTGGATTCAATGATCCCTCAGGAACTCTCAATTCTTCCTTGGTGATCCAGTGAACAGCTCACACTAAGGTGGACAACCTGTCATGTTCCTCTACCTGGGTTTTTTTTGCAAATGATTTTGCTTCTGGAGTTTAGGGCGACATTCATTTTATTGAACATTACAAGAGTATTTAAGGCTCTTCATTATCTCATCCCTAAGCAACCTACTTTTCCTCATTTCCTATCTGCTCTCCTACACATATCATATGCTTGAGCAAAACAAGACTAATTGTCCTGAAGAAAATAATAACCTATGCTTTCTTATCTCCTCACTTTTGTTCATTCTGTTCCCTCTGCTTAGAGTGCCCTCCCCTCACCCAGGTCCACCTGTCAAAATCCTACCCATTTTTCAAGGCCTAGCTCAAGCAATACCACCTCTACAATATTCCTATGTCTTAAAATCCCTGTCATCTCTGACTACTTTTTGGAGTCTCAGCTCTGCATCTTTGAGCGCCTACTAGATTCCTCTGACCTGGGTTTTTCATTAGTAGCTAAATTCAACATGTCTAAAACCACATTTATTTTTCTTCTCATTGAACCTATTCCTCATTGTGATTGTACTGCTTCTGTTTATGCATATTTAAAATGGTGATGGTAAAAAGCTCCTTTATTCTTCCCTCTCCTGTCATAGCCAATCAGTTGCTAAGTCTGCTGATTTCAGCTCTTAAGCAGCTTTCATATTTATTCCTTCTGTGCTATTGCTACTGACACCCTCACTAGTACAGGTCCTACTTGAACTATTTGAAAAGCTTCCCAACAGACCACTGACCCTGCCCCCAATTCAGGCTCTGAAACCAACATGGGGGACAATGATCACTGTGAAGAACGGGCCCATATTGCTTGCCACCATTACCACCACCGCCAACTGCTGCTCCAATTGCCATTGATCAAAGGTAAATCCAGAACAAGTGGGATCTTCTAGACCACCAGTCCTGTTTCCAGCCCAGTCCCCAAAGCCACTACCTCAGAAAGCACACCCTATGTGGAGGTAGGACCTAGGGACTATGTTTGTCAGATGGTTCAACATAAAAAGTGGGTCTGATTTTGTCAGTAGAAAATATGTTTAAAAAGATGAATTACCATCTGTTTTGCTGCTACATCCTAAGAACTATGGGATTTATCTGTCTCACATAGCTAAAAATCTCCTATATTTGTTATTTCTCTCATTAGAATGTGATCTCCTTGACAGCAGCAACTGTCTTGGATTTCTGTTTGTATCTTCAGCAGTTATTACATTGCTTTACACATTAATAAACACTTTATTCATTCGTTCAGAGTTGGATTCTTTCATTCATTTGCTTATGTTTAGCTGTTTCTACCCTCCGTCAGCTTTATCCTTCATACCAATGTCGGAATAATCTCTCTTAAAGCATCCATCTGTTTGTATTACACTTCTCTAAATCTTCCCCAGCTTTCTTTTGCCTCAAAACTAAAATTCTAATGCTTTTACCTCCCATTCAAGGCTATTTTTTTCAGAATGTGGTGCTTCCTTAACTTTTCAGTCCTATTTCTTATTATTCCCACTCCACACTCTCTGATTAATTCTCCATTCCTAAGTGAAAAGCCACCCTAACCCTCACCCTCCCATCCCCAATCCAAGCTTTGAGACTTGATCCCCCCCCAGGTCTCCTTTTTTATGGTATTTTGTTCATACCTCTCATGATGCATCCCACCTTCTATCTAGAAGGGAAGTCATTTGTATGTATATGTATATGCTATATGGATATGTTAGCACTTAGCAAAGCATTCTAGTCTCCCTGCCAGTGACCTAACATTCTGATTTAGTTTTGTTTGCCTGGTTTGTATCTGAAAATAAGTCATGTTTAGAGGGTTGAAAGACAAAGAATAATGGTGTTAGAGGCAGGCCAAATGAAGGTGAAAGGGAGGGACTTAGAGGGACTCAAATAAACCCTGTCTGGGCACTATGTGGGGTAGAGGGTTATGACTAGTGTCAGACAGGTGTGGTCTCTGAAACATTTTATCAGTCTTCTTCTTTTCAGTGCTAGGGTTTTCAGGGTCAGGCTGAAGTACACCATAATTCTAGCTTATAAGGACTGACCTTCCAGAGACCTTGGAGACGATATCTTATATTTTTAGTTGTTTATACATCTACAAACAAGAAAAAAGAGCAAATTTCCATATTGTTTTATCAACTAATGATGACTTAGCTACATACATTTAGCTCTAGTTTTCCTGGGATTCAGGGATTACAAGGAGAAAATGAGACCTACCAGCCCATGACCTGAACCTTGGTGTGAAAAGCTATGGCTGGAATTAGGCAAATTGATACCAATCCCAATGAGCATTTTTCCAGCACGGGGGATTGGAGTGGAGAGTAAATGAAAATAATGACTGATAGTATACCTGGCTAATGCTCTCATAGTAAATATATTTATGTTTATTTTGTCACCTTAATTAAATTCTATTATAATGTAATGACTTTAAGAAAGGTGATTCAGTGAGAGATGGTATGAAGGGATGGAAGGGAAGTGGGTAGTTCATGGGATCCAGAGACAAGTGTTTTGAGTTGTGCATGACGCCACAACAGGTTAATCTTTAGATGATATCAGAATCCACTGTGACCCACACAGGGGATGGCATTAGAAGGTAATTGACAGCTAGCTTTCCTGAAGTTCTGACAGAGAAAGGAACAGGCAGTGTGACTGACACTCACAGTGCTCACTAAGGGTGGCTGATAAAGCATGGCATATTATTTTCTTATTTTCACCTAGGAGCTTATAAACACCCTCCATGGCCACCATTTCTAATATTGGCTGTACCTTCACTTCTCCTTGGATCACTTGTGGTAGAGGTGGGGTGAGGTGAGTTGGAATAATCCATGCTAACCCAATGCCAATTCCTTCCTCCATCAATTAGTAATCTCTCTTCCTTTGAGGTTCATGCTATTCACATCTACCACCCAATCACAATTCTGGTAGCTGTTGTCTACAGACCCCCAGGTCTTTCCCCCCTTCCTTCCTCAATGACTTTGATTCCTGGTTCATAATTTCTCTCCTCCATGACTCCTGCCCTGACACTAGGGAACATATACATGCATACATACATATACACATACACATATGAACATTCATACATATGTATATTTTCCCTCAAATACCGCAAATACCACAGTTTCTAAACTCAGTCACTTCCCATGACCTACTCATCCACTCTATATCATCTACAAACAAAGATGGTCATACCCTTGATATTTCCATCACTCATAGATACACCACATCTTTATTTAAGAATTATGAAATCCCTTTATCTGACCATAATCTATTGGCTTTTCACCCCTTTCTCTGCTTTCCTTTACATCACCTTTTTTTATCTGCATTCTGACATCCAATCCTTTGACCCCTTAATTCTCTCCCAGACCATCACACCTCTTCTATTCTCCCCATGCAGGTGTGTATACACCCCTTTTTCTCCTCTAACACAGCCACCACTCTAGTACAAGCCCTCATCATCTCATTCCTAGATTGTTGTATTAGATTGTAGTGAGTCTGCCTGCCTCTACTCTCTTTACAATCCAATTCATCCACCAATTAGCAACCAAAGGGATTTTTCTAAAGCGCAGGTATGATCGTGTACCCCAGCTGCCCCCCACTCTCCTCCCAAACTCCAATGACTTCCTATTGTCTCCAGAAGTAAATGCAAAATGTTCTCTTTGGCATTCATAGCCCTTAATACAGTGGTTCTCAACCTTCCTAATGCCATGACCCTTTAATACAGTTCCTCATGTTGTGGTGACCCCCAAACACAAAATTATTTTTGTTGCTACTTCATAACTGTAATTTTGCTACTGTTGTGAATCGTAATGTAAATATCTGATATGCAGGATGTATTTTCATTGTTACAAATTGAACATAACCCACAGGTTGAGAACCGCTGCCTTAATAGCTTAGCCCCCTCCTACCTTACTGGTTTTCTTATACCTTACTCCCTACCATATACTCTTCAGTACAGTAGCACTGGATTCCTGGCTGTTCCAAGAACAAGAGACTCCATGACTTGGCATTTTCTCTGGCTATGCCTCATGCCTGGACTGCTCTCCCTCCTTTGCTCTGACTACTGACCTTCCTGGCTTCCTTTAAACCCCAACTAGTCTTGTCTTCTACAGGAGGTCTTTCCCAATCTCTCTCAATCCCAGTGCCTTTCCTCTGTTAATGATTTCCTATTCATACTCTCCATGCTTTGTACACATTTGCTTGCATATTCTCTCCGCCATTAGATTGCAACTTTCTTGAAGAAGGGACTGTTTTTTACTCTTTGTTGAGTCCCTAGCATTCAAGCTTAATCAATGTTTATTGACTGATTAATGGTGGACAGAACACCAGATTTGGTTGAATTTGTTTTAATTTTTTCACATTAGTGACATGACAGGGTAATTTTTGTCACATTTTTTCATATATATATATTTATTTATATACAAATATATGTAAACTAATGGATTTGGTTAAGATAATCTTCAAGAAAGGGGGAAAAAGAAAGTGACCCTATAAATGTCAAAATGTGACACAAGTTTGTAGGAATAGTGTCAGGAGTGCTGATGCTCAGATTGAACTGAAAGTAAGAAGAAAAAAACTAAAGACCAAAAAGAAGTTTCATTTTTTTTTTTCCTCTTGGGGTATATAAATGGACCAAAGAAGAGATAGGAACATTATATAGGAACATATAGGGCAGATGGGACAGAGATAACTGATGCCAGAAAAAGACAATTTTTGCTGTTATTGATTGATTTTGATTCCATTTTTCTTCCTGACAAGGAGAATGGAGTTTTTCTGGAGATAACAGAGCAAAAGTAGCTAACATGGAGGGGTTATGCAAGATGAGTAAGGAGAAAATAAAAGAACAATTATTCTTAATGAATCACGTCACTTGGACCAGACATTCACCAGTACCAAAGAAATAGAAGATACTGAGCCACATTCAGTTCTATTTGAAAGATCATTGAGAGAAAAAAATATTGTTACCATAAATCAACAAATAAGCACTGATTGTTCTGATTTGCAAAAAAAGGGGGTTAGAATATTTTGTTAACTATAATCTTGTAATATTGACTAATTCTAGCATGGGTTGTTACAGAGATTTTTAGTTAACATCTATATAAGGAAGTGACAATCAAAAGAAACCAGCATGACTCTTTCAAGAACTCTTCATCGCACACATTTTTGTCAGGGTTATTAAACTAGTTGATTTGAAGAATTCTATAAATTTGGTTTGCCTAACTTTTACCAAAGTATTTGATATGGTATCTATAAACTTCTTACGGAAATGATAGAGAGATTTTTCCCTTCTTGCACCAGAATCAGTGAGGGAAAAGCTCATATAATGGTCATCTCCCTCCCTTCTTTCCCTCTACTATAATGTTTTTATACCTCTTTGTTGGCATAATTTACCCTTTTCTGCTTCATTCTTTCCTCTTCTTCCATTGCAGTCCTTTAATAAGGTTTTTTTTTTAATCATCATTTTGTGTCATTTATACCTAAACCCTCTATTTATCTATATCCCTTTTAGATGTTGCTGTAGGTATGGAACTCATGATATTAACAGGTATCAGCTTCCCATATCAGGATATAAACAGTTTGCTATTGTTAAATAACAAGGTATGTGTGTGTGTGTGTGTGTGTGTGTGTGTGTGTGTGTCCGTGTGTGTGTGCGTGTGTGTGTGTGTGTGTTTCCTTATTTACCTTTCTATGTCTCTCCTGGTTCTTGTAATTGGAGGCTGACTTTTCCATTGAGCTCTGGCTTTTTCATCAGGAAGGTCTGGAATTCTGTTACATCATTGAATGTCCATCTTACCTGGTAGATGATGCCCAGTTTCCCTGGATAGGTGATCCTTGGTTGTAACCTGAGCTCTTTTGCCTTGTGAAAAATCATATTCCAGTTCCTCCAATCTTTCAACATTGAAGCTGCCATATCCCATGTGATCCTCACTGTGGTTCCATGATATCTGAATTGTTTCTTTCTGGCTGCTTGTAGTATTTTCTCCTTTACCTAATCGTTCTGGAATTTGGCCACAACATTTCGCAGACTTTTCAATTTGGGATCTCTTTCAGGAGGCATCCAGTAGACTCTCTCGATTTCTATTTTACCCTCTGGTTCTAGGATCTCAAGGTAGTTTTCCTTGATGAGTTCTTGCAAGATATTGTCCAGACTCATTTTTTCATCATCATTTTCTGGTAGACCAATAATTCTCAGGTTATCTCTCCTGGATCTGTTTTCCAGGTCAGTTATTTTTCCATTGAGATATTTTTACCTCTTTTTTATAATTTTTCAGTCTTGATGCCTTGTTTGACTGATTCTTGGTTCCTCATAGAGTCATTAGCTTCAATTTGGTTGATTCTAATTTTTAGTGAATTATTTTCCTCAGTTTTTGAAGTCCTTTTCCATATGTTCAGATTTCATTTTTAGTTCACACATTTTACTCTTTAAGGAACTGTTTTCTTCATTGTAATATTTTTCTGATTTCACAATTTTGTTTTTAAAAGAGGTGTTGATTTTATCTCCTACCTCTCTAACGCAGATTTCAAAGTTCTTTTTGAGCTCATCTAGGAATGCTCTCTGTGCCTAAGACCGTTTCGTAATCCTTGTTAAGGCTTCGGCTGTGGGTGTGGAGTCAATACTGTCTCCATCTGAATTTGGTTCCTCTCTCTCACAGTAATAGGATTCTGGAGTCTTTGTCTTTGTAGCCTGCTTTTTTTTCCCATTTTGAGGCAGGACCTTAGCTGCACCCTTTCTCCAGGGTTCCTAAGCCTTTACTGCTTAAAATTGTTCTCTGGGGCAATAATTACTGTGTTTTCAGGGTCATGGTGGGGGGGTGGAATTGGAGTAGCAGAGGTTCACTTTGTCATCCTGGTCCCTGGATGTTCAGATAAGGCCTTTTTAAATTTCCAGGCTGTGGATGAGTAGTCCCAGGAGTACCTGCTGCCCCTGCCGCAGGCCCTCCCTTTATCTCTAACCTAGTTCTGTCCAATCCCCACCCTGCGAGGATAGGTCTGAGAATGGCCCTTGTGGTTGGTGAATCAGCAGGCCTTGTCCGGGGGCCTCTCAGTGCATGCCATGTCATCTGGGGGTAAAGTCTTACTTTCTTAAAATATGTATCTATATATACAGAAAGAGAGAGAGAGAAAGAGAGAGAGAGAGAGAGAGAGAGAGAGAGAGAGAGAGAGAGCGAGCAATTTATCCTTTCCCTGGGTTTGAAGGTCCACTTTAGCAGAATGAGTTTCTTTGTGCCCTCAGTGATTTTAAAGCTATTTTGTTAGAGTAGAGCATAATTGAATAATGTCTGTACAAATATTTCAGTACCCATTTACTACACTGAAATACTTGGGCTTAAATATAACATAGGCAATCCTTGCCCTCACTGGTTGAACATAAAATAAAATAAAGAGGTTGATTCAGAGAAGTTGCTCTGGGAGAAGTTGAAGGATTGGTTAGATTAATCCAGGAACTTTTTCTTTTAAGATTCTTAACTTGAATCTTTCTCAGAAACCTTCTTCACCTCATTAAACAGTGAGTGAAATTAGTTTCAGGAAAATGACATCACTCCAGAAAGCCAGGAGGGGTGCCAACCGTCCTCATCCTTGCCATCCCAGACTTCTACCAGTTCATACCTGTAAGTCTTCTCCCACACAGTCTTGTAAATTCCCTAATAAGGACATGTAAGAGTTCCAAGGCATCTTTCCTCTAAATAGCTCAATAAGCTACAGAATGGAATTTAAAAGCATGAACAATGGCCAATTGTCTAATTAGCAAACATCTGCCAAACACTATAACCCAGTAGCAACCCAGGGTAAGACCGAGGTAGAAGGAATATGAGTGCTGCCCAATTATCCGTGTTTTTGGGCAAATAAAAAATACAAAAAGGGAATAAAAATTGATTCAGTAAAACAACTGACTAGATGGCTGAACCCTATTAGATAAAAACCCAGCTCTGTTCCATACTAATTCTATGACTAGGGTAAGTCCCATAAGCTCTCTAGTCCTCAATTAGCTCATCTGTAGAATGAGGGGGTTAGACTAGAAAACCTCTGAGTTTCCTTCTAATTCTAAAGCTATGATTCTAACGATATGATCTTCTCGTTTGCTTCTTAGGCACAATCTTACAGATCATCCATCCAGTGAGACTCACTCTTCTGGGTTCTTACAGAAAAGAATGGAGCAGATATGGCCTGCCCTTGAGAAAATCTGAT
>CM053583.1:163594172-163607408 GCA_028627135.1 Pseudochirops cupreus
CTTGAAGAGTGAGGGCAGAAGGGACACAGAAGGAGAAAAGCAAAGAGATGCCACACTCAGCCTTCAATAGACATTTATCTAAAACTTGCTCTATGCAAGGCAGCATGCTAGGCATTGTAGAAGAACTCAAAATCTGATGAGGGGGTTTTCCACATGCAAAAAATAACTAGAATACAAGGGAAACTACGAGTACTTTAAAAGGGATGTTTAAAAATGTAGATTGAAAGAAATAATTAAAACAAAGTGCCGTGAAATCACAAAGACAAAGCAAGGCTCCAGGAAAGATATATGACTAGGGACCTAAGCTATTTCTTTGCAGAAGTGCAGGCTATGAAGATGGATTTCAGATAAACCTGGAAAGCTTGCATGAACTGATGCAAAGTGAAATAGGCAGAACTAGGAGAACCTTGTACACAGTAACAACTTTGTGGGATGAGCAACTGTGATTGACTTGGCTCTTCTCAGCAATACAATACTCCAAGAAAATTTCAAAGGACTCATGACGGAAAATACTGACCACATCCAGAAAAAGAATGGCGGACTCTGAATGCAGATTGAAACATACTGTTTCAACCTTCTTTATTTTTTGTGTTTCTTTTTTCCTTTTGGTTTGTTTCTTCCTTCACAGCATGAGTAATATGGAAATATCTTTTACATGATTGCAAATAGATAACCTACATCAAATTGATTACTGTTTTAGGAAAGGGGGCAGGAAAGGAGAAAGGAATAAAAACTTGGAATTTAATTTTTTTCGCAAATGAATGTTCAAATTTGTTTTTATATGCAGTTAGAAAAATAGTATTAAAAAAAAGAAGTGTTGGTTATGGGTATGAAACATTGCATATAAAATCAAATTGTTTTGGTGTTTTGATTTGGGTGAGTCTGGTTTTTAGTTTTATTTGAGATGAGCTGGACTTCTTTTCTGAATGTATATGTAGAAGCTATATCAGATTGCATGCCTTCTTGAGGAGAGGGAGGGAGGGAAAGAAAATTGAAAATTCAAAAGGTTATGGAAGTGACTGTTGAAAGCTTAAAAATAAATTAATTAATTTAAAAAATTAGAAAACAAAAACAAAGAAATGATGAGCAGGCTGGTTTCAGAAAAACCTGGGAAGACATATATGAAGTAAGACAAAGGGAAGTGAGGTGATCCAGGAGGACCCTGTACATAGTAACAGCAATATAGCAACGATGATCAGCTGTGAAAAATTTAGCTGCTCTGATCAAGACAACGATCCAAGATAATTCTGAATGACTTAGAATGAAACGATATCCACCTCCAGAGAGATAACTGAGGAAGTTTCAGTACCAATTCAAGCATATTTTTCACTTTATTTTTCTTGCATTTTTTGTAATGTGACTAACATGGAAATATATTTTGCTTCATTTGACACGTACAATTATCGCCACATTGTTTACCTTCTCAATGGGTGGGGGAGGTGTGTGAAAGAGTAAGAGAATTTGGAACTTAAAACAAACAAAAAAAAGAATGTTAAAAGTGAATAATAAGTTGATAAAAAAACAAACAAACAAAAAAGGAGCCTACTTTTTGGGTTTTTTTGTTTGTTTGTTTTTGCTTTTTGGAGCGGGAAAGGCAGGGCAGTTAGGGTTAAGTGACTTGCCCAAGGTCACACAGCTAGTCACTGTTAAGTGTCTGAGGCCAAATTTGAACCCAGGTCCTCCTGACTCCAGGGCTGGTGCTCTATTCACTGTACCATCTAGCTGCCCCCAAAAGGAGCCTATTTTAATTAGGTCCTGGTGACAATCAATCAGTAATTATTTATTAAGTACATGCTATATGCTAAAAACTATATACTGGAATTATGAAGAATGAAAAAAAAATTCCTACCCTCAAGAAATAGTCTAAGCCTAGACTAAGGGGAAGAGTTTGGGAATATAAAAAAGAAATATGAAATTAGAATCAGCAGAACTTGACCATTCATTTAATGTGGGACATAGAAGATAGTGAAGAATCAATGATGCCTCAGTTTCTTGCCTAGGTAACCCAGAGAATAGAAACAAGAAAGTACAAGAGGAACTTGTTCAGGAGAGAAGAAATTAGGATTGTTTTGCGGTATGTTCGATTTGGGTCTACAGAAAGTCAAATACTTTTGTGTGGTAAATAATCACAAATTTGCAGCTTTGTGGGGAAAAGCTCAATGCAACCAATTTTGTCAGACTGAAGAGTTCATCTAGGATCCAAAGCTGGAAAGGACTTCAGAGGTCACTAATTCCACCTCACTTTTGTGGAAGAAGAAAGTGAGGCCACTTTCCAATATACCCGTTCTCAGCGACAAGACTTAAACAGAAATTGAGGAGAAAACTCACATTTGGTCAGAAAAGCCAGCACAGGACAAGGAGAATGTACAAGTTTGTGGTGAAAGAAAGAGCAGAGAGGTCAGAGCTGAACCAAAATTAATGATTGGAGGATGCAAGGAAAATAGACATCCAAGATAAAATAGAAATCTGGAGCCAGGCAAAGTGAATCAACTGGGAAGCAAAGAAGGGGAGAAGACCTTGAGTTGAGTCAGTCTGCCTCACACAGAGAGCATGCTATGCAATTTCTGTAAGGATAAATGACGGATTTCCCAGAGAATAATCCATGGCATCTCTCCTTATGTAAGGAGTCAAATGTCTTTTCTTCCATGGAGAGTTAATTCATTAAGTCTTGGACTCTTTTTCAGTCAGTGGATGGGTACATCCTGTGTCACCTTAGTGCCAGACTATGGCAGTCTATTCATCACAATCATTTCTCCACTGATTTTACTTAGGTGAATTTACTGATCATTATGAAGATTAAGTGACATTTGTGATTTTACATTTAGCCAAATCCAGATTTATAGCAGGTCTCATCCGATCATACCCAATTAGCTACATTTTTAATATAAGATGTTATATTATTTGAATGATCTGAAATGATGATAATAAATTAAATTGTTGCATCATTAGCCAACTTGGACAGATCTGGGTTCATAAGCCTAATTATTATTCTAGTAGCCAAAGCAGAGATTATAGACTAGCAAGTTTTTCTATCTTGGTAATTCATTATTTGTCTTGTAATACTTTTATGAACACTATCAACATCTGAAGTGTTATGTACTTTGCAAATTTATCTGTTTTTCCTACCATATGTCATTCTCTCTCACCCAACCAGTTGTCAAATTCAGTTAATTTTAATTACTTAACATCATAAGCATATTCTTTTTCTCTCATTGGACACAATCACCACCCTAATTCAGACTTTCATTACTTCATACCTAGAGTATTGCAATAGCCTTTTGGTGATTCTCTCAAATTCAAGTCATTCCCCACTCAAATGCATATTCTATTTAGCTGTCAAAGTTATCTTCCTAAAATACGGGTCTGACCAATGAGCTCCAGTGGTTCACCTCCTCACCTATCAAAAAGAAAATTCTCTCTTTAGCTCTTACAATTCTTAACAGTCTGGTCTCCTCTAACATTTTCCAATTTTCTTATACCAAATATCCCATTCTTCCCCATCCCACCAGCAGCAATACCAATAATCCAATATCACTAGTTTCCTTATTGATCCTTGAGCAAGATACTCCATCTCCCAATTCTGGGCATTTTCACTTGCTGTTCTTCATGCCTAGAATTCTTTACCTCCTTATTTCCTTCTTCTGAGAACTTCCTTTGAGCTTGAGAAAAAGAAATCTGATCTTCTGCAAGAAGCTTTTCCTAATCCCCGTCAATACAAATCATCTCTAATTTATCCTTTCTCTTATTCATACTTCGCTGTTTCCATGGTGTTTGATTGAACTCCTTGAGAACAGAGACATTACTTTTCATCTTTCTTTGAATGCCCAGCAGTTACCAAAAAGACAGGCACAAAATAGTCACTTAATAAATCCCTGCTGATTGACTGGCATGTTCACTGTCCTTTTATAGGAACAATGTATGCAATCATAGTAACCCACCTATACACTTTAGATACCTTGTCATCTGACCTTCTGTTGTCCCCTCTCCCCAATTTTAAACTTTTCTATCTGGACCAGACATTAAGAGACCATTGGTACACTCCCTGGGGTAGTTAAGCCACTGAGTTTTTTTTAACTTTTCCCTGGGGCTAAGCTGTACTGATTGATGGATGAATAGTGAGTCCAAACTCTAACCCAATACACCTAACCCACACCCACTCACCCTGGATTTTTGCAGTGTGTTCTCAGCCCTCTTCCGACTTTCTACTTCTTGTTCTGGAAACATTAAACAATAAAATCACCTGTTACTTATGGAACAGTGGGTCAATCAACAGTACTATGGCTCCACTAATGAGTGGAGTCCTGTGACTTCACACCAAGACTCATTTCCCTGGCCAGCATTTCCTTACATGTACTATTTCTCACTATTAGAACAGAAGCTCCCTGAGGACAGGAAATGCCTCACTTTTGTATTTGAATCACCAACACCTAGCACAATGTCTGACAAATACTAGGCACTTAATACATGCTTGGGACACACTAAGAACATCAGAGAAGTGTTAGCTACGAAACATAAAAATCACTAATTCTCAATTCCCAGAAGAGAACGACACTTAAGGAGAAATTCACGAGCACTCTATGAATAGAGAAAAAGAGTGGCAATAACCAGGAGCTCTCCAAATACGTAGCTCACTATCATGTAACTTTAGGATTGAGCCCACTTTTCGTGGAGACCTTGCATGTGCAAGGAGAGGGTATACCTCTGGTTTGTACGAATGATTTTATAACTACTGTTCTTGTTTTACTTTCTCAGTAAATACTTTTTTAAAAAAACATATTTTCTACTTAAGTTGAACTGACCAATTGTTAATAAGAATCACACTGGTAGTGGCTTATGAATTCTACTATGAGAAACCCAAGCCTTAGGCTTAGCCCTAGAACCCTAAGGAAGAACTGTAGTCACTTGTCCTCTGTGGACCCAGTTTACCAGAGCTGGGGGAATGACTCCAGAGTGGTCATCATAAATACACTGGAACAGTCAATACATCTCACAGGAGGTCAAAGAAGGGTGTGATCAGTACGAACTAGAATAAATTTTGATATGTTTGGAATGCACTATTGATGGTCTCTGGAATGCTGCATTAGCAATGTGTTAATTTTGCTAAATTAGCTGAATCTTCTGCATAAACACAGCTCATCATTTCTGATTACTTGCAACTTTAGCATTGGTCATGTGATATTTGTCCTTATAACAAGGTTCTTACTCTTTAAAAAAAAATAGGAGTATTTGAGAGAATATACACATGTTGATGACAAGGTTCAGTTTAAAAACAGATCATTCTTTGTTACCCAAGTTCTCCAAATGTACCAGGGTTGTCTTTTTTAAGTTTATAGTGTGTAATCTTTTTTTTTTATCTTGTACAGCTCAAATTGAGAGACAGCGTGACAAGGTGAATGAAGAGTCGGCCTAGGAAGGTTTATGTTCAAACTCTATCTCTTCCTCTTGCCAGTTGTCTGACTCAGATAATCAGTAAGCCAAGCAATCTCTCATATTATTTTCAGAGAAGATGCTTACTGGCATTGGTAGATGGGGTTTCTTCTTCCAGAATTGGGAGATGGAATATGGAAGTGAAATATGAAGTATGGAGTAGATGTATTTTCCCCATATCAGTGAAATCACAGGTCCTATTCCTATAACTCAAATAAAAGAGAAAATATGGCCTAATGTATAGCCTTGAATGTGAGAAGGCCTAGGTTCAGCTTCCACCTCTGACATATCCTGAACTTTAGGACCCTGGACAAGTCAGTTAACTTCTCAGATACCCAGACAGTTCTCTAAGACTACAAGTTTCAGAGCAGGTACTGATCTGCATTGCTATGCATGTATTATCTGATCACAATCTTGTAAAGTCAGTGCTCCTATTACTGTCCTCATATAACAGATATAGAAATTGTATTGGTGGAGGGAAGTCCTCACAAAGAGGTCCGTACATGAATGAAATCACAGGTCAGTTCAAATATAGCAATAATTCAAATAATGGGATCAAATTATATAAATTCTTTCCTTAAAAAGAGGGTTTGTTCTCTACTAATCTTAATAGCTCATCTTTCTATGCCTACCTCAAATCCTTCCTTCCAGTTACCTCATTCAAAGAAATATTATATCCAAGAGATCCAGAATTAGAAGAGAGATTAGAAAGAAATCATCTATTCTGTCCTGCCCTAATTTTTGCTTTTGTTGTTTAGTCATTTTCAGTCATACCTGTCTCTTCATGACCCTTTTTGGGGGGATTTTCTTGGCAAAGATGCTAGTGTGCACATTTTAGAGATGAAGCAAACAGGGATAAGCGATTTGCCCAGGGCCACATAGCTAGTAAATGTCTGAGGTCAGATATGAATTCAGATACAGGTCTTCCTGACTCTAGGCTCAGCAGTCTATCCACTGTGCTACCTAGCTGCCCCTTATTTTATGGATGAAGGAAAATCAGCCCTGAGAGTTTTAATAGATTTCCCTATGGTCAAATGGGGAGTAAGTGTTATAGCTGGGATTCAGATATAGGTCTTCTGATTCCAAAACCAATATATATTTTTTTTATTTTTAGTACAACTTTTGCATTTTACAGTTGAAGAAACAGTCTCAGAGAAGGGAAAGTATTTTTTAAAAAGGTTGTTAGTCTAGATGCTTGCAAGGTGCTAGGGACAATAAGGTACAGGGGTCCATGCTTCTAGTCATTGAATTGATCGAAGAACTCTTCAAGTTAATTGATGACTATGCTGGTTACCCACCTCACCCTAGAGATTTCTATTTGACCTCTCCTCATCTTTCTCCAAATAGAGTGTTGAATCGGTAAATCTTCATCTCTGTGAAATTCAGTGCCCAAACTCTCCAGATTAGAAACTCTCTAATTTGCAGTTATTTATAAAGCAGCTCCTAAATGCTGAGGCATCTTGAGACTCAATGGGAAGACACATGTCTGTGGCTGTCTCCTATTCGGTGGCCTTCTGGAGGAAGGACAAAGGCAAAGAAGAAGTCCTAAAGAAAATGAGAGAGACCAACCAGGTTGTTCTTGGGGGTGTGTGTGTGTGTGTGTGTGTGTGTGTGTGTGTGTGTGTGTGTGTGAAAGGAAGTACTGCTCAGACATCAAGAGGAAACCAAATCTATGAACACTTAAGTCTTCTACTTTCACATCCCAAGAGGACCTCTTTGGTTTAGAGTCAACCCTAATCTAGTAGTTCCCTGCAAGCAATGGCCCCTGACCTCTAATCTCATCAGGTTAATTTTAGACCTACTCATATGGATAAATCATTTTGTATATTCTTTTCAAATGGTAACGATTCCTTGAAGGCCAAGACAATGTCCTATGACTTATATCCTCATCCTGACTAGAAGGGTACTCGTGCACTGTAAACTTTCTAACAATTAAAAACAATATTAATTTATCCAAGTTCAACAGTATAAATGAGGGCTTCTCAAATTTTTATAGGTCATGGACCCCTTTGGCAGTCTGATGAAGCTGATGCTCCCCTTTTTCAGAATACTTTTTTTAATTCATAGAATAAAATACATAAAATTACAAAGGAAATCAATGACATTGAAATAGATACAATTGTTTTCCCCATCCAAGTTCATGGACTTCCTGAAATCTAACGGGCTAAGAATCTCCGCTCTACTGGGTCTCCATATTGTCATAGGAAATTTAGATCTGTAAGTATCGTTCATTGGTCCAACACCCTTATTTTGCAGATGAGACAAAGAGAGACTGAATGCTTTGCCCAAAGTCACACAGCTGATAAATAGCTTTTCTGTGGTCATTTTAAGGTTTCCAAAGTACTATAAATAGGTTTTTTTCATTTGTTACTCATAACAACACTGCAGGTAGGTTCTGTTCTTATCCTTGTTGGCATATGAGGAAAACCTAGGCTGGCAGATGTTAAATAGGGTCACAGTGTATCTCAGGAGGAATTTGAACTCAGATCTTTCTGACTTTATACCTCACTGCCCCACCTACACACTTCAAGCATCAGAGGCAGGATCTAAATCTAGGAATTACTGACTCCCAGACCAGTGTCTTCACAAGATCTCAGAAAAATACTCAGTTTACAAAAAATATCACAACTTAGTCTAGTATTGAAGACTCTACTCAATCTGGCTCCCAATCTCTTTACCAACCTTAATTCCCGTTATTCTACCTTCCCACTTTCCAGGTTCCAGTCAAATTGACTGACTAGTCCCTGTACTCTACCCCTCTCTATGCTCCCTTCCATTATTGTCCAGAGTACACTCCCTCATCTGCCTCTCAGGATCCCTACCTGAGCTCAGTTCAGGTGCCACTACCTTAGTAGAATCTTCCCTCACTACCCACTCCTAAGTGTTAGCATTTTCCCTTTTTTGAAATTACCCTGTATTTGTTTATTAAAATACACAGTTATCTCTTCCACATTGCTGGGGTCCCCATGATCTAGAAAATCTGAGTAAAAATTTTTAGCCCTCCCCTCATACCAGAGAAGAAGTCTGATTGTCTTCTTTTATGGGGTGTTTATAGCACCTTATTGTAAAACTTGGGTTAAGTATTTGGCCATAAGCTCTGTCTCATCTATTGGCCTTTGCATGTTGTCTGCAGCTTCCACAAAACTACCCCCCTAATTCTCATTTAATTTCTTATGTGAACCCGTGATATATCTAAATCACAATGGGGAAGCCATGATGTGGAAGGTATAACTGAACATCAAATCTCTCCGGTGTAATCTAAGCTCCATTTCATTTTTATCTTTTATCTCTCCAGTGCTTAGTACGTTTCATGGCATTTTTAATAAATGTTTATTGATTTGAATTGAAATGAATGTCCATTATAATCACCCCTTTGCCCCTGTCTAAAATTTCAGAATGCCAAAATAAACCAGTGTTTTCCAAGTAGGAGGTTAAACAGTAGATATTACTCTTTTATGGAACACTATAATACGTAAAACCTATTTGGCTGCCTTTGGCATATGTGGTAGTGGCGGTGGTGAGAAAATGATCTTGCGTTTCTGGCGGAAATCAGTATGCAACTTTGTTTCAATGTCTTAATGAACTGAAGTAGCATATTTAAAACTGAAGTTTTCCATGTGTCTACTCCTCCTGGAGAGAACATCTCTCGGGATAATGCAGGAGGGAAATGATGATACAAGTGATTACTTTTAAAAATCTGTTTTCTGCTTACATCTGGTTGTAAGAAAGCCTTTATAGCTTCAATTAGGTTGTTATTTCCAAGACTTAGCTGTTTATAAAAACACACATGCTCATTCTTTAATGGCTGCCTCACTGTAATTTTCGGCTGTTGTTTCTCAGTGGGGAACTGTCCTCAGGAGGACAAATGGATGCTTTTAAATTGTAGAAACAGAAATGATATCCCAGCACTTGGTGGGCGCCAGGCCAAGATGAGGTGTGTGGTCAATGGTCACTGGGACATATGCTAGGTCCTCAGTCAGCCCTCTTCCAAGCTCCCTGGCCTGTCCTGGTAACTAAGTCTAGGGTATAACAGGAAGAACACTAGATTTGGAGCTGGAATATGTGGGTTCAAACATATGACTACACATGCTAATCATGTGGGCTTAGGGAAATCAATTACCAGGTCTTAGCTTCCACATCTGTAAATAATAGACTAGATAATCTCTATGCCCTTTGAGTTCTGGAACCAATGATCTTTTGAATGTGGTCTTGGGGAGAAACTTCAGATAAGAAAGAAGAAAAAAGAAACCACTCTGTCGAAACGGTTCACTGTGGGAAGAAAAGGGGAAATGGGATCCAGATTGGAGACGTAAAAGAGAGTCCCTCAATTACTGTCCTTAAAATGCAATCCATTAATGCCAGAGAAATAATAACAATGAGTGGCACTCACAAAATGTTTTAAGGTTTAAAAATGCTTAATATACATTATCTCATTTGATCCTCACAGTATCCTTGAGAAGTATGTAATTATATTTTCATAGTCATTCTCCAAATGAAGAAATTGAAGCTGGGAGAAGTCATATGATTTGCTCAAGGTCTCAAAATTAATGTGTCCGAAGCAAGATTCTTCTAACTCCAATTCCAGTACTCTTTCTACTCTACCACATATCCATTCAGGAGGAATGCTGAAGGGGGTACAAATGCCTGTGATATCAATTGACAAAATCTTTGTTTTTCCGCTACTACAACAGCCTATTAAGAAGTTGTTCCTCTCATCTTTCGGACATCATCTTCCCCCCAACCCTGAAGCCCAATATCAATCAGCAGATGTTGTCTCCTCTCCATTCATTAGACACTACTCTGAACGGAAAAAATAAATAGAATTTTTGAGTTAGAAAAGACCTTAGTAATGATATGGTCCAACTGTTCTCTCTTAATGATGAAGAAACTACATCTTAGAGGAGCTACACTCTGCTTAAAGCCAAACAGCTGGCTTAAACACACTATAACCCTGGCTTCCTAGAGCCCAGGGAATCTTAACCTTTTTCGTGTTATGGATCTCTTAGGTGGTCTGATGAAGCTGTATGGATCCCTCCTCACATTGCTTTTTTGTTATTAATTTCTTCTTTTAAAGACTCTCCAAAGAATCTTTTTAAAGTCTCCCCAAAGCTATCAATAGTCATTAAAAAAAAAACAATACTCTTAATCACTAATAATTACAGAAATGCCAATAAAAACAATTTTGAGGTACAATCTCACACCCATAAGGTTGATAAAGATAATAGAGGCAGAAAATGATAGATGCTGGAAGGAATGAGGGAAAATAAATACACCGAGGTACTTTTGCAGAGCTGTGAACTAATCCAACCATTCTGAAGAACAATTTTGAACTGTGTTCAAAAGTCTATAAAAGTGTATATATCCTTTGATCTAACAATACTGCTACTGATTCTATACTCTAAGGAGGCAAAAGAAAGATGAAAAGAACCTGCACGAATAAAAATATTTATAGCAGATGTTTTTGTGGTGGCAAAGAATTTGCATCTGAGAGAATATCCATCAATTGGTGAATGGATAAACAAATTATGGGATATGAATGTAATAGAATACTATTGTTCTGTAAGAATCATGATAAAGGGAATGGTTTGAGAAAAACCTGCATAGATTTATATGAACTGAGGCAAAGTGAAGTAAACAGAACCAAAAGAACATGTAATATTGTAGTAATTATCAGTTGTGAAATACTTAACAATTCTCATCAGCATTGCGATCCACCACAATTCCAAAAAAGTCCTGGTGACAAATGCTATTCACTATAGAGAGAGGACTGAGAGACTCAGAGTGCAGATTTAAGCTTTTTTTCTTTTAAAAATTACTTTGCTTTTTTTTTGAACATAACATATGCAGAAATATGTTTTGCATGCCTATATATGGAAAAAGGACATCACATTTTTCAAATTCTCCAAGGGTGATGGAGGGTGTGGAAGAAGAGAATATGGAAATTAAAAAAAAAATTAAGTAGTAAAATAAAGACTGGGAGTTCCCATTTCATCCAGGCTAAAATGTGGAGACTACTCACAGGCCAGTTTTGACTTGTTCTATTTCCAGTCTGTGCCTTTTACTTCTCCTTGGCTACTTCCATTATGTCCACTGTTAGGGGATCCTCATATAAATGTCAAACTTTGTGTGGTGCCCTGACTGGTATCCAGGTACAGGGAACCTGCAATCTCAAGGTCACTTGGGGTTTTCTAGGTCCTTGAGTATGGCCTTTTGACTGAGTTCAAGTTTTAAAGAACAAATCCTTTTATGAAGTGAATTTGTTCTTGAAGTTTGGATTCAGTCAAAGAGTCACACTTGAGGACCTGAGGGCAAAACGTGTCCTTGAGGTTGCAGGTTCCCCACCACTGACCACATTACAGCTGAGAGTTCCTTAGCTCATCTGCCATTCTCAGCCTCTCTCATAGCTGGGAATACAGCTGTTTGCCATTGTGATGGACCTCAGTATGCTTTTAAATACATAGAACTAAATAAAATATATGGCATTGCAAAGTGAATCAATTATATTGAAATACAGTTAATTTATCTATATCTGCCAATCTATCTATCTATCTATCTATCTATCTATCTATCTATCTATCTACCTACCTATTTATCTATCTATTAAAAGCTCATGGATCTCAGGCTAAGAAACCCAAGCATAAGACTAAAAATCAAAGTCAATACTGATATGAATGAGAAGAGAGATCTACCTCACTGGAAACTCGTATATCAATGAAGTCACAAATCCAGAGCAGAAATAAATGAATAAATAATTTATTACACAATAGTGTAGTAGAAAGAATACTGCATTAAAAGTCAGGGGAGGAGGCGGAGTCAAGATGGCACCATAGAAGCAGCAAAACTCCGCAGCTCTCCCCATAACCATCTCAAATACTTATAAAATATGACTCTAAAAAAATTTTAAAGCTCCAGAAATCACGAAATGACAGAGTAACAAAGCTCCTGCTGAAGGCAGCTTGGCAGGCAGATGGAAAGGAGTTCATCACAGCATTCTGGGAGCCTAGATCAGAACACATGAACCCATGGCTGGAGCCCTAAGGCCACCAGAACAAGCCATGGCTGGAGCACAAATCACCTGCAGCTGTGGCGTTTTCCAGAATTATCAACCCATAAGAAACAAGGACTAAGTGAAAGGTCAGTGGAATTCAGATAAATTCAGGGGAGAGGATCCGGCCAACTGCCCCTAGGCTAAAAGTGGTGTCCCTGCAGCCTCCTCCACGTGGCTGCTTCAGAAGCTCCCGGCCTGCAGATTGCAGGCGGGTCAAGGGATCATTCAGAGGCTAAGTGTTCTTGCCTTGAGCTGGGTGGTGATCTTGAGGTGCATTTTCAGTGAGCCAGAGCTGGTGGGGGCTGCAGAAACAGTGGCCTCCTAATAGCTCTGGCAGCTGCTGAAAACCCCAACAATTTGGGACAGAGCTCTCCACTCTGAAAGCAGAGTTCTACTGAACCTAAAAGTCAAGTAATTGACTGGCAACATGAGTAGACAAAGGAAGCAAAGCAAACCCAACAATGAACTTTAGATTCCTTTATTGGGGACAAAAAGGATCAAAGCATGGAATGGGAGGAAGACAACACGGTCAGAACTCCCACACCAAAAGCTTCCAAGAAAAACGTATACTGGTTATAAGCCATAGAGCAGCTTAAGAAGGCATTTGAAAACCAAATAAGAGAAGCAGAGGAAAAATTGGGAAGAGAAATGACAATGATGCAAGAAAATCATGAAAAAAGAGTCAACAACCTGACTGAAGAAAATAACACCTTACAAAATAGACTAACTCAAATGACAAAAGAAGCCCAAAAAGCCGAGGA
>CM053583.1:163607908-163624648 GCA_028627135.1 Pseudochirops cupreus
AAAACAAAACAAAACAAACAAACCTAGAAAGGATCCTTCAAGAAAGTCTCAAGGAAAATTGCCCAGATATTTTAGAACCAGAAGGCAAAATAGAACTCGAAAGAATTCACCGATCCCCTCTTGAAAAAGATCCCCAAAAGAAAACTCCTAGGAATGTTATAGCCAGGTTCCAGAGTTCCCAGAACAAGAAGAAAAGATTACAAGCTGCCAAGAAGAAAGAATTTGAATACTGTGGAAACACAATCAGGATAACCCAGGATCTCGCAGCTTCTACATTAAGGGATTGAAGGGCCTGGAATATGATATTCTGGAGATCAAAGGAGCTAGGATTAAAACCTAGAATCACTTACCCAGCAAAATTGAATATAATGTTCCAGAGGGAAATATGGTCATTCAGTGGGATAGAGGACTTCCCAGCATTCTTGATGAAAAAACCAGAACTGAATAGAAAATTTGACATTCAAATACAAGAAGCATGAGAAGGTAAACATGGAAAAGAATTCATAAGGAACTTATCAATTAGAACTATTTACTTGCCAACATGTAAAAGCAATAATTAAAACTTATGAAACTTTTCTCAGTATGAGGATAGTTGAAGGGAATATAAATGTATGTGTGTGTATGTATATATATATATATATATGTGTGTGTGTGTGTGTGTATATATGTATGTCTGTATGTATATATATGTATATATACACATATGTCTATATAGGAGGGGTATATATGCATATGAATATATATGTGAGTGTGTGTATATATGTGTACATAGTCAGAGAGTGCAGGATCAATTGAATAGGATCAGATAATATTTTAAAAGGTAAAATTGAGAGGTGGGAGAGGAATAGTATAAGAGGAGACAGGGAGAGACAGAATGGGGTTAATCCTCTCACATAGAAGAGGCTAGGGATAATTGTTACAATGGAGAGAAAGAACAGGAAGGCAAAAGGGAATGGGTCAACCTTACTCTCTTTGAATTTGGCTTAGGGAAGGAATGACATGCACTCTAAATTGGATATCTTGGCCTACAGGAGAGTAGGGGGGAAGGGGATGAGAGGGGCAAGGATGGAGTAGAGGGCAGGTTGGGGGAGAGGGTTGTTAGAAGCATACACTTTTGTAAAGGGACAGGGACAAAGTAGGAAATAGAACAAGTGGGGAGTGGAATAGGAAGGAGGGAAATATACATGTACCGGGGTAGAGAGATCCATCTTGCCCTACTGGAAAGTCAGAAGGGTGATGGGGGAGGATATAGGAGAAAGCTGATTAGGGGAGGGGGTATACAGTGAGATCACTGTTTTGGGGTGGTGGATAGGGGAAAGATGGGGAGAAAATTTGCAAATCAAAATCTCATGGAAATGAATGACGTAAACTACAAATAAACAAAAGTTTAAAAAAATTAAAAAAGTCAGGGGAAATGGATTCAATTCCCAACTTTACTATTCATTAATAACAGTATCTAATCTTGATACGATGGTTCAGGTTTTTCATGTGTGAAATGGGTTGTATAAGCCCATATACTACCTTCTCCACAGGGTTGTCTTGAGAAAAAAAAATGTTCAGTACATCTCAAAGTGCTAAGTAAATTCAAGTATTTCATTCTCTCATATGCTCACAGTGCCCCTTAGTTGCAAAACCGGTGATCTCAATCCCTTGGTATCCTATTATAACATTCCCTTCTACAATTCACTATTTTCATGTATCTACAAGCACAGCTACCTCAATGAAAGTCAACATCTAATTGAATTTTGTTTCTACCGTTTGCCTGTGCATTGTTTGGTTGGTTTCAAGTATCTAGGAAGTAGTTCACCCCTTTCATAACCCACTTTTCAGATCTCAGCAGGTTCTTAGGCAGAGGGAGTTGATTCTGATGCTGTAATGCCATTACCTTATTTCCTTCATTTAATGAATTAATAAAAATCTTAAAAGAATCTTGAAAGTATCTTCCAGAAGTCACCAATAGGATCCCATTGTCTCTTGGCAGTCTCAGCTGAAATTAAGCCATTCTAAGTAGAAAGAATCTATTCCTTTTTTAGCTCACTTAGCTTAGCTTAGAGGTTATATAGCTTCTTCTCATTACTATTCCATTATATATCTCATCATTTATTGTTGGAAAATTCCTTTTTATGTTTAACCCAAATATTTCCTTTTATAATATAATTACCTTCTCTGTCTCTGTGTGTCCCTGTCTTTTCCTGTGTTTCCCTGTCTCTATGTGTCTCTGTCTCTGTCTCTCTGTGTCTCTGTCTCTCTCTTCTGTGTGTGTGTCTGTCTGTCTGTCTGTCTGTCTCTCTCTCTGTCTCTCTCTCTTTCTTGTTTTAGAAATGAGGAAATGTATGCCACCAAAGTGCTAATAATTAATAATTCATTTAAGTGCAACCATTTTGGTTTCTCTTTCTTTACAAATGTTTAAATAAAAGACCTTTTAATCAACCAACATGCATTTATTAAATGTTTACGATATGCCAGGCCCTGTACTGGGTGCTAAGGATTCATATACAAAGAATGAAATCATTCTCATTCCTTATAAGTTCACAATAACATCAATACAGAATCAAAGAGTATCATAGCATGTTAGAAGGAGAAGCAACCTTAGACGTCATTTTATCCAGAGGTTTTCAATGAGGGTTCTGTGAACATGATCACTTATTTTTAAAATATTTTTGAGAATTATTTCAATATAATTGTTTTTCTTTGCATTTATTCCTATGCATTTTACAACTTTAAAAATATATCATTCTGAGAATAGGTGCATAGACATCACTGGTCTGCCAGAAAAATTAATAACACACACATACACATGCGTTAAGAATGCTCATCTAATTCAATATCCTCATTTTATATAGGAGAAAACTAAGAACCAGAGATAATACATAATTTTCCCCAAATCATATGTGTGGCAGAGCCATGGCTAACACCAAGATCTATTAGTTCCTAGGCCAGCGCTCTTTCTTGCATGTCATGCTATGACAGTCATGTCATTCATTCAACAGATATTGAGCTTATTATTTTAAAAAGATGACTTTAATTGTCATTAATGGCATCATAGATAGCTATAAGCAAGGAAACAGAAGGAGACTTGTATGCTATTAACCTTATGATGGAAATCCTAATTCCTGGACAGAGAACTGACCAGCACTTTGTTAATTGTACCATTATGTTAGGTAACCCACTTTGGTTCAACAATTATTTAATAAACATTTATTCTGTGTACAGCACTAAAGAAGAAAAAGTAAGACTCCCCCTAATCAAGAGATTAAGCAGATAAAAGTAATGAACATGCTAAGTACACAACCACACACACAAACACAAACAAAAGGGACAGGAAGAGAGACAGAGACAAAAAGAGACAGATGTGGATAGAGGGAGAAGGAGAGGGAGGGAAGAGAAGGAGGGAGAGAGAAAGAAGAGCACAGCTCAAAGCAATCCTAATTGCCAAATTAATTACCTACCCACAGAGTTGTTGTGATGGTGGAAGGATAAAATGTATATATATAAAAGCTTTCATAATGCTAAAGTGCCAGCTAAATGCAAGGGGTCACAGATGTAGGGAGAGAAGGAACCAGAGAAAGAAGAGCTGGCCTGTATACAGCACCTCAGGGTTTGGAGAATATTTTTTTCCACACATCATCTCATTCAATCTTCATAACACTCTTATGAGTAAGAACTATAGGTATAATCATCCTGCTGTATAGTCTCTGCATATATAGGGTCTATATAGGATCAGGATACAGTCAAAAGAACTCTGCCTTTACAGTCAAAGGCTTTGAGTTCAAAATTCTGACTCTGTGATTTAATACTTTGGTGAGCTCGGGCAACTCATTTTTATCAAAATTCTCCCTTCCCTTGTCGATAAAATGAGGAAGTTAAATGGGATGCTTGCTAAGGATCAGCTCTAAAAATCTATGAATGTAATCATTCCATCAGCCCCCTCTCTGTCTTTGGGCAAATAGGTCCCCATATCTGGAATGTGATTCTATCTCATCTCTGCCTTAGAGAATCCCTACCTTTCTTCAAAGCAAAGTTCCTGATCCCTTTTGAAATGTTTTTATGGTTTAAATTTATTTATTTGTATGCCTGTTGTATTATCCTTCAGTGAGACATAAGCTCTTTAAAGGCAAAAGCTGTTTTTTTTTTTCTTTCTCTCCTAAGACCCTATCCAGGTGCCCTATTCATGATTAATAAATGTTTGCTTAACGAATTGAATGCCACTTTATTAAGGAAGAAAAACAGATTCAGATAACTTATAATGTGATACATAATATGCTTCAGAGGCAATACGCAAATCCAGGGTTACTCTGCCTCCAAATCCAGTGTGTTTTCTACTATCCAATGCTGCCTCTCACCAAAGGGATTAAAGATCACAGTTTTGGAGCTTCTTCATTTTACCCAGCAGAGTCAAGTGACTTGTCCAAGGCCTCCCTGTCTTTAAATGAAAGATGGAGAATGTGAATCCAGGCAGGTCTTCAGGCCATAAATCCAGAGATGAGCTCTAATCACAGAGATCATCTAAGCCAGGACCTCTTAACGTTTTTGTGTATCTTCATCAAAAACACCTCCCTTTCTGACTAGCTACCATGCCTGAAATTCCTCAAAATAATTCGTTCCTTAAAGCAGGGGTTCTTAATGTTTTTATGTGTCATGTGTACCTGGCAGTCTAATGAAGCCCATTGACCCCTTCATAGGGTAACATTCTTAGATGTATAAGATAAAATATAGAATATTATAATCAAGCTGAAACATAGTTATTAATTTTTTTAAACTGTTTGATGACACCAGGTTAAGAACCCCTAATTCTGGTGAAGCAAGCATGTACATTATCACCACTATCATTCAGTATTGTACTTTAGATGTTAGCTATAGCAATGAGAAGAAAAAAGAAATTGAAGAAATAAATATAGGGAATGAAGAGACAAAACTATCTCTCTTTGCAGATGATATGAGGGTTTACTTAGAGAATCCTAGAGAATCAACAAAAAAGCTAGTTGAAATAATTAACAACTTCAGCAAAATTGCAGAATATAAAACAAACCCACACAAATCATCACCATTTCTATATCTTACAAATAAAGTCCAACAGGAAGAGATAGAAAGAGAAACTACATTTAAGATAACCATAAACAATATAAAATACTTTGGGGTCTACCTGCCAAGATAAACTCAGGAACTACATGAAGATAATTATAAAACACTTATCATGCAAATAAAGGCAGATCTAAACAATTGGAGAAATTTTAAATCCTTATGGGTAGGCTGAGCCAATGTAATAAAAATGACAATTCTACCTATATTAATTTATTTAGTGCCATATCAATAAAACTACCAAAAATATTTCATGGAGCTAGAAAAAATCATACTAAAATTAATTTTAAAAAAAGATCAAGAATCATTGAAAAAAATGTGAAGGAAGGTGACTTAGCAGTACCAGATCTCATACTGTATTACTCAACAGCAGTCATCAAAACAATTTGGTTCTGGCTAAGAAATAAAGTGGTGGATCAGTGGCATAAATTAGGTACACAAGATATAGTTGTAAATGATTGTGGTAACCTAGTGTTTCTTAAACCCAAAGATCCAGACTTTTGAGACAAGAACTCCTTAGTTGACAAAAATTTGCTGAGAAAACAGAAACTAGGCATAGACCAATTATATCACACCATATACCAAGATAAGGTCAAAATGGGTATGTGAGTCAGACATAAAGGCTGATATGTAAGCAATTTAGGAGAACATATAGAATGTTGTCTGTCAAATCTATGGATAAGGGAAGAATTTATGACCAAACAAAAGATAAGAGAGCATTACCAGATGTAAAATGGATAATCTTGATTACATTTGATTAAAAGGTTTTTGCCAATGCTCTAAATCACTATTAATTAGAGCAATGCAAATTCAAACAACTCTGAGGTACCACCTCACACCTACCAGATTGACTAATATGACAGAAAAGGAAAATGAGAAATGTTGGTGAGGATGTGGAAAAATGGGATATAAATGCACTGATGGTGGAATTGTAAACCAGAACAACCATTCTAGAGAGCAACTTGGGACTGTGTCCAAAAGACTGGAAAACCATTCATACCCATTGTCCTAGTCATACCCCTAGATCTAGATCTAGATCTTTGGTCTAGATCCCAAAGAGATCAAAGAAAAAAGAAAAGGACCTAGATGTACAAAATTCTTTATAGTACCTCTTTTAGTGGTGGCAAAGAATTTGAAATTGAGGGGATGGTCATCAATTGGGCAGTAACTAAACAAGTTGTAGTATATTATTATAATAAGAATACCATTGTGCTATAAGAAATGACAAGCAGGATGATTTCAAAAAAATCTAGAAAGACTGACATGAACTGATGCAAAGTGAACTGAGTACCACCAGGAGAACATAGTATACGGTATTGATGATCAACTGTAAATGACTTAGCTATTCTCAGCAACACAGTAACCTAAGACAATTCCAAAGGGCTTTTGAGGAAAAAGGCTATCCACCTCCAGAGAAAGAACTGATGAAGTGTGAATGCAGACAGAAGCATAACTTGTTTCACTTTCTTCATTTTCTGGGAGGTCTGGGTTTTCTTTTGCAAATATGGTTAATGTGGAAATAATGTGGAAACGTTTTGCATTATTTCATATGTATCATCTATATTCAATTGCTTGCCTGCTCAAGGAAGGGGAGGGGAGGGAGGAAGGGAAAAAATTTGAAAGTCAAAACTTTAAAAAGCAAATGTTATTTTTTGACATGCAATTGAGATAAAACTAAAATCAATTAAGTGAAAAAAGAACCCCTGATTCCACTCTAACCTTTTCATTTTATCCAGGAAGAAACTAAAACAACTATAACCATTATTATTAAATGCTAAAATGTGTAATAGAGCTCAGTGCCTGGCACAGAGTAGGTATTTAATAAGTGCTTATTAAGCAACAAATTAATTGATTAAACAGTTAGTATTAAAGGACAGAGAAGGACGAGATCAATTTGAACGGGTAACATTTTGCAAAGAAGATGAGCCTTGACTGGGACTTGAGGGATCAAGAGATGTTGGTGAAGCATCAGAAAGAGGACAAGAGAGAAGGGAAGGTACAAGGGAGGAAAAGACACATGAACACAAATAGAGGCATGGAAGGAAAAATGCGCATGGAACATTGTAGCTTCACTTAAATTCTGTTCCTCATTTGCTTCCTCTTCCATCATAGAAATACAGTATTAAAACTCTACCATGAGCTTCTGAAGGATGTGCAAACAAGTACTTAGAGATTAAAGATATTTCTTTGCCAATTAAATAGCACTTCCCAGAAACAGTCAGCAATATGAAGACTATCCACTCAGGGTGATGACAGGAATACAAATCTTATCTGATTGCTCAAACAAGCTATAATAAACTATTCTGATAGCTGCAAAGAAAATATATTTACTGAGTGATTTAGATAGATGCATAGGAATCTCTCTCATTTCCCCCACCCCGTAATAGCAAGATCAACATTAACTCAGTGCTCTTTCTGTGGTGATTTCTATAAAGATATATTAGTCTGCATGTCTCTGAACAGGGCAAGAAGTCCTCTGCCAAGTAGGAATTCATGGCAGAGATTGTGCAACAGCATCTGATTCATTCTGCTGCATCCTCCCATATTAGGAAAATATGAAGGGAAGATTCCACACAGCAATTTTCCAGAGAAAGGTAGCTTGCTTATCCTGACTCTCGGGGAATGGTTTGAAAGGAGAACTCAATGAGGAGAAGGGGCTGACATTTTTTTGTTACCATCAGAAACACCTGCTGACCAACTGCCACTAGAAGTAAGTATAAGAGCCCTGGGAATACTAGCAACCCCCTCGCTCTCCACTCCAGACTATCCATTCTACTTCCAGCTCAGCCCTCACAGTCATCATCCCAGGAGGCAGCTCCTGTGGAGAAGGAGCCAGACATTTCCAAGAGCTGGCACTTACAGGACAGATAATCCAGCCTAGTTGAAGCAAGAGACTAGGAGGCAGAAATGCAACCACTCCGACCTTGACCACCATCTCCCTTCAGAACCTGATAAAGACAGACCAGGACCCTAAACCCAAGGGCCTTGAGAATAGCATCGCTTCTTGCCCAGTGCCCTGAGGCATCATCCTGGGAAGCAACTCCTGTGGAAAAATGGCATGCCAACTGCAGCTACTGAAGATCCAGAAAAGACACTTTCTTGCTACCAAAATCCTTGTCACTGTTAAATGTTTCAGCCCCAGAAACTGGCAATGTTTCATCAGTGGAACTGACATTAATAAAGAGTCATTAATATTTTCTTTGCCACTGTACCTAAGGACTATCTGACCTTTCCATCATGAAGGATGAAAGATTAAAAGACTGAGAAAACAAAGGTTCGGTCTTCCAAGCATATTGCCTAACAAATAGGGACCAGGCCCTTTCCTCAGTTAAGGGATGCACACCAAATATATTTTAAAAACAATTGTTCAGATAAGACTAATTAAATAAAAGGATGCAATACAGCATTAGGTAATAAGATTTCTAATTGGATGAAAGATTAGGGACTTTCAAAGTTGGGAAGGGGAGAGAGAACAGGTACAATTTCGTGAATTTGGAAAAAGTGGTATTCTACTCCTCCCAAGTGTCTGTAAACAATCAGAGGAACATGCAAACAGTAACTGATTAATCAGTATGGGGCCAGTTTTCAAATAAGACATACAGATTTCTGAGGGTGTGCAAATGTGAGAAAACTTCTTTTAGCAATCTTTGGATCTAACCAGGTTTTTGTTCTGCATAACCTTGATTCTTAATGAGGGGACTCTAAGAAGCAGGTGGAGGGCTTTGAGAGTGGAAGTCATTATGCAGGATACAAGAATGCAGCATATAAAACACACCAAAAAGTTATAATTTCAGCCATAGATGTTTTCCTTTGTTCATTAGTGTGTAAAACAAAAATGTCACTATTCCTCGGGTATTGCAGAATTAGGTATATTGGTGACAATATGAAAATACCTCAAGGGCCCATTGTTTAGGGCAATAGATTAAGATATTAAAGGAACCTCAGACCTCACCTAGGCCAAGCTTTTTATTTTACATTTGAGGAAACTGAGGCCTAGAGAGGTTAAGCAATTTTCCCAAAGTCACACACAGGCGCTAAATACCAGACCTAGAATTTGAATTCAGTTCTTCGTACTTCTGAGGGAGCATTCTTTCTTCATTATGAAAGGCACTCACATAAATACAAAAGAGTGCAACTTCCCTAAGCCTTGGAAAAGTGCCATTGTGAGTTGATATAGTTAAAAAATAGGTTGCAATATGAAAAGGAAGTGAAAAAGCATTTATTAAATATCTACTATGTGTCAGGATTTTGTACTAAGCACTTTACAGATGTTAATTCTTTTGATCTTCAGCACAACCTTGGGACGTAGTTTCTGTTATTATGCCCATTTCATAGATGAGGAAACTAAGACAGGCAGCAGTTAAGGGACTTGCCTCTGGTCACACAGCTAGTAAGTATCTGAGGACAGATTTGAATTCAGGTCTTCCTGACTCCTGTCATAGGGGGTCTATCCAATGTACTACCTATTTGCTTTATAAACACAAATTTAATCCCTAGCCAAGATTATATTATTACGTATTTGTTATTTTGATCATTTATTTATTATTGATTAATATATACTATGCAAATTACAGCTATAATATAAATTATAATTTATATTATTTATTATTAATATTAATTAATTAATATATATAATAGAACTTAGCCAGATTTTCCAATACCAAAACAATTTTCTGAACATTTTAAACACATTTAGAAAGTACTTAATCATTTCAGGGTAAGAGAACATCCTCTACTGGAAGGTAGCAATTCTTGACCAAATCATAGGACCATAGAGTTAGGTCTATAAGGGTCCTTACAGTCAATTTAATCTTGCCCCTTCCTTTTAGGCCCAGAGAGCACTGTCCTGGGTGCTTCCTGATTATTATCTCATTTAATCCTCATAACAATCCTGGAAGGTAGGTGCTGATATTATCCCCATTTTACAGTAAAGAACCTGGGGCAGAGAGAGGTTAAATGACATGGCCAGGGTCACCTTAAATATTTGAGACCAGATTTGATCTCAGGTCTTTCTGCCTCTAGGCCCAACACTCTATCTACTGTACCCAAAGGCCTTTCTGGCTCCAAATGTAGTAACCTATTCACACAACCAGGTAGCCTCTCAAAACATTCAACATCAAAGGGTTCACTTTATGGATACATAGAATTATTCTATGGTTAAAAATACATTCTTTGGGCCTATAAACTACTCCATTTATAATCACACAGGTTGTAGTTTGTCCTTCATTCTCAAAGAGGACCATGACATCAGGGAGATGATGACATGACTTGCATTCAATTGGATTTGAGTGAGGGAGGACTGTGCAAAATTACCAACCTCACTCTCTCCTAGGGAACTATCTGGGTCCAGTCACCAGATATAGATCAGGACAATTTGAGGTGGTCCAGGACACAACGGGAGACCTTGGCCTTTTTAAGCTAATGTCTTTTGGGGTTCTTACTTTGAGTGAGGAAACACCCATTCAGCAAAAAGGACTTAAACGTTCTAGAATTCTATCAGTTTAGATTGAGTTGGTCTTTACTCCATGTAAAGATTCTGTGGAGTCTTGACCCAGGGTTTTTACCTTAACCTCCTTCTACCACTGGGGGAAAAAAAGACAGAGAAAAGAGAAAAAAGAATAGCTGATATAAATGGAATTAGTTGCCATTTAAAATAGGAGCTATGCAGCCTAAAGCTTGTTTTGTATTTATTTTTTTTATCTGCTTGAAAAGAGGAACAATGGCCAAAAACGTATAACATGGGGCCAAAATGTTGGTAGTGAATCTCCCCATAACTGACTCAGTTAGTCTTCTGGCAGGACAGACAGTCTGTTTCTGGGAGGCAGTGGCTTTTCATCCTGGTAGAATCTGCCAAAGCTTGGAATCCTTTGGCAATGTCTTTGAGAACCAAGAAGATAAACTTTTGGCTCAGACTTCTTTTTCCTAAGATCAAATGAAACAATGAATGTGAAAAGATTTTTTTAATTATACAGTACTGGTCTGCCTACCATTTTGGAAAGAAATTTAGAATTTGGCTGACAAAATGACAAAAACCCTGACCTAGAGATCCTACTGCTTAGGAATGATCCTAACTGAGGTCATTGATAAAAAGAAAGGCCTTGATTACATGCTGGAATATATGATAAAGGAATAGCTAAAGAAATTGTACTACCTGAATATAATGGAATATTAGTGCTCTGTAAGAAAGAATGACTATAACTTGAAAGTCATAAGATCTCTGATTAATACAATGTCAATCCAAGATTCTAGAAGCCAATAATGAGGCACCCCCCCTTTACCTCCTGACAGAGAGGTGATGAATTCAGGGTGCCAGAGGCCACACAATATTTTTTGGACATGAGCAATACAGCAGTTTATTTTGTTCAACTATGCATGTATGTCTCAAAGGTTTGGCTTGTATAGTGTATGAGGAAGAGAAAAGCCACTTTTATAAAAGAAATACATGTTAACAAAAATACAGTGATGAATTTAGAAACAGGACATCTTGGGAAGACTTCTATGAACTGATTCAAAGTGAAGAAAGCTACAGCAGGAAAATAGTATACATAATAACTAGAACATGTGATGGAGAAAACAACAAAAACCAAAAGGCATTGAATGACCAAATTTAGTCTCAAAGAAGGAGGAAAGGAGGTGCTATTTTTAGGAGGTGTCTGCTTCTTTGCAAAAGTGGAGGAATGCAAGTATTGAACACCACATATTTTATCAGACTGAATTTCACATTGGCTAGCTTTATTGAAGTGCTCTCCCTCCCCTTTTGTAATGTTACAAGAGTGGTGAAGATTTGGATATATTTGGACACAGAGGTAACGCAAAAATGAAAACTCAATAAAATTGGAAGGCAAAAACTTAAGTGCTTCACAGATATAAATGATTAAGAGATTGTTGAAAGGTGTGTGCTCTACCCAGAGGTAGGGGAAGGGTCAGTCAACTTCTATGCTCTCTTTTCAACCCTGTAATTCTGGGATGAGTCAACACAGGAAAGTAGAAATTGATAAAAGTTTATAGAAACGTGCCTTGCTTTCTTCCTCAGGAAAGAACAAATTTCAGGAAGTCAGCATTTATACTTCCAATAAATCAATTGTGCTATCACATAGGTTTTTTTCTTCCAAAACTTTATTTGGTCAAGTGACTATTTCTTTTTGATGTCTTATCAAAACAAATCTCTAGGCATTTAATCAAATATAAAATATAATTCTGATGTGGGAGAGACTGCCAGCTTTATATGAATCAGTTCCTGCAATTGTTCAATGTAAAATATAATGCATTCTGTCTGATCAAATTAATTGTATTAAAAAGTTTAAGCACCATAAATGTAGAATGATGGCTTTCAGTTCAGATTTTTCATAGCAGCCCAAATTCCTGTATTACTATGGCACATATGGAATATAATAGTCACGATTGATGACTTTTTTAGATACTACCTTTGTCTGTTACTGAACATGTGCTTTTAATAAGAAGCCAATAGTCAATTAACAATCTGAATGATTAATCACAAAACAGCAATAACAGCTAGCACTTCTATTATATAGCACACTCGACTCATTTCCAGGCCCTATGCTAATCACCTTACAAATACTATCTCATTTGATCTTCACATTTCTGAGAGGTAGAATGTCAACAGGGATAGGAGTACACTCTACATGACTCTCCTCTAAGGTTGTCTTCCATTTACACAGTTGAGTCAACTCAACCAACATTAATTAAGCAGCTGATATATGCCAGTACTGAATACTGGCTAGGTACTGAGGTTATAAATAAAAACAAAAACATGGTATTTGTCCTTAAATGCTATAGACGTATAGATGACTACATATAAACTACATATAACTACATATAACTACATATAAACATCATATTATACATTATAAGTGTATTATATATGAGTATATATTTACATACACTGGATATATCTATATGTATTGCATACGTGTGTGTGTATATATGTGTGTGTATGTATGTATGTATGTATGTGTGGGTGTATGCTTGTATGTAGGCTTTCCAAGTTTCCTGTAAATCTCAGATAAAATCCCACCTTATACAAGTAGCCTTCCCCAATACCCCCCAATGATAGTCTCTCCCCTCTCTTGATCATCTCCAATATATCTTGTACTTTATTTGTACATAGTTGTTTATATATTTCTCACTCTCCCCCATGACATTAGACTGTGAGTTCCTTGATAGAAGGAACTACTTTTTTCTCCTCTCATTTTGTCCTCAAGGTTTAATACAGTGCCAGCATGTACTTAATAAATTTTTGTTGTGATTCCTTGACATTGTGAATGGAAGGCAATCTCAGAGGAAAAGCACTCTATATCACTGATGACTTTCTTACCATCAATTCCAATTCATGTGGAAGTATTCCTCCATAAAGTCTTTCCTGGTTGCTCCATTTGGAAGTGATCTCTCTCTTCTCTGAACTCTCTTACTGTGTTGTGTGTACTTTTGTTACTATATTTTCCATACTCTGTCTTGTATTATGCTTGGTTGAGTACATGTTATTTCCTTTACTAGATTATAAACTCTTTGAGGTCAGAGTCTTATTTTTTTTTTAAATTTTGAGTCTCCCCCAGAGCCTACTACAGTACACTTTTTCTCATCACACCCTGGTACTTATTAGAAAATTCTTGAATGAACGTATCTAGAGTCTAGATGCTAGCCTTAGGCTTTCCTTAATACAACATCTTATCCACATCAACATTTTAATCATACATTGCCTTTCCCCTACTACAATGCAATAAAGAATTGTAGCACACTATGAGAAAGTCAAAATAATTATACATGTGGTTTCAAGGATAAATTTCATATAATTTAAAGTGTGCCTAGTGGAACTTTTGCACACACTAATGTGAAAAAGCACATATTTAGAGAACCATAGCCCTTCAAATATGAGTGTGTTCAGGTACCTAAAACTAACTGTCAAATTAGCACAAGGAAAACATAATTGACTAGCAAATTTGCTGCAAAAATTATCCATAATACATTCCAAAGGAAAATAAAGTGACCTTTGGATTTTTCATATCATGAGCTTTCTCTATTAAAATAGATGAGTATAAGCTGGTCATATTGGAAATCAGAACTAAAACTATGTTGGGTTCTTAAATACTGTCTCTTTTTGTTTATTCAATTATTTTAATGTATGTTTTGTAGTCTAGTTCAGTCTTTTAAAAATGTCAAGTTTGCACTGCAGAGTGTATTTCATTTCTTTTTTTATGATGAGATTGGTCAGCAATAAATTTACCTCTAATGGGTATCTGCATCTAGAGCAGAATCGTTTTAATGGAAGCTGAAAGTAGGGAATAAAAGGAGGAGTCAATTATTTCTCATTCCTTTCCTCTTGTCCTCTCTTTATTCCTTTAACAAGAGTGAATGAACAGAAGAAAATAAAGTTAGAGGGCCTACTAACTTTGGTCTTTTTCTGTTCTTTCTGCAGTCTCTTCCTGTGTTTTCTGTGGCATTGAGCTCTCTTGATTCCCCCCTATTTTTCTTACCTCTTTTTCTAGCCCCTGATCCTCTTCCAAACTAATACATGTAAGTGTTGCCCAGGGATCTTTTCTCACTCCTATGGACTCTTCCAGGCATTATTTACCTGGGGTCTGTGAACTTGGTTTGGTGTAGAGATATAAGTAGATACGTAGATATGCTTAGATGGTTCTTCCTACATTTCTAAATACATAGATATAGCTATACAGCTAAATAACTGCATATACACAAATATATCTATACTATATTTCAAAATAATTAATATCATTTGTGATGTATTTTATTTCATGTATTCAAAAATATTATTTTGAGGAGAGATCCATATCCTTCACTAGATTGTCAAAAGTGTCCATGATGTAAGAAAAAGTTAAGAACCTCTAATCTATTATATTTCCTAAGAAATAATAGGACTATTAGCTAGAATTTACCCAGCATCTTAAGATTTACAAGGCACTGTATAAAAATTCTCATTTCGTCTCCACAACAATCCTGGGAGGTAAGTGGTATGACCATTCCCATTTTACAGATGAAGATTCTGAGGGACAGAGAGGTTAATGACTTGCCCAGGGTCGTACAGTTAGTATGGGCTCTAGTCTAGCACTCCACTGTGTCACCAAGCTGCCTCTATAGTTTCAATGACCCCTTTACATTCATGAATCCCTTTAGTCTTGTTCCCTCTCTAGAGTTCCAGAGCTACATTTCCATTTGCTTTACTGGATAGCCTGACCTGACTTTCCACTAGCACCACACACTCAGCATGTCCAAACCAATCCATCATTTCTCCTGTAAAATCTGGTCTCCTTCAAATAACCCTATTTCTCCCAGTGACCCAGCCTTACAATTTCAGGGTCATTTTTATTCACCTTCTTATTCATCCTTATTTACCAAATCCAAATAAACACCCAGTTCTTGCTGTCTTAGATTAGCATCATCCCTCCTTCTGTATTTCCATGGCTACCTCTAGCCAATACACTATTTTCAAATGAATCTTCCTGATTGCTCAGCTTAATCAGGTCATGCCCTTGTTCAAAAGCCTTCACAGGCTTTCCCTTACCAAAATGAAATGTCTAAACTGGTTCAGTAAAGGTCCTCCACAGCCTGTTTTCAACGAACCACTCTCTGCTTACCTTAGACTCCCTGAATTCATCTACCCTATGTTCCAGTAAAAAGGCAGCAAACAGCAGCAGATAATGGGCCAATCTTGATGTCAGGATGATCTGGCTTTAAGATCTGCTTGCAATGCATTCTTGATGTGTCATCACAGGCAAGTTACTTAACCCTAGATTAGCCCAGTGAGTGCTTCATTAGTAAAGGGACTTTTCCAAACAGGGAATTCACTGGAGAGATCTACCCTCACAGATCTGCCCTCCCTCCCATGCTCCATGTAAGCCAGACTCTTCACCAATTCCACTGATTTATGCTGATGCTTTCTTCCTTCTATGCCTTTGCACACATTCTTCTCTCTCCTTAGAATGCCCTTCCCCTCAATCTGTTCCTCCTGAAATTTTATGCATCCTTTAAGGTGCCCTTCAAATGTCAGCTGTACATGTATTCTTTTTATTGCCCAAGGGGAAAAAAAATGATCCCTCCTCCTTCAAATTCTCAAAGCATTTTGGGTAACTTTTAAAATACACTTTCACCATTTATTTTACATTAATTACATAAAATGTTAATCATAATATATTTTAATATTATAGTCATTTGTGCGTTTCATGATCAATAGATTGAAAACTCCTAATGGGAAGGAAACTGATTTTGTATTTCTTTGTTTCTCTTTGCATCTTATTCCTACGTATTTCTTTGTATCAGCATTGTACAATGACCATACATGAAATGTGTCCAATAAAGATTTGTTAAAATTAATTGACGACTCAGAAATAATGGACTTAAATTAAAGACCTCTAAAAATCTGTAATTCTATTCCACCACTGTTGGAGGTTACATGACATGCCTTATAAAAGCCATTGTATGGTTTCCTTTAGTGCCATTTTTTGATTGGGGGAATCTAAAAATAAAGGGATCACTGCTTTATGACCTTTGTTTTAGTTTGAGCATACAGGATAGTGTAGTAAAATATGTCCTCAGTTTTCATATTGGGAGGAGAAATCTTTTGTGCTTTACTTCCATTAAGACACTCCATAACGGGACATTTCAGCCAAATATGATTCTTTTTTTTTT
>CM053583.1:163625148-163655740 GCA_028627135.1 Pseudochirops cupreus
TATCATATTCCAGGCCCTTCGATCCCTTAATGTAGAAGCTGCCAGATCCTGGGTTATCCGAATTGTGTTTCCACAATATTCAAATTGTTTCTTCCTGGCAGCTTGCAATACCCTCTCCTTGATCTGGGGACTCTGGAACCTGGCTATAACATTTCTAGGAGTTTTCTTTTGGGGATCTTTTCCAGGAGGTGATTGGTGAATTCGGGATCTCTTATTTTAATAAAATGTTCTTTAACTCTTTTCCTGTACCCTTTCTTTTCTTCCCTCTTTCTGCCATGTAAAAGTCTAGTGGAAACATTGACTTTTGAGAGCTTTAAGGGAGCACAGTGCACATTTCGATCAAGTCAAATAAAAAAAAACAGTTTTGAAACACCTACTATGTGCCTGACATTGTGCTAAAGACTGGAGAGAAAGGCAGAAGCACTGGCCACCTTCAAGGAGTTCACCACCTAAAATTTAATAACCCAATTTTACAGGTGAGTAAACTGAGGTGCAACAGGCTAAAATTACTTGCTAGACATCTTACAACTAGTTAGCCATAGATCTAGCACTAGAATACAAGTCTAAAATTCCCAATTTAGTGGCTATTCCTTTGTGGCACACTGACAGTAGAGGTCTCCTGAGAAAGAAAAATCAGTTATTCAACAGATACTTATTGATAACATCTTTGATATTTAAAGGAAAAGTAATTTATCAAAATAGGCACTCCTAACATTAAGACAGATCCCAAAGCCCTGTGATTTCACAGGGAGACTTCAAGAGTTACTGACTGAGCATTTTAATATCTTGCAGTTAATCTGGAAATGAACCTTACAAAATTTAGCTAGCTAAGTCTCCCAAGAAGACATTCAGTAGTCCATTGCTTAACCCATAATTGAAGCCTTTTTTTTTTACTCTTTTCTAGGACCTTCTAGACCCCATGTTCTTCTGGCATGGCCCTAGAGAATCCAGTGTCATCCACTTTGAAAAGATGAGGCTTCTAGGGGAGTCTTAGGTTCAGTTGAGCAAGTAACAATAGCTCACCTTGCACCATAGGCATGGTTTGACCTAAAGTCTTTGTGATTCTGAGGTCAGTACTCTATCCCTTACACCATATAGTCTTTCTCTTTATATTAATGAAGCAATGCGCAAGAAGGCAATATGATATATGGAAATAGCACTGATATTGAAATCAGAGTACCTGAGTTCAAACCCCGATTCTGATGCTTACTCTGTTACCTTAGATAAATAACTTGATTTCCTTTTATCTTAGTTCCTCAGGTGTAAAATAAAGACAGATGTACCAGTTGACCTACAAAGTGCCATTCTGTTTTATATATGACTGGATTTAATAGGGTGCTGTAGTAAATGACCTCTGCCAGGTAGAAATTCTGAATTTCCTCCTCCTCATACCCCAGGGAATTGTCTTCACCCTATAACTGACATAACTTGATTCAGACTAACAAGTTAACCCTCTTGATGTAAGGCAAAAGCAAGAGAAGAAGCCTTTAAGAACAACCAATGCACAGGGGAGACTACTGGCCCTGGAAATCCAAGCAGTGTGGTCTGGGATCTGTTCCTGGGACAAAGAGGAAAGCATGAAAGAAACAATGGAGCTGAGAAGCAGCCCCAACAACCAGTGACAAAGGAGGTTGGGTTAGCAAAACTGCAGAGAATTTGTACCTTGTAATCAGCTGTAGTTATAGCAATGAAGTCATCAGTGCAGAATTCTGGGGTCACAGAGCTGCATCTGGGAGGATCCTATCCTCGCTCAACTCATACAGATGGGCAGATTTAACAAAGCTGATGATTCCTCATCCTCCCTCTTCCCTTTGCCTTTTCTCAGGAGAGCATATATGGATATTCCTTAAATCTCCATTTCTTAAAAATTTGTGTACTTTCTATTTCCTCATTATTTTAAAGGTAGCTGTTCTAAGATAATTGTGGTTAATAATTGCATTACTTATCTGCATGTTTCATTGTTCCAATGTAGCAAAGAAAAGGCATTAAACTTAGGTGAATGCCTAGGAGATAGGGAAAAGGGTAGGAAAGACAGATACAGATTTTATGTGTATGTGTAAATGTGTGTATATGTGTGTGTAGTATATGTACACACATCTATCCATCCATCCACCCATCTATCCATCTACCTATCTATCTATCTGTCTATCTATCTATCTATCTATCATCTATCTACCTATCTATCTATCTATCTATGATCTATCTATCTATCATCAATATCTATTTGCCAGAATAATTTTCTTGACTAGGTAATCAACTTGAACAAAAGAAAATTATTGATTCACATTTTAAGCTTATTGAGAAGAGAGAAAATTTAAACTTCTAATCTTCCTTTTTTTGTCATGTCCAAGTCTAGTGGAACCATTGAATTTTTAGAGCTTTAAGGGAACACAGTGGACATTTATTTCAAGTGAAGTCAAATAAGCATTTACGAAACAACTACTATGAGCCTGACTTTGTGCTAGGGACTGGAGCTACAAAAAAAGGCAGAAGTACTCTCCTCCCTATTTTCCCAGGCAAGGAATGTAGCAGTTTTGCTTAGGAGAAGCTATAATGAGCTTAGCCACTTTTCCTTCCTAATGTCTTCTCAAGCCTAGTTTGAAAGGGTGGAAATGATGGTGTGACTAGGGAGAAAGCCATGTTTGAGTAGAAACGCAGAAGTAGGAATGCCTCCCATAAGACAGGGAAGGGGAAAAGAAATAAGCATTTATTGAGCACTTACTATATACCAAGCACTGGGCTATGTACTTTACAAATGTTATCTCATTTGATTTTCATTAAAAGTCTGGGTGATCTTATAATCCCCATTTATAATTGAGGAAACCAAGGAAGTCAAAGGTAAAAGACTTACCCAGGAGTCAGACCTGAGTTAAAATAGGGCCTCAGATTCCTTGCGTTCAAGAGAGCATGGACTAGGTAGACCCCCTCCATCAAGGAGCTGGGGTGTTTTTCAGGAAAGTTCAAACAGAAATCTGAGGAGTGCTTGGAGTTCTGGCTCCTGAAGGGGTGGTCTAATAGAGTATGGCTTATAGGCTCTCTACTTTGGACTTCTATAGTCTAGGGGGACTGTCTGAAGTTCTATTTTTACTCAGTCAACTAAATATTTTAGAACTTCCAGAGGAGAAATGTTCTTGGTTCCTTTTTAGGTGACTGAGATGGGGGTTATTAGCATCTAGCCTTGCATAAAGATGAATTTCCCTTGCAATCAACTTACTGATAGGGATCTATAAGAAAAAGGGTAAAGTTCCTAAAGGAAAATTTGTTGGATAAATTGAATTTATGATTGGAAGTAGGGAGCAAGGCCTGCTACAGCCTATGTCCAGTCAGTCTCTAGGTCAATTAGACTCTGCCTTCTGGGTGGAAACCCTCCCAAATGGCTTGAAATGTTAGCTATGAGTCTTTCCTGACCATGAAGTCATAAAGATGTGGGTTGAATAGTTGGTGAAATTTGAGCAGGAAGTTAGAACAGTTGTAGCTTAGTCAAATACTGCTGTCAGTGCAAACAGACACTCTGGGAGTGTATGTGTGGCAGATGGGGAGGAATCACATAGACGACTGCTGCCTTGCTAGGTGGGCACAGAGAAATGATATCATTCTTAGGGAAGGCTTCTGGGTGTCGCTCCTAAAATCTAGGTTGATGAGAAAGCAGTAGATGGCCCACTCATGTTGGTGTTAGCAAAACTGTGGGGAAATTAAGAACCAGGGCACTGGGAGACCTTCAGCCTCACTCACACATTAGGGATCCTTTATCTAGATCATGCAGAAGAGATGAAGGGCAATCAATAGAGGAAAGGAATGCTATGGCATCTGTATGTACCTTTTCAACAAATTCTAGGTGTATTACTGTGGGTCATGTGAAATGGAAATCCTTACAGTTACTTGAACCATTCTAAGTAGTTAACACCATATCATGTTAGTTCCCTGAATGGTAGAAAACTTTTCTCTTCTAGTGATAAAGACATAGGAAGCTTGAATACTTTGTTTTACTAGATCTCTGCACAACAATTCTGTGATAACAAAGATGATACCTGGCAGCTTACAGTAGACTACAGGGAGCTAAACGAAGTCATCAGGCCTATCTCTACTGTTGTTCCTGCTCTCTTCAATGTTGTAGACCAGGTAACCCAGGCCCAGGGTGAGTGGTATGGTGTTATCAGACTTTCCAATACTTTTTTTCTTTATTCCTATGACTGAGACTAGACATCAACACTTTGCTTTCACCATCCTTTCCCAGGGCTACCTAAATTCTTCCTTCATACTGACACACTATAATGGATAGAGACCTCAAAGAGGCCTCCCTTCTTCAGGATATTGGTGTACACTACTAGATTGATGATATAATATTTATCAAGCCAGATGAGGCCATGGTGGCAGAGGCTTTGCAATAGGGACATAAGGGACAAGGGGTCAGAAATCAACCTCAAGAAAATCCAGGGTCCAGTCAGCTCAATTAAGTTTTGGGAAATACAGTGAGTTATGAAAATCCAAAGGATTCCAGGAAAAGTCTAGAATAAGTAACGGACTCTTGTTTCCCCACAATCTAAGGAAGAAGTTCCAAAACTTATTGTGCTCTAGATTTTGGAAAAACAACATTCTTCACTTAGATATCCTGTTGGTCCCCAATTAATAAGTTACCCACAGGTCTGCATCTTTTCACTGGGACCCAGAAAAAGATACAGATCTGGAACATGTAAAGAAGACTATCTATTATTCTCCCCACCTAGGGTTCTTAGGACCTTGTATGATCCATGTTTCTAAAGGTCTCTATCCATAAGGACCCGGTTGAATGAAGCCTTTGGGTAACATCTAAGGGTGACCAGAATAAGTCACTCTTAGCGATTTGGAACTCTAAGCTCTCCAGAGCAGAATCTACTACATAGAAAAGCAGCTGTGTTTTTATTACAGGACCCTAATTGCTACTAAACAGATGACAAAAGGTTATACAATTACCCTTTGTCTAGACTTACTGATTGTGGGTTGGGTGGTGCAAGACAGCAGTGTGACTCTCTGGAAGTCACTTAACTTCTTAGTGTTTTATGCAAGCTCCTGATTTTATAAGCTGCAGAGAAGGTGCTGATTTGAATTAGTAGAGAAAATTTCCTCACCCAGGGATTTCTAATCTTGATGAAATCATTGGTGCAATTCTTTCCTTGATTCCCCCCCCCCAAATAATCCTATGATATAATATTATGAATATGTATACATACAGACATATATTATAGGAATAAATGGATATCTTAATATGGTGACTATACCAATATATGCTAAAGTAAGATCTAAGAGTCCATAATTAAATTTTCAATGTGAGCATTTACACCCCAGAAATCAGCAATTGGTACAAATCAGGGCTTTTGAAATTGTTTTGCTGATTGTCTAATCTTAAAAAAAAATTGTTAAAATACAAATAAAACTTAAAATTGTGTATTCATCTTTAAAAAAATTTGAGAGAGTTTCGAGGTTAAACATTTATCATCATACTCTTGTATTGCTTTATAAACATGGCCTGAGATCAGCAAGTGTGCAGTAGAGGCTTCAGGCAATGAAGTCATCCCCAGTACTTTATATCTGTATTCTCATTTGAATGTCATAATACACCTGTTTGCTAGCAAATTAAGCATTTGTGATTGCTATAATGGAAAGATTATAGAGGCCTTGCCAGTAAAATCAGGGTTAAAGCAAAGATGTGCATTGATACCATTGTTATGTAATATAATTTGGAAATCAAAATATTGTTTTTGCACGTGATGATAGGCTTAGAGAATTATAGTCAACTAAAATTAATTGGAACTTTTAGTAACAATAGTAAAGTAGCAGGATTCAAAAGCAATTTATAAACTATCATCAATCCTTCATTTAGTTTCAACAAGGAAGAGACAGAAAAAAGAAATCTCATTCCAACTTACTAGGGAAAACAAAATATTTATGAATCCATTTACCAAGACAACTCTAAAACCATTCTCTGTAGGAAGATGACAAATAATTGGAGAAATATTGAAGTATTTTTGGACTGTGTCAATATTACAAAAATGACAATAGTGCCTAAATTAACTTATATATTTAATGTCCTAACAATCAAAGTACCAAAAATTACTTTATAGAGCTAGTAAAATAATTTTTTAAAAGTCATTTGTAGAAATAAGAAAGTCAAAAAATTTCATGAGAAATAATTAAATAATAGGGAAGGAAACAGTAGTAAGTGTACCAGATCTAAAGTTATGCCAAAAAACTGGAAATATCAAAACTTTGGTATTGGTTTAAAAAAATCGATCGATGAGTGATACACACTTGGTAAACAATATCCAAAAATAAATAAATAGAATGAAAGTGTTTGATAATGTCAAAGATCCTAATGATTGGGGTAAGAACTAACTAGTTAACAAAAACAATTGGGAAAAATGGAAAGTAGTCTGGCAGAGATTCAGTTTGAACCAATATCTCATGACACATAGTGTGATAAGGTTCAAAATGAAATGTCACCTAGTTATAATCATATAATAAACAAATTAGAGGAGCTGGGAAAGAAATACTCTTGATCATTACAGACAGGGGAAGATTTCTTAATAAAACAAAGGATATTGATGATCACAGAAAATAAAACGGACAATTTTGAACACCTACAACTGAAGTTTTCACTGACAAGATGCAATTAAGATTAGAACAAGAAATATTAATGGGCAAATTTACTGCAGTAAATTTCTCTGATGAAGGTCTAGTTTCCAAGTTACATAAAATAGTGGTTCAAATACATCTACATATGTATATCACATATATGTGTGTATGCATATAAAGTTTAGCCACTGCCAAATAGAACAATAGAGAAAACACATAAAAATATCTGAAAAGAATAAAAGCAAGTTTTAATAATATGTTTAAAAACATTCCAAAATAACAGTAATAATATGAATGAAAATTAAAACATGTATTAGGTTTCATCTTACACCCAATAGTTTGACAAAGATGGTAAAAGAGGTAAACAAAATTCTTTGAAAGATAGATGAGAGAATAAACACTGTAATTCATTCTTGGTGGAGCTGTGAATTGGTCCAGCCATTCTGGAAAGCAATTTGGAAATATGCCTGAAATTAAACTTTGTATAGTCTTTTACCCAAATATTATCACTAGTAGAAAGTAGGAAGGGACTTATATGTCTAGCATATATGCCAAAAAATAACTTTTTGCTGTGGGACAGACCTAGAAATTGGAGGAATACCCATCAATAAGGGAATGGACACATTATGACATATAAATTCATGAAATGTTATTGCACTATAAAGAATGATGAAACTGACAGATTCCAAGAAACCTGGGAAGACTTGTATGAACAGATGCTGAGCGAAATGAACAATGTGAGGACATTTTACATGACGATTACAACATTCTCAACAAAGAATTCTGAAAGACTTATGAGCTTGTATCAATTCAATGAATATCTGATGTGATGGTTTCAGGTTCTTGATGCACAAGTGATGAACTAGTGATACAAAATGAGACATCCGTTTTCAGGGGAAGACATTGTGTGAATTTGTTTTATTTGGCTATACTTACCAGTCATGAAGAATAGCTCTCCCCACCCTCAGAAAAGAGGTTTATTAGGGGAGAGGAGAGTAGTGATAATGATGCTAAATGAAAAGAATAAAAAAAATTTAAAAAGGCATGAATGAAATAATTTTATGATGCATACAACAGAGCAGAAGGAATTTTAGGAGATATAGATAAGCAGGGTAGTTTAGAATCTACCATTCTGTAGTTCTCAACCTGTGTTTTGCCACCCCTTTGGGGGATGAACGAACCTTTCACAGGGGTTGCCTAACCCTCTTACAGGGGTCACCTAAGACCACTGGAAAACACATATTTCCAATGGTCTTAGGAACCGTGACACCGCTCCTCTATCTGTCTCTAGGCGGGTCTGCCCACATGCAAATATGCCCACATACAAGTATTAAAGGGTTGCAGCATTAAGAAGGTTGAGAACCACTGATGAATTTGTTATGAACTTTGACAAATCCATTTAATAGAAATCTGTGGTTTTACATGCAATCTTCTTTCTTTGTGCTTTTTTATTTGTCTAAATGATCATCTTTGTTGATATTTGCCAGTTACACAATAGTATTTTTTTATTTTTTTTGTCTTTATTAATTTGTGTGTTTACTTTTAGTTTACTAGATTCAGTTCCACATTCCCTTGAGTTTCAAATTTTCGCCCCCTCTCTCCCCTCCCTCCCCCCCCAAACATGCAATCAACTATAGGATCTGCAAATACTTTCACATCAGACATTAGTCAGGTTGTAATGAAGGATTGTAACCAATGGAATGAACAATGGGAAAGAGCAAACAAAACCAAACAAGAAAAAGAAAGAGAGCAGGTGGTTTGCTTCAATCTGCATTCAAACTCTGTTCTCTCTAATTCTTCCTCTGAACGTAGACATCTTTTTCCATCATGAGTTTTTTGGAGTTGTATTATAACCTTGCATTGCTGAGAAGAGTCCAGTCTATCAAAGTTTGTCATTACACATATGTTGTGTCTGTAATTGTGTACAGATTTCTCCTGGTTCTGCTCTTCTCACTCAGGATCAGTTTGTACAAGTCTCTCCAGGTAAATATGAAGTCTTTCTGTTCCTCATTTCTTATCGCACAATAGTATTCCATTACATTCATATACACAACCTGCTTAGTCATTCCCCAACTGATGAGCATCCTCTTAATTTCCAATTCTTTGCTACCACAAAAAGAGCTGTTATAAAAACAGTAGTATTTTTAAAGTTATAACAGTATCAACATAAATGTGAGGCCAATACAATTGCAGGTGTTATTAGGTTTAGAGTGAATGTTGGTCTGATTATCCATGTTGGCTTATGCCTATAAAAATGTCATTATCACTATGAAATGCCTATGGGCACAGAGACTCTATTAGAAGGAAAATATCTTTGTTGAACCTTGCAAAGGATTTATATGAAGCAATAAAATTTCCTGTAAGATAGCTGCAGTTTTCATACAGATAATCAAAGTATATATCTGAGTTGCATAGATGGTAGATAAGGAATAGAAATTCCTTTAAAGTTAAGATAATTAAAAATATCAAGTAGAAATTTTTTCACAGGCTATTAAGACTTTTCCCTCCAGCATGTCACAGTCCAATTCATGCATGTTTTACTAAAAGAAAATTTTGAGGAAAAGTGAAATGTTATCCTCTTCCTCTCCTATTTTAAAAATAAAATGAAATGACAAAATATGGTTAGACAGGTCCATGTAAGGGAGAATAAATTAATAACTTTGGGCCAAATCATCTTATTTAATAGAAGTTGAAAGATTTTGCCCAAAAGGCAATAAAAAGTATTGGGCTAAAATAATATACTCTCTTTGACAGAATCAAAGCATCTCAGGACTGGGATACCCCTTGAAAGCCTACTTACTGCCTCAAGGGAGGAGGATTTCTCATTCATCCAAGACAGATTATTATCTCTCTTTTGATATATTCCAGAGGCAGACTTTGTGATCTTCTCATCTATTAAAATGTCTTATCACCCTCCTCCTTTAATTTTTACCTGTGTAATTTTATTTGTGTCCTCCCCCTAGAGGGTCTTCTAAGGATCTAGAAAATAATTAACCTTTATACAAATTTTCCATTTCCATGAAAACAAACTTTAACTTTACTTTCTCTAGGAAATATGTGTGTTGAACATTAACAGGAGATATTCTTTCATACATAGGATACCCCAAAAAGCTGTCTGATTCAAGACACTCTTTGAGTCAACACCTACTCAAAATATGCACCCCCACTAACATGTAAAGTTATACTAGTCAGAAAACCATTAGTTCCAGCGGAAGACATTTGATCAAATAGCAAAGCATAGTATGTCTTAAGTTTTCTCCCATGTATAAATAGAATACACTTTCCTATAGGTTACCATGCTGGAAACCTTTTGACCCAATATTCCTGGTTTTATTATTCATATCTTTCAACATTCTCCCATCACTCCCCTCCCAACTAATCCGCCCCCAAAGAAACAAACAAAAAAACCCAACTACCTTTGGTGCTGTTTTTGGCCAACGTGACTTTGCTATCTGCCCACATTCTCTCCTCAGTAAAGCACTTGTAGCCCCAGTCACTTGAATCTCTTGAGAATACATCATTAGAAACAGAAACTAATCTAAAACATAGATACAAGCAATCAACACAACTGCATGGTATAATGCATATATACATATATATATATATATATATACATTTACTAATAATACCAATGGATGATATTATATATGATGCATAATCAATAGCAAATACAATGATAGCTTATGTATCAGGCCAAAGATATACATCTTACCTATTGTACAGACAGCATGATATTTAGAGTTGCATGCAGAGGCTATGGGCAGAAACATGCCACAGGCACACGTAACAGCAGCAGTATATGCATTTCAGTGGTTCTCAACCTTCCTAATGCTGCGACCCTTTAATACTCATATGTGGGCATATCTGCATGTGGGAGGAACCTCCTGGAGACGGATAGAGGAGCCATGCTCCAGTTCCTAAAACCATCGGAAATATGTGTTTTCCATTGGTCTTAGGCGACCCCTGTAACCCCTGTGAAAGGGTTGTTTGACCCCAAAAAGGTTGCAACCCACAGGTTGAGAACAACTGCATTACATTATCTGATGTTGTATATAGAAAACAGACACAATGCTGCAAAAAAAGAATACTTCATATAAGATAGAATTCATATGTATTCATCAACGATGGGCTTTATTTAGCTGCATGGATAACTACTTCCATTTTTTACTAAGCCTCATAACGAGGTGTCTTGGTCATTGTACTAGGAAGGCCTACCACTACTACTGTGTTGGCCTGAGCTCATATATGACCCAAAATGACTATGACTGTCTCCAGAATCTGTGGGTGTCCTCCTCCCTACAGGTCTACAATAGGACTATTAAACTATTAAGATCCATTCCTTTTCCCCTCACTGAATTATTACTGGGCCAGGATAAACTCCATTGAGTTCTCCAGCCATCTGGTTGGTGCTGACACTCACAGATTCATTTTGTGAACCATTAGGGTTTAGCTACTTCCTCTTTGACCACTGAGTGGCCTTTCCTTCTTAGTGTTCATTTGGCTGACTTTTTATTGCTCTTGTTCTCCTCTCCACAAGAGAGTAATAATAATTTCCCAATAGGGAATGGGTGGTCATAATAAAGTGCATTTTCAGGGCCCTGCACATTCTCTGAAGCTATCTTATAGACAAAGGACTTGCCCAGTTGTTAAGCTATTTGGAATGGAATACCTTTCCATTAGTTCACTGTCTTGTTCATTCTCTCTATACCTCTGTATCAAAGTTATTTTTGGGGGGATGTTTTTTTTTTTAATATAAGCTCATCAGGACAATATCAGCACAATTTCCATCCTTTTGATTATTTGATTGTCAATAAAAACATGTCCTTCATGTACTTATATATGACTTTCTATTAGTAGAAAGAATGTTTAAAATAAAGGATCAGGGGGTGATATAGTTAAAGAATTTGATAATCACTCTTGCCCAGTCCTCATTAGCAACTAGCAACTGGACAATATTAGTTATCTTTTCTTTCCCCTGCCGATTTTGGTTTTTCTCTTCATTTTCTTCAATACAAGAGGATTTAATAAAGTTAAAAGGAAAGGAAAGGTAATAACTTGACCCTAAACCATTCTCTCCTATTCAGTTTCCCAGTCTTTCCGCATTTGTTCCTCTCCCGTCCGTGATTTCGAACATGAGTTTTGCCATTTAATTTAGTTTCACAGTCCCAATGATTACTGCTGCTCTGAAGTCCAATAACCCCATCTGTTTGGGGTCTTACTGACATTAAATTTTCTTAATGATGCTATTGGTTATCATAGACTATGTACCTGCCCCAAAACTTTACGCTCTGCTGAGATCCCTGCTTGAAATAACCTCCATTTTCCACTCATTCATCCATTGTTTCTTTTTCCTTTCTTGTCATAAATAGTATAGGAGAAGATTAGAGAGGGGGCTTTAGAGATAATCAGATCTACCTCTTTTATTTTACAAATAAGGAAACAGGCCCATAGAGCTGGAATGAATTTCCCAAAGTCACACATCCAATTAATATCTTAGCTATTCCAGCATGCAGCATGCAGAGCTGTTGTAATACAGAAGTGGCTGGCAGAATTGTACATAAATTAAACCTTTTTTTACACACACACACACACACACACACACACACACACACACACACACACACTTCCAGCTCAGTAAGCTCTTAAGCTTGGCACATAATAAGCACTTAAATGCTTATTGACTGACTGGTCTCCTAAATATAAATATGAAAGATAGACTGCCCCTGCCTTCAAGAAGCTTATATTCCAATGAGGAAAGAGTACATCAAAAGCAGCTGAAAAGGGGGTGGGAAGGAGATAAATTTACTCAAGTGAAGGGTTTAGTAGAGAAAGTCCTTTTTGTAACCCAGAGAAAAATGAGAAGCTATCCTCCTTAAACAGGTATCCTGCATAAAGAGAGGTTCAGGGGGTACCATTTAATCAGAGGTAGCTTCAGGGGATACATCCAGTGTGTGAATTCCAGCCCTGGAGTAAGGCTTCAAGATAAAGAGGTTTTTTTTTTTTGGGGGGGGGGGGGCATGGTAGAGAAAGTTCAGGGTACAATCAAAATAGACCATTAAAAAGCTTTACCAGGAACACAGAGGTGTTGATGTCATGGGATCTTTACATAATGAAAGCATGACTCAACACATTTTTTTGTTGGTGTTCATTTGTTTCAGTCATGTCCAACTCTTTGAACCCCATTGGGGTTTTCCTGGCAAAGACACTGGAGTGGTTTGCCATTTTCTTCTCCAGCTCATTATACAGACGAGGGAACTGAGGCAAACAGGGTTAAGTGACTTGTCCAGTGTCACACAGCTAGTAAGTGTCTGAGGCTGGATTTGCGTTCAGGTCTTCCTGACTCCAGGTCCAGCACTCTATCCACTCTGCTACCTAGTGTCACAAAACAGTTGCATTTAGATTAGGACAGTGCAATAAACTTCAAAGGGGGACACCCATAACTTCTGTATTTTGTTCCTGGGACATAGCAGAAGCTATTATCTTATAACAGGGCTTGGTCCCAGGCCATAACTCATTTGAATTGTGACTTTTATTTAATAGTTCTTTTCAAGTATTATTGTGTCAGAAGGGGAAAAACAGAGAGAGAGAAAGGAAGTTCAAAGAAAGCAAGCTAGCAAATGTGATTTACCTAAAACTTAATCTCTTTAGATGCTGCATTTGACATGGGCTAAGGTTTTGAAATGGTATTTGAATTTTTGTGGATTTTTTAGTAAGGGGTAGTTGCCTCTCCTAGATTATAGGTGACAATGGGCATCAAATATAAGCAGTTTTGCTGATCAAGTGATTCAGCACCCTGTTCTCATTTGCATGTAGACTCTTCATCTTAAAAAAAAACAAAACACTTTTTTGCAGCCTTCATTAGCTAGAAAGAGCTGATCTAGTAGAATTTTTTCTTAGCAATTCCTTTTGGCAAAGAAAAGTGACTGGTTAGAATTGGGCATACAATCTGACTGCTGAAACCCCTAAATCTTACTTAAGGTTTACTTAAGAATATGTGTATCCAATATTAATATTCATTTTTTCAACTAACATTCCTTTTTCTAAATTTAAAAATGAGCTTTTGGGATAACACCACTCTCTAGCAGATGCAATTATTTTCTGTTTTCAGGGCAATCCTAAGCCTTATTCTTATTGCTTTCTGAGTAGTCAAAAATTCTTATTCTTATCATCATCATCATCTTCTTCTTCTTCTTCTTCTTCTTCTTCTTCTTCTTCTTCTTCTTCTTCTCTTCTTCCTTCTTCTTCTTCTTCTTCTTCTTCTTCTTCTTCTTCTTCTTCTCCTTCTCCTTCTCCTTCTCCTTCTCCTTCTCCTTCTTCTCCTTCCTTCTTTTAAATTTTCCAAAATTAACACTGTGGGGATCTAAATCCCCAAGCCTTGTGGCCAATTGTTTCACTGATGCAGTGAATGGCTAGAACTGACGGCAAAGCCGCAAACTGTAGGGGCTGCCCAAGTGCTTGCTCAGCATAGCTTCCTTCCACAGGCATGCCACCTTTAATGAGATCTCTCTTTCCCTACAGAATGTCTATTCATTAGCCTTTGTGTGTGCCAGCCAAGTTCTGTCCTTCTCTCTGCCTGGTTGTTTTCATTAAGGCTCCTGTACTATGCAGTGGTTGCAATTTTGGGGAAGTTATGGAGAGAAAGTGAGGAGAAAAGGAATGGGGAGGCATGCTGGAATGTTGAATCATTAATAACCTTTCTTCTTGCTCTTTTTTTTAACTTCATCTCTAACCCATTTTTTTCTATTTGTTTATGAAAATGAGACTGCCCAAGAAACAATTCTCAAATGTTCCAATCCTCTAACGTACCTGGGTAGTTGGTCCCTCTACAACATAGATCTCATCCCATACATCATTTTTCTCAATCTTGGTAACTCTTATCCATATCCTTCCATACATTCATAACCAGTAAGGTGTGGGTAGGGCAGCTTTCTAAATCAATAAGTTAATAAAAATTTATGTGCTAAGCAGTAGGGATATAAAAAGAGAAAAAATACAGTCTTTTCCTTCAAGGACCTTACAGTATTTTTTTCTAATTAAAAAAAATATTTTATGTATTTTGTTCCCAATTACATAAAAAAATTTTTAACATTAAAAAAAATATCTTGAGGTCCAAAATCTCTCTATTTCCATCTCTACCACTTTTTTTTTCTTTTTACATATGCTTAGATTGTATTCAGACTTCATCAGTTTTTTCTCTGGACATGAATTTTTCATCATCAGTCCTTTAGAATTATTGTAGATAATTATATTGCTGAGAATAGCTAAGTCATTCAAAGTTATTGTTATGCAATATCAGTGTTACTGTGTAGAATGTTCTCTTGGTTCTGTTCACTTCACTCAGCATCAGTTCATGTAAATCTTTCCAGGTTTTTCTGAAATTTTCCTGTTTATCATTTCTTATAGCACAAAAGCATTCCATCATAATCATACACCACAACTTGTTCAACCATTCCCTAATTAATGAGCATCCCATCAATTTCCAATTCTTTGACACCACAAAAAAGAGCTGCTATAAATATTTTTGCACATATAGGTCTTTATCATTTCTTTGGGATACAGACCTAAGAGTACTAAGGATTAAATGGTACACACAATTTTTTATTCTTTTGAACTCAGTTTCAAATTACTCTCCAGAATGGTTGAATCAATTCATAACCCCACAATTCATCAGTGTTCCAATTTTCCCACATTTTCTCCAACATTTGTCATTTGCTTTTTCTGTCATATTATCCAATCTGATAGGTATGAGGTGGTACCTTGGAATTATATTAATTTGCATTTCCCCAATCAATAGTAATTTGAACATTTTTTCATATGTATAGATAGCTTTTATTTCATCTGAAAATTGCCTGTTCATATCCATTGATCATTTGTCAATTGAGGAATGACTTGTTTTCTTATAAATCCAAATCAGTTCCTTATGTAGTTGAGAAATGAGACCTTTAGTAGAGAAACTTGCTATAATTTTTCTCCAGTTTTTTTGTTTTCCTTCTAACCTTGACTGCATTAGTCTTGTTTATGCAAAACCTTAATTTACTGTAATCAAACTTATACATTTTATATCCTGTGATGAACTCTATCTTTTGTTTGGTTAGGAACTTACATTCTAATGGAAGAGGCTCCCGTCTGTCTTTAGACTTCATCTGTTCTTTCTCTAGATATGGAGAGCATTTCCTATCATGAGCCCTTCAGCACTGTCTTGGATTACTGTTTGCTGAGAAAAGCAAAGTCATTCCTGGTTGATCATCCCACAATGTTGATGTTGCTATGTATGATGTTCTCCTAGGTTTTATTCATTACACTTTGCATTTGTTCATGTAGGTCATTCCAGGCTTTTCTGAAATCATCCTGCTTATAATTTCTTATAGTACAATAATATTCCATTACAATCATATACTGCAACTTATTTAGCCGTTCTCCAATTGATGGGCATCCTCTCAATTTCCTTTTCTTTGCAACTACGAAAAGAACTGCCGTAAATATTTTTTTGTACATCTAGGTCATTTTTCTTTCTTTTTCTTTTTTTAAAGTCTATTTGCGATACAGACCTAGTAGTGGTATTGCCGGATCAAAAGTAGTTTTATAATCCTTTGGGCAAAGTTTCTAAATTGCTCTCCTCAATAGTTGGATCAGTTCACAACTTTACCAACACTGCATTACCCTCCAACATTTATCATTTTCTTTTTATGTCATGTTGGTTAATCTGATAGGTATGAGGTGGTACCTCAGAGTTATTTTAATTTTCATTTCTCTAATCAATAATGATTTAGAGCATTTTTTCCCAGAGAATAGTAGATAGCTTTGATTTCTTCATTTGAAAACTGCCTGTTCTTGCACTTTTACCATTTATCAATTTAAGAATGACTTGTAGTCTTATAAATTTGACTCTTTCTCTCTCTATATATAGATATAGATATAGATATAGATATAGATATAGAGAGAGAGAGAAATGAAATGAAATCTTTATCAGAGATACTTGCTGTAAAAATTGTTTCACAGCTTTCCTCTTTCCTTGTAATCCTCATTGCATTGATTTCATTTGTGCAACAGTCTTTTTAATTCAATATAATAAAAATTATCCATTTTGCATCTATTAATGCTCCCTATCTCTTGTTTGGTCATAAATTCTTCCCTTCTCCATAGGTCTTAAAGGTAAACTATTCCTTATTCTTCTCATTTGTTTATGGAAGCAGCTCTCAGCCTGTGGGTTGAGACCCCTTTGGGGGTCAAACAACCCTTTCACAGGGTCGTCTAAGACCATCGGAAAACAACTATTTCTGATAGTCTTAGGAACCAAGACATCACTCCTCTATCTGTCTCCAGGCAGGTCCACCCATATGCAGATACACCCACATATGAGTATTAAAGGCCAAAGCATTAGGAAGGTTGAGAACCACTGGTTTATGGTATCATCCATTATGTCTAAATCATGTACTCCTTTCAACCTTATCTCGGTATATGCTATGAATATTGGTCTATACCTAGTTTCTGCCATATTATTTCCCAGTTTTCCCAACAGTTTTTGTCAAATAATGAGCTGTTGTTGCCAAAGCTTGGGTCTCTGGGTTTATCAAATCACTATGGTCATTTACTATTGAGTCTTATGTACTTAATCTATTCCACTGATCTACTACTCTATTTCTTAGCCAGCGTCTCATTGTTTTGATAATTGTTGATTTATAACACAGTTTGAGATATGGTATAGCTAGGTCATATTCCTTTGCATTCTTTTCCCCATTAATCCTCTTGATAGTCTTAATCTTTTGTTCTTCTACATGAACTTTATCATTGTTATTATTATTATTTTCTAGCTCTATAAATTTTTTTGGTAATTTGATTGGTATGGCACTAAGAAACTTAATTTAGTCAGCAATGTCATTTTTGTGGCACTGGCTTTGCTTACCCATGAGCAATTGATATTTTCAATAGTTTAGAACTGACTTTATTTGTATAAAAATTAATTATAAAAATTATTTGTATAAAAAGTAATTGTGTTCATATAGCTCCTAGGTTTGTCTTGAGAGGTAGACTCTTAAGCCTTTTTTATATTGTCTACAGTTATTTTAAATGGGATTTCTCTTTCTATCTCTTACAGCTAGATTTTATTGGGAATATATAGAAAAGCTGATGACTTATATGTTTATTTTATAACTTGAAACTTTTCTACAGTTGTTATATTTCCTAAGTATTTTTTAGTTGATTTTTTAGGATTCTCTAAGTATGCGATCATATTATCTGCAGAGTCTTTTTTCTTCATTGCCTATTCTAATTCCTTCAATTTCTTTTTCCTCTCCTATTGCTATAGCTAAAATTTCTCTAATTAACCCATTTATTTACATACTTCTATCGTTAGATAACCAGTTACTTGAGGGTAGAGATCATGTGCTTGCATGTGTGTGTGTGTGTATGTGTGTGTGTATGTGTGTGTGTATGTGTGTGTATGTGTGTGTATGTGTGTGTATGTGTGTGCGTGTGTGTGTGTGTGTGTATTCCCAATGATTATAGCAGTCCCTGGTACAAAGAAAGTGTTTAACAAATGTTTGTTGATTGAACGATTTATTAAGCCTTCCTGAAAACAATAATAGCAATATCTAAAATCAATGGCTAGGACTCCGTAATCTCAGGGTTGTACACTAGTTTCTATACAAGGCAATCATTAGTGCTATCCTTTATTTTTCAGAAAGCACGCTATCATGATGGAATTGCTGGCATCTACTTTGTACAGACATACACATACAATACACACATACATATGTGTTACATATATACACATGTATGCATGCACACACTCATGTGTGTCTATGTATTTATGGATGTATGTGTGTATAATCAGGATACCTTGACTATGCATCTTTTGATGATACTGGCAAACCCAATTCTAGAGAAGTATAAGCAATCCTATAAAAAAGAAATATCTGACTTTTGCTTTCCTCTTCATTTATTCTCTTCCTGAAACAACTCAAATTAAGAAGCATTATTGCCAGCTCATTCAACCATTGGGAGAAAAAATAAGAACTGGCAGTTTTAAAACTTCACACTTTCCTTCTCTGAGTACTGGAACACAGGAATCCTCCTTCTGCCTATGTTGTCAGTTTCTTATTTCCCAGCTAGCAATCTCTCCTGCTGGTACTGATGACTCACTTTATCAAAAAACGTGGCAAACAACCAGAATAAAATATTCACATGATAATGATAAATAAACGGGCATGTCAAGTGGAAACAGCAACAGTCTTCCCCAGTCCCTGTCATATTATGGACCAAACACAACCTAGTAATGGTGATAAAGGGCAAGGAGTCTGATTTGAGAGGTTCTCAAAAAGAGAACCCAACTATTCTTCCTCACCATGGAAGATGCTGGTTCTAGCTAATTGTCAAAGATAATGATCTTGTCATAAGTTTCTTTGAAAAATATAGACAGGATAGCTAGCAACACGAGCAGAAGAAATAAAGGTGTTTCCAGACTGACTGCTCTTTCTAAAGGGCAGATAGGTCATTTACTATTGTGTCAGTTCTTTATCTTATTCATTCTTCTCCCAACCCTATTCCTTACTTCCTCTGGAATTGAAAACTGTATCCCTCTGTTGGATGCCTTCATTTCCCCAACTTTCATTCCTAATTTTCAGATCCTTTTTGTGTGATCTTTCTTATTAGAATATAAATTTCTTGAAGGCAGAAACTCTTTATTTCTATTTGTTATCTTCAGTGCTTAGTACAGAGTTTAATATGCTGTAAGCCTTTAACAAATGCTTATTTTCTCCTTCCTTCCTTCCTTCTTTCCTTCCTTCCTCCCTCCCTCCCTCCTTTCCTTCCTTCCTGCCTTGCTTTCCTTCCTTCCTTCCTTCCTTCCTTCCTCCCTTATGTTTCTTTTTGAGTTTCCTCAAGTTTGGCAAATTCCTAGAGACATAGCAAAAGAAGATGTTGCAAGGGAGTGATGTTTCTCCTATGACCCCCTAGCTAATCTTAGGCAGAATCTTAGAATCACAGAGTGGGAAGAACTTTTTAAAAACAATTTTTGGCATTTAACTTGTAAAAAACAGAAGTTTTTATACCTCCTAACTTTTCCAGTATCCTTCCTCTGTCCATTTTCCAGAAAGCCACTAAAAAAGAACAAAGAATTTTTAAAAAATAAATAATGGAAGAATTTTTAAAGGAGGTGACTTTCAAATGATGAAGAGAGGGATGACAACTATAGAGCATCAGGAAGAAAAAAGATAGACCAAAAATTATCACATCTCTTAAGTTTACTGTCTTCATCTTCTTAAGAAAGTTGATGCCTAAGGGAAGGACTGAGATGGAAAATAATTTATCCCTTAGGTATTTTGACAGCTTAATAATATTTCTTACCATTAGTCCTCCAAGCTGGCATGTGGAAGATAACCAGAATCCTTCCTACGGTAAGGAATGACCTATAAGGATCTCAGAATTCAGTTCACAAGATTTTGCCCCTGAGGATAATGATAAGGACACTCAAAGAACATCCGGGGCTCTTCAACCTCTGGGTCCACTCTATCTTGTCAATGTCCTTCCCAAAAATATGGCACCCAGGACTGAACACAGTCATCAGGAGGAGAATATATCTTTCCAAGCTTTCTAGACTAGACACATCACTTTTCTCTATGCAATAAGCAATTTGGAGGGGGTACTGTCACAACATATAGACTCTTGTAGTCCACTAAAACCTTTATATTTTATTCACACAAACTATTTTTGTAAATTGGAGAAGTCATTGCTTTGGGGAAACCTAGTCTTCTTTGACAGGCTGTCTCTGCCTTTGCCACAATAATTGGCACCACAATAATTTTTAGTGATGTAGGTAGTTCATAAGACTGCAGTTAGAAATAGAAAATAAAACTTACTAAAAGACAGCTAAATATCACAGTTGATAGAGCTCTGAGTGTGGAGTTAGGAAGATATAAGTCCAAATAATACATTAGACCGTTACCAGATCACTGTGTGATCTTGGAAAAGCCACCCAACCTCTATCTTCCTCAATTTCCTTCATTGTAAAGTCATAATAATAATAGCACCTACCCTTACAGTTATTGTAAAAAACTAAACAAGATGATAATAATAAAGCACTTGGCCCAGTGCCTGGCATATAGCAAGTATTATATAACTGTGAGTTATTATTACTATTATTAAAATATGTTAAGATCCTATAATTAAAACATGGTTATATACAATAAGAAACAAGTTATAGAGTTGAATATTATATTACACCAAGTACACATAATACCTACAAGGAGAAAAATTAAAAGGGGAAAGACTTCTAAAACACAGAGAAAGACAGTGTTCTTAGTTTGTCTTCAATAAGGCAAATATAGCTATAATCACTAAGTCTAAAAAAATAAGGGCAAAAAAGAAAATATCAGTCAGATTATTAGCAATGCAAAAGTATTAAAAAAAGGCAAATAAACTATAATAGTAAAAGCAAATATTCACATATATATACATTCATAAATACATATACATAGCACATAAGTTGTGTGTATGAATGTGTATACATTATATACATTTATTCATTACCACAAATTGTGATTTATAGATGGAATGGCAAGATTTTAAATACAATAAATATATAAATATGAAAAACCTCATGAAAACAGAATTAACAACATATTTGGGAAACTGTATTATTATACCACTAGATACAGAAAAAATCAGCTAAAGACATTTGTTTGCTTTAAAAGGTACAGAAAAATAATAAATGGCCTTTATTTAAAGTGATAAAGAAAAACAATTTTGAAACTATAAGCTAATTGATACGTGTTAGCAGTATTTCCACTAAAATAGATATTAGGCAGTCCAGTGTTATCTACTTGATAAAGTTTTAGAAATAGCAACTATAACAATAAAGCATGAAAAATAAATCATGGCAATAAGCAGCATTAATACAGTGAAATAGCTCTGTTTACAAATGATAATTGTATAGCTAGAATACCCATGAGGTCTAACATCAACATTTATTAAAGAGATGTTTGATTTTTGCAATGTAGTGGGGGATAAATAAAGGTCACAAATTTATATTTCACCCATCAAAAATCAAGAAAAAATGACGGAAAACAAAAACATCATTTAAAAAATGACACCCAAAAGTATCAAATTAACTATGAAGCCCCCCTCCTGGATCATTGCCTTATCATGGCAGAGGAGTTTGCATTGCTCCATGAAACTGTGAGCTATGCCATGTAGGGTTGCCCAAGATGGACTGTCATGGCGGAGAGCTCTTCCAAAAAGTGATCCACTGGAGAAGAAAATGGCAAACAATTCAAGTATCTTTGCCAAGAAAACTCCACGGACAGACAGACTTTGGGAGATAGTGGAAGACAGAAGGTCCGGCATGCTATAGTCTACAGGGTCATGAAGAATTGAATACAACTGGACAACTGGATACAAGGTGGGGAAGAGAAACAGATCAATGAAGCAGAAGAGAAATCTCAAAAATAGAATATAATATCATTTAAGGAAATAGTACCTCATAAATTCATGGGTAAAAATCACTTGGGAATTTTTAAAGCTTCTGGGAAAATTGGATGTCAACAAGGTGAAAAAAAATACATCCAGAACTTTGTCTCACACTATGACAACCTGAGACTGTATCTATGATTTATTTTTTAAAAAAATATTTAAAGATGGAAGAGAAAGATATCATCTGCTTCTTTTGAGGACAGAGTTTGCCTATAAAACAAGAGGAAGACATTTAAGATAAAAGTGATGAATCTGACTATTAAACATGGAAAGGAATTTTTTCCCCCACAGCAAAAAGTTATACACACATATATGTGTATGTATGTATATATACATATATATACACACACATACATACATATACGTCCATGTCTATATATGTGTGTATGAATATACATATATATATGTAATATTTCATAAATAAAGGTTTGACATCCAGAATTTCTAAGAATTTCTAAGGAACTGATGATGCATGCGCCCAATTAATGTGCTTCCCAATGGAAAAATGGTGAAAAGATATAGACTGTGTCTCTCCGTTGTTTACCCAAGGTGTCCACTCATAAGCTGATCCCATATTTATTTTCATGGAAATTTTGACCCACTACATTTCTAATCTAGGTTGATTCATTTTTCTTGAGACAGTTTGGTGGATCGCCCCCTCCTGGAGGCTACCCATTTTAGTTCTGGAATTGGTGCAAGACACACCATTGACTTTAACCCTATTCTAGCTCAGAACTCCTGACTTGAGATCCCCTAGTCTCCAGTTTTCCAAAGAAGAAATGCTCCATGACATCTAGCAGCAGATCATTTTTTGAAGGGAGAAATAAAGCAAAACAAACAAAAAAACAACAACAAAAAATTACTAATCACACAGAAGCTGTTCAATTCTCTAATAATCAGAGAAATGCAAATCATGAAGCAGCCCCTTTGCACCCATCAAATTTGGGGAAATGGCCAAATATGATAAAAATCAACATTGATGGTGCTTCAGGGAAACAAATATTCTACCACTGTGTGAGTATTTGGAGTCACTCAGCTTCTGTGAATATTTGTTTGTAATTTTTCAAATGGGAATAATGATGACTGGAGTACCCTAATTCACAGGGTATGAGGCCCAGGGGAGATGATGTATGTTAAGTTCCTTGCAGATTTAAAGTAATTATAAACATCAGCTATTTTCATTTTAAAAAGAACCATCTGGACTAAGAAAAATCCATAGCTTTTTTATATAATGAAAAACTGGAAGCAACCTATAAATATAATAATTGGGGAATGGATGAATAAATTATGGCATTTTAATATAATGGGCCATTATGGCATTCTAAAAGTACATTTAAAGCTTGGCTCTAGCCTACCTTTCCAATAAGCCTTATTACATACACATTATTCCCCTCCACAAACACTATCATTCAACTTAACAGGCCTTCTTACTTACATGGCCCTCCATCTCCCATATCGACATCTTTACATTGGTCATCTCCCCTTCTGAAGGGCACTTACCTCTCACCTCTGGCTCTGAAAATCTTGAGGGTCTTTCCAGGATTTCCTCAAACACCACTGAGACTCCCAAATGTTTGTGCCTTCACCACAAAATTATCCCTATACTTATTCTGTATACAACATAAAGATATGTTATATATGCAGTTGCACTCCCCTCTAGCTAGGTAATAAATTCTGTGATGATGAAGATGATTTCACATTTATCTTTGTGTCTGCAGCACCTGGCATGGTGTTTGTCATAGAACAGGAACTTTAAAATAATTTTATTTATTGAATAAAACACAGAAAATTTAAAAAAAAATTAAAACATAAAATTACCTAAATGAAATGATAAAATAACACTCACATTGTCCACAGTTATACAAAAATATAGCTCCAATAAAGCCTTTTTGTAATATATCAATGACCTTAGGTTTTCAGGGTCTATGCCAATAGAGTGCAAATTCTAGAATATCCTAGCAAGATGGAGAAAAAAAAAATATGTGTGTGTATATATATATATATATATATATATGTGTGTGTGTGTCTGTGTGTGTGTGTCTGTGTGTATACACATATATGCATACATACATAAAACTATTTTTAATTTTTTTAAGGAAAATAATATGCCTGTCATTTAAGTATCTGACAAGCTAATTTCAGTGAGGACCACCAGTATGTTGACAACAAAGTGATGAACTTTTTTGACCATAGAAATACCATCTATAAGTCATAGAGGAGAGGTGATTCATGTTTTTGGAAAGCACACTCATGCTGATGAAACCACAAATATGTTTATATAAATATATGCATGTATATGTGCACATAGATTTTTCTTATGTATATATGTATGTATGCATATATGTTTGTATGCATATATTAATGTATATATTAGTTTTTGTCCACTTGTATGCTTTAATATTTTTCTTTCTTTTTAATAAAATATGGTTTAAAATATAAAGAAAATTAGTGAAGTGATATAATTGTCTTAAGATATTCTTTGAAATTCAAAAAAGTCACAAAATGAAAAGTAAAGTTAGTAGGAAAAAAGAAACACACTAGAATATTATTTTCTTTCTTTGAAATAAAAATGTGAATAAATCAAAGAAAATGAACAAATGGGTTTTTGACTTAGTTACATTGAAGTCCTTGACTGACCTTGGTTTTTTCTTGCTTTAAATCTGTCAGAAGATTTCCACGACCAGAACTATACAAGGTTTGAGAGAGGCAGAAACTCTAACAAGAAAATTTTCTACAAAGTTATTTTAATCATATGGTTTAACATCAAAGTTCCCACTGATATCTTTCATCATTTGTCAATAATTATACCATGCATTTCTCCTTGTTCCTTTCTTTAAAAAAATCCAACCAACAAAGAAACAACCACAATAAAACCCTAAGATCTCTGAAGAGAAAATACAGGTATTTGTGTATGCACATATACATATATGTATATGCATATGCATATGCATACACATACACATATACATACACATAGATATACATGTGTATATACACATACACATAGATATACATGTGTATATACACACACACACGTAGATATACATGTGTATATACACATACATATATATTTATGTAAAAGAGAATACAATATAAGTAAGTCCTTTTATTTGAATGTGTATATAAACAATTAAAGAAAATATGATTTTTAAGATCTGTGGATCAATAAATGGGAATTACCAGTTTGGAGTAGAAAAAATGTGAAGCTTCCCCCAAAGGACATGCTGATCATTTTTAATTGTCAATGTTTTATAGGTTCTCTTGATCTAGGCTACAAAGAAATACATAAAAACTCATTTGAAGAAAACAGAGGGACAATAATCTGTTGGTATGAAATTCATTCATTCATTCATTATTAATCTCCATAACAGATATTTGCTAAATATCTACTATGTGTGATATCACTATGAATTACAATGGGTAGAGACTTTCCATTTCTATCTTTCCCTTAGTTCTTTTACCCTTTTAACTTTCTTTAGTCTTCTTTCAATCTTTCCCTTTCTATTCTTCCATTCAATATAGGAATAATATATCTCTTTTATCCTTGCCTCGATATTATCTTGTCTTTTTCTTCTGCCTTCGTATTATCTTTCATTTCCTCTTCATTTGTGTCTTTGAAAAAACTGCTGCAAAACCCAAGTACAAAAATGAAAGCATATTTCAGCAATAATTTCAAAAGCTCAAAATAGTGTATGAAAAACCATCACTCTCCATGAGAGATACTTTAAATAGTACATTTTGCAAGTTGACCTCAAGGTCGGCCAACTGGGCATTTTGCCTACATGAGTGAGGTAGACGATCCAAGAGATAGTCAGCTTTTGGTTGTTGTCTGAGGTTGCAAACATATGCTTGTGTTCTTGTAGCCTAAAGTTAGCAGTAGGAGAGGGCAGGTGTGAGATTGGCAAGAGTAGGCTGGTGAAAATGTTTGCAAATTCATATAAAGGGTATGTGATTGTCCTACATTGACAGACATATAACTCTTATCAACGAAGTTAATTAGTACTTTATGTGGTCATCTTTATTAGCATTTTTTTTATTTGTTTGGTTATGGTAGAAGTCACCAGCTGGGCAGTCATAATCAATCACTATTCAATGGCCAAGTCACACTCAGGCTATTGCCATGTCCCCTTCCCTGAAATGCATTAGAGTTTCAAACTGGGAAATGAGAAAATCAATGCTAGAAGCAACTATCACTTTCCATTTTTTTTAACCTAAGGGGCAACTCTTCTCATTTCGTTGGTTGGAATAATATCAATTAATCATTTATTAAGCACTTACTATGTGTTAGAGCCTGTGCTAAGCCCCGGAGGTTAAACACTAGCCAGGGGAAACAATGTAGATATATAGATGATTTAAAATAATTTTGAGGGGAAGTCACCAGTACCTGAGGCAGGATCAAGAAAGGCTTCATGTAAAAACTGTCAATATAATTGAGCCTCGAAGCAAAGTAGGAATTCTATGAGGTAGAGATGAGAAGACAAAGTATTCCACTCATGAATGACAGTCAGTACAAAGGCAGAGATGAGAAATGAAGGGACATATTTTATCTTGGCCCCTTTGGCTACTTTCATATCATCTTTCATTTCTTTACTTTTATCTTGGACAAAATGAAATTAACTCAAATTGACTCAAATGAAATTAACAAGAATTTATTAAGCCTTTATTATGTGCCAGGCACCATGCTAAGCACTGAGAATACACATGAAAGCAGAAACAAAAACAGTCCCTAGACTCAAGGAGCTTACATTCTAATGATAGGTGACACTAAATAAAAAGAAGCTGAAAGGGAAGAAGGGACGATATTCATACAGGATCATGGTAGAGAAAGTCCAGAGAGTCAAGAGTAGTGCCTGGAAAGAAATGAAGACATGACTAGCCTGGGGTCTTTTCTTAAAATGGAGGAGCTTTGAATGTAAGAATCAGGAGTTTATCATTTGTTTCGTAGGCAATCAGGACTCATGGAAGATTTTGCAGAAAACGGTGATATGGTCATAGTGGTGCATTAGGATATTTAATTGAGTAACAGCGTAGAAGATGAGTTGAGTAGTGGATAAACTGGGGACCAGAATAATAATACAATAGTATAGGCAAGAAGGAATGAGACTCTGAACTAGGGTGGCAGCAATAAGAGTAGAAAGGAAAGGCCACATGCAAGAAATAGCGTGCAGTATTCAACAACTGACTGGATAGAAAATCATATATTGGGATGTAGTGTGGACCTTGGAGGCCATTCAATCCAGCCCCTAAATGTACAGGTGAGGAAATTGAGACACAGAGGAAAGAAATTTCTTGCCTGGAGTGATACTAGTAAATATCCAAGCTAGGATTTAAGCTCAAGGCTTCCTTACCTGTTTGGGTAAAGAAGAAAAAGTTGAAGATAGTTAACTTCTAACTTGTAAACTTCTGTGAGTGAGAAGATGATGTTTCCATTAAACAAAAATAAAGAAGTTGGGAAAGGAAATAGGCATTTAGTAAACACCTACTATGTGCCAGGTACCATGCAAATATAAACATATGAAACATAAAAAGGACTAAAATAAAAAATATAAAGAAGTTAATACATAAAAAAAAGTTTAGCAAATATTATTTCACTTGCTCCTCACAACAACTCTTGGAAGGATGTTCAATTATTGAAGTCCCCACTTTATATTGCAGTTGAAGAAACAGGCAGACAGAGGTTAAGTAACATGCTCAAAATCACATAGCTAGTTGTTGTCTGAGGCTGGATTTGAATCCCTGATTCCAAGTCCAGCATATTATTCATTGCACAATCCATCTGCCTCAAATTTGAAAAGAACAAGTAAGTGGGAGAAGGTAAGTTCATTTTTAGAGTCACCATTAGGATATCCAGGTTGAGATATCCAGTTGTAACAGAGATTAGGTAGAGATATAATCAAGAGTCATCTGATTTTAACTGGGCTTTTTAATATTGGTGCATTTATAAGAAGTTGTCTATTTCAGCATAAAACTACACTGCCCCTAACACTGTAGGCAAGCTCATGATCATTTATATATAACTAGCCCACATTCTGAAAGCAATTCTGTTTTCAGCCTTATTTCCCCAGGTCACATAAAGACGAAGGACCCAAAATATTTGCTAGAGAAGTGAAGGTGCCCAAGTATTCTTGAACTCTATATATCTACATGTTTGGACATTATTCAATAAACTCTATAGTTATATCAACTTAGCAAGAAACTATGTACCTTGAAATGCCAAACATAAGGAACACATTCATTTAATTCAGTCAAACAGACATTTGTCAAATGCATAATACTAAGCTTTGGGGATATAAAGGAGTGAAAGGATCTAGTCCCTGCTCTCAGAAAAATGCCACAGATTCAGATTGAGTTATAATGCAAGGTAGATTGCAATAGGGCAAAAGGGAGTTCCAGAGAGCTCCAAGAAATCTTGAGGTGAAAGTGAACATTTATTAGGAAATGCTTCATCTAAGAGATGGCTGCTGTGCTTCATCTTGAAAGAAGAGAAAAATGTTGATAGTTGGAGAAGAGGCTGGGGAGCACATTCTAGCCATCAAAGTCAATCTTATAAATTCACGGAGGTAGGAAATAACATGTAGGGGTAAGGAAACAACAAGAGATGTTATTTTATTGGAAAGGACAACACACAAAGGTCAATAATGTAAAATGAAGTTGGAAAGGGAAGACAATAAGTTGGAAACTTATAGCAGATCCATGTAGCAGATCCCTGATATGTCCTGCCAATGGATCAAGATTATATTATATCAAGCTTTTCATCATATTGAGTTTCATTCCATAATGGTGTATGACTGATGCCATATTTTACTCTATGTAAACAAAGTTGGAAACAGCAAGCCAATAAGCACTTGCATTCAAAGAATCAGCTTAGGAGGCAGTGTGGTATAATAGAAAGATTCCTGACTCTAAACTCAGAGGACCAGTGTTGAAATCTAGCTTCTAGTTCTTGCTGTCTAATGACCTTGAGTAAGATACTTGACTTCCTGAGACTCAGTTTCTTGATCTGTAAAATGAGAGGATTGGACCTCTGAGGTCCCTACCAGCTCTATGTAATAGACTTGTAAATGTCACAAATATAAGATGGGGCAGTGTGGATTTTGCAACCATTTATATAAATAGGTTCTAGTTTCATCCTCTACGAGCTCACTACAAGTTAAACTGACTTAGCAGTCCCCAAAACTGTGTTCTCTGGTTACATGCAAATATATTGTAGCATCCAGAGGAAGGAAGGTTATAGCTCTGCTGTCTCCTTCCTGGGTCAGCTCAAATCTAGAATTCTGAGTTTGTTTCTAAGCAACACATTTTGCAAGGTTGTTATTTAACCTAAAAGAAAGAAAACTTAAGAAGACAAGAAAACTGCATCATATTCAACATCTATCATGTACATGGAAGAGGGTTTGCTTGGGCCTTGAGTGTAGACCTAAAAGAGGAGGTTTTAAAGAAGCAGACTTGGGTTCCAATGGGGAGAGACATTTTCTTGCACATAAATGTTTCTAAAAGCAGAATTGCTGGCATAGGAGGGGATAAATCTCCTCTCCTGGGAAAGACTGAGCCATCACTGGCTGGGATGTTGCAGGCAAGAATTCTGTTCATGTTTCAGACCCAGTTCTCTACATGGCCCCTCCTAGTTTAGAGGTGCTTTGATTCTGTGAGTCACTAAAGGGATCTGGGAAAATAACAAGTCATCATAAATCTGGGATTTGTATCAAAGCAGCAGTAAATATTACTTTCCCCCTGCCCCCCATTCTTTGGATTCCAAGTCACCTTCTCCACTGAAGGAATCCAAAAGGGCTGAAACTGGCAAGACTGTTCTAAGCTAAGGCCAAACTACTGAAATGGATTCATTTAAAACCTGCACAAGCGGAAAACTCAGCATACAGTTAGCATGGTTATTCTAATCCACAGAACACATAAAGCAGATCCCTGACATGTGCTGCCAATGGATCAAGATTATATTATGTCAGGCTTTTCATCACACTGAATTTCATTCCATAATGGTGTATGATTGATGGCATATTTTACTCTATGTAACAAGTTGAGTCAAAGGATCATAGGTCTAGATGTGAAAGCGACCTTGGAGAGGATGGGAGGGGAAGGAAGAGAAGGAAAAGGCATTTACCAAATACTAGGCACTATTCTAAGTACTTTATACATATTATTTCGGTAGATGCTGTCATGATCATCATTTTACAGCTGACAAAAAATGAGGCAGACAGAGAAAAGTAACTTGTCCAAGGCCACAGGGCTAGTATTTGAACTCAGTTAATACTGATTTCAGGCTCCACACTCTATCCACTGCACCACCTCTCTGCCATCTTGTTAAGATCCTTCATTTTTTTTTTCACACTAGAAGGAACTTTATTTATTTCTTTTTAATTTTATTATAGTTCGCATCATTCATTTCCACAAGATTTTGAGTTACATATTTTCTCCCTGTCTTTCCCCCGCCCACCACCCCAAAACAGCCATCCCAGTGTGTCCCCCCTCCCCAAGTCTATTCTCTCCTATGTCACTTTTT
>CM053583.1:163656240-163676240 GCA_028627135.1 Pseudochirops cupreus
TTTCTGCTCTGGAGGCCTTTCGCGGGACTGCTTATCTCCCCCTTTCACAATTCCCACTCGCAGCTGCTGCTAATCCACTCACCTGAGAGGCTCCTCCACTCCTCCCGTCCAGCTGCCCCCAGGGCACAGCCGTGGCTTCAGGGCAGGCTAGCTTTGGTTTGCAGTGCTGATATGGTTCCTCATAGCCGAGCTGACTTTAGTGGGAAGTATCTTTGTGTGCGTTTTGGAGTTCTGGGATTGGTTTAGAGTCCTGTTTTATGGGTATTTTGGGGTGGCTATGTGAGAGCTGCGATATGTTGCTGCTGCTATGCTGCCATCTTGGCTCCGCCCCCAAGATCCTTCATTTTAAAGATAAGGAAAATAGGATTTTGAGGAGTTAAATGAATGACTTGCCTAAGAACCCAAAGGCAGAAAACTTCAGTAAGAAAACAGCCTCACGACCAAGCTCAATAGAATTTTTAAACTCCAGTTTGAGCAGTATACTCTGGAAAGAACATTGACTTTGGAGTCAGAAGATCTTAGTTCAAATTCTCTCTCTCTTCTTTCTCTCTCTCTCTCTCTCTCTTTCTCTCTTTCTCTGTCTCTCTCTCCAATTTGAGCAGTATAGTGTGAAAAGAACACTGACTTTGGAATTAGAATATCTTAGTTCAAATTACTTCCTCTCTTTCTCTCTTCCTTTCCCTCTTCTTCTCTATTCCCCTCTCCCTCTCCTTTTCTTCCCCTCTCCCCTCCACACTCTACTGCAGGTATCCCTATCTTTGTAAGGCTGAAAGTACAAAAGGTCCTCACTAGTCATTTCCATCACTGATGGGTACAGGAACTTTGAGCTGTTCTGTTTCCAACCTGGGTCACTTAACTCATCCTTAGGCAGCCTAGTGGCCCCTCTCCATATTGATGCCAGACTCATTTGGAATATCTGATCAGTTTGGCACCCTGCAGATCAGTTTGAGCTCAAGACTTCTTCAAGCCTCAGCCTCCTCAGTGGCAGGGACTTCGAGAATTCACCACCACAGTGGCCAAACTCATTTTTTGGTGCTTACTACCTGTGTGGCCCTGAGAAAGTCACTTCCACTTTCTCCATGCGTAAAATGAGGGGGATGGTCTAGACAGCTTCAGAATGCCCTTGTAACTCTAGATCTCTGATACCATGTTACTAAAGTCATTCTACTTTGCTAAGTTAAGACACAGAGTGTCTCTAATTATTGCCTCTCAAGATTATTGTGGAACTTCAGTGAGATAGTGCACATCAAAGGCTTTGAAAACTTTAAAGTGCTACATAACATAAATGCCAATTGCTATTATTATGCATGAAACAAAACATGGTGCTAACTGAAACCAGATGCCAAGAGCAATATCCCTCTTTGTCTCTGTATAATCCACTCTATAAAATTTCTCACTCTGGATGTTGTAGTCTCCAGAATGAACTACATCACAGGACAGGCTGCCTTGAGGATCATCAGAAAGACTGACAGATTCATGGGCAAATGAGAAACTTCAAACTCTATGAACTCAGCTAATTGCCACCACAACCTCCCTATGGGAAATCGCAAGCCTTTGCTGGATTTTTTTCACTAAGATTCTAGGGCTGACACCTTCCTTTGCTGCTGTGCTATTGTCTTAAATATGATGATTCAGTCATCTCGTCAGACTTTCCAAACAACCCACAGCTCAGATTCGAAAGAAACAGAGGATAGAAAGATGCCGTGAGATCCTGAGCTGGAAGAGTTTCAGGATGAGGCTCGTCTGATGGTGTGTTACTAATGGCAATCTACTTCAATTGAAAGCTAACAACAATAAAATAATGATGACAATAATGTCAGCTATCTGTGGGGCTTTGTTATCCCAGGCAACAAAGACCACTTCATTGTATTGGGCAAGCTATTGTTCAGCCAGGACAACAGCAGCTGCCGAAGCAGCAATACATAACAGTCAAGGATATCCTTACTGGCTTGCTTGTGGTGAGGATCTCAGGAAGCGGCTCTCTTCTCCCAGATCAATCAAATTTCCCCAAAATAATGTACAAAAACTGCCTTTCTCCTTCAATTTGTATCCATGCAGGCTGGGAAGAGAAAAAGCAAATGTATCCAAATAACTCAGCATGTTCCTGAATGTTTCCTCTGGTAAGAGTAGCCCACCAGGAAATGCCAAGACTGCATGGTATCTGGAAAGAGGAACTGAGAGGAGCCCTTGGGGAGGAAGGGAACCCAGCCAGGTGTAAGAGGCTTACAGAGGGAAGTGTTAAGCAGAAGAAAGTAGCTGCAGATGCTTGGAACGACAGGTCTGGAAGTGAGGGTGTTTGTGGGTGGAAATCTTCCATGCATTTGGCAGGTTTTCAGCACCACTTACATACGCCACAAGCCCCAAGTCTATTTGCACAAGCTAGAAACGTCCCTAGAGAATTGGAGAATTTTGGAAGCTGGAAGAGATCTTAGACGTCCCTTCATTTCATAGTTGAGTAAACTGAGGTCCAGAGAGGTAATGCAATCTATCCCAACTCCCATAAAGAGAATTAGTGTTAAGTCTAGAATACAAACACAGGAGTCAAGATTCTTAGATCAATTTGGTTTTTTGTTTTCGCTTTATCACAATATTCACAATAGCATCATTTTACTATATTCAGAATTAACCAAACTATTCATATTTTAAAACATCCAAGTGTGCACCTTCTCTCTGTTCCCACCTTCATATTTCTCAATTTTTGAAATGGGTTAAACTTGCAAAGCATTGTTTAAAGGTCTAAAAGGATGAAACTGAACTGGTGTGAATTTTTTACTGAAATGAATTCAAAGGAAATATGTTTGAAATCATGTGAAATCCATATTTCTTAATCGAAAGCAGCAATTAAAGGGGAAAAAATAGTGGTTGACTCAGAAGGAGGTAAACACACATGCTAGGTGTCGACAAGTTGCATCTTTTGAAGGGCTGTAAGAGAAGAGAGTTTGGTTGCCTTGTCTGAGAATCTGTTCTGAATAAGCCTGTATCTCTCTACTAATAACTGCCAGATGGAAGAGAGGTTTGTCAAATACAGGGATTAAATTAGTTTCTTCACCTCATCATTCACTACTTCTTCAAAATAGTTTTACTTGAGGTGAATTTCAGCAGCTTAAGTGTGTCAAAGGTTAAAACAAATTTTTTAAGTGTCTTTTTAAGGTGCTTGATTCAATTATAATGACATTTTAATTCAAATCACCAATTTTCGGAACTCCTTTTTCTAAACTAACTTTCACATAGCTAGTAAAATGATATTTTCAAGATACAGGCTTGTTCAGATCACTCTAACTCAAAAAATCTCTGGTGACAACTCCAGTGACCTCTAGGATAAAACACAAATTCTGTGGCTTGGCATTTAAAGCTATCCACAACTAGACTTCCACCTGTACTCTTACTTCACATTATCTGGCTCAATCCACTGATAGTCCTTCCTGGTCATGACTCCTCTATGTAAGTTGTCTCCCCCATTATAATGTAAGGTCCTTAAGGGCAGACGACATCTTGCTTGCTTGAATGTGTATTTCTAGTGCTTGAAAATGCCTAGTACATAATAAGTCTTTATCAAATACTTTTTTTTCATTCATTAAATCACCTGCTTTCATATAGAAAACCTACTCTTTTGTCTTCTTGTGATTGCCCTTCCCTTAAACCATTCCAATTCTTCAATCTACTTCCTCTATCTTACTTTCTATATTATCCAATGTTTCACTAGCTTTAAAACAGCTTAACCTTTGCCCTTATGATATTTCTCCCATCCACTTTCATATTCTCTGTCACTCACTCACTTTCTCATATAAATACAAGTATATATATTCAGATATATTTATGCAAATAATTCCACCTCTAGTTCCTCATAATTGCTCATGGAAACGTTTTTAACTGTACACTTTTCAGTGGTTTAAGCCAGGCACCATCTTTTGGAAGCAATGGCATGCAATTAAGGTATATATTTTCATGCTTCAGCAATGACTTAATGTCAGACATTTATGGCTATATGTGAATTGAAATAAGCTAATATTAAAAAGCTAATGTGGAAAACAGAAAATTATTAGCCATTGGTTATTTTTTTTTTTACCATTATGACTCTTTTAATCTATTTTTATAATATTACTTTTGCTTTTTAAGAGTCAGAGACTTTATATGGCAAGGTCACCAGCTTCTTTTGTAAATACATTTGTTGCCTTGATCCCTATGAAGGATTTAATCAAGCATGTATTCAGATTCATTTTCTTAAATAGTCACTTGGAAGTCTTTAGTTTTACTGGTCACTCAGTTAAATTTCTAGGAGGTAAGCCAAGTCTTGGTTGGAAAAGGATTGGACTTAAATTATTCTTTTTGCTTTTGAAATCTACACTAAAATAATATTAAGTAGCTGTAAAAGTTTGGGCAATGGGGCCTTAAACAACCAAAACACATGTTAAGTAGGAATCTAATATTTTAACAACTTAGTTATTTCAGACCAGAGGTGGCAGGAATTAAATATGCTCAAATGAGTTGCCATCAGGAGAACATGTCACAACTCAGTGACGATTCAGAAAGTACAGGGGGAAACCAAGGCAGGTAATCTACTTTTGTCAGAGGCTAAAAAAGCATATCAAGGAGTCATAGATATGGAAGCAATACTATAGTATTCATTGAATCAGAGCTGATATAGAAACTGAGAGCTCTTAGGAGTCTGTTGAGTAAGAATTTCTATTAGAACAGTCAAATTGAAAGCAATGTCCAATAGGTTTTGGAACAAGTTTCCAGCCCTCAGAGACAGAAGAATGGACTGCTAATCCCAAAGTAATAAACAAAAGTATCAACAGATTCTATAAGGCCAAAAGGGAAGAAAAAAGCAATCTAAAGCCAGGAAAAGCCATTCTGGACTTTATGATTTAGGTTGTTGCTCTATAATCATTGAAATGAAGTGTAAATTTAGGCCTTGTCTATACAAGCTACTGTAGTAAACAATTAAACAATCAACAAGCACCCAAGTGCACTATGGTGACTGTTGGAGATGCCAAAACAAAGTGAAAAATCCATGCCCTCAAGGATCTCCAGTTCTAAAGTGGGGAGAATTAGGAAGGCTACATGGTGGTCAGACAAGGTAGTCAATACACATTTATTAAGCATTTACTAGGCAACCAAAGCTGTGTTTAAATTCTGGGCATACAAATAACAAATACAGATAGAAAGGGAAGACAAGACCCATCCTCAAAGAGTTTACAATCTACTGTGTGTGGGGGGGGGGGAGAGACAAAAACATGAAAGGATCTGAAAGGGGGAGGAATAGCAGGAGACAAAGGGACATTTGTTGCTCAATCATGTCCCATTCTTTTCAACCCCATGGACCATACATAATGTCTGCAGGGTTTTCTTGACAAAGATACAGAAGTGGTTTGCCATTTCTTTCTCCAGACAAATAGAGGACGAGTGACTTGTCCAGAGTCACTATAGCACCAACACAATATTCACAGTACAGACAGCGACTATGAATTTGCTGGCATAATTCTGGATCACAAAATATAATAGAGTCTCCATATAGAAAACAGAAGCAAAACTTTTATTCAGGCACCAGAAAGCCAAATCCCAACACCAGAAAACTGAATCCATCATAGCAATAAAGAAGTTGATATACCATAACACAGTAGGAAGCCATACCATCCTAAAGTCTTCCCCCTGCTAAGATCTTCCCGCAAACAAACACTCACAAGTCTAGCTGCCTCCTTGACTGAGTCCTCTCCTACCACTGTTCTAACTGCTCTGACTCCCACCTTTCTCTGGGTTCTGCTCCACCCATTTAGCAAACTCCTCCCACCACAGGCTCCATGTGATTACATTCAGCCTATTAAAGGGCAGGGAAGATCTTCAAATTACCATTACCATTACAGTCACACAGTTAGTAAGTGTCTGAGGCTAAATCTGAACTCAAGTCTTCCTGCCTCCAAGTCCAGTAGTCCATCTACTATGCCACCTAGCTGCCCATGCCTAGTCTTAGCAAGCAATAAAGAAGCATTTATTTAAGTACCTACTATGTGCTAGGTGATGCCAAACTCTGAGGCAACAAAATAGGGTTTAGAATGCAACATTTGGGGGCAGAGGGGTTGGACTTGATGGTCTCTAAGTTCTCTTCCCATTCTAAATTTATGATTCTATGTACATAAATAATTATAAATGAGATGTAGACCAAAGGGATGCAATCATTTTGTTTTTTTTCTGTTTTGAGTTTTTCTGTTTTCCCTTTAACCCTTTAAGGGAAGGAATAAATATCTATATAATGCCTACTATGTGGTAGGCAATGTTCTAAGCATTTTTTAGAAAAATCCCTTTTAATTCTCCTCACAATAACTCTATAAGATAAGTGTTATTATCCCTATTTCATAGTTACAGAAACTGAACAAATAGAGATTAAATTATCTGACCAGGGTCCCACTAAAGAAATTGTTCACAATAAAGAATAATGAGGTGTCTATATTATCTGTCTTTGTCATATCTAATCCTCGTGTTCTACATCAGAGGTTCCCAAAGTTATTTGACTAACTGCCCTCTTTAAAAAAAATTACTTAGCACACCCCTGGAAATCTACTTGCTTTAACTCTTTCATGTTTTTTTTAAATTCACATCATTTCAAAATAATATAAAATATTTTAATGACATACCTTGAATTTAATAATTTATTATAAATTTATGGATTTTTTCCTACATTGAAATTTTGATGATGCAATATTACATCATGTAACTAAATAGCATCGTATTATAAACAAGTCATTACACACACATATTCCTACTGATGCATGCTTGATTTCCCAACAATGCATGATGTGCTCACCTGTCAACTTGCTTGTTAAGACCTGTCAGCAGACTTGACCACTGATCAATTATAATGTGCATTTTATATGTTTATTTGGAAAATAATATGTGACTTTAACTCTGTTACACAACAGATGAAATATGTATGAACAATTTTTCAAAATTTTCTTCTCTTCTTTCCTTATGGCTCTACAGCCCCCTTATTTTTATTCAATGTCCATTGCACTTGAGGCTACTACCATCACCACCATTCCTACCATTCCAGTGCACCCCAGAGGTGGTATCCATTTTGTGAGCCCCCAAATTGTCCCTTTAATAGGCCCTATGTAATTAAATATAAACCATGTTTTCCCATGTGTTTCTTCCCATCCTCACTCTTCTCTAGCTTTAATAAGCAAGTATCAGACTACATATTGATTTAATTTAAAGGGGTTTATCAAGTTATTTGTGGAATCTCTCTTACTTTATCCTCAGCAATCAAAATGGGTTCATGAACTTCAACTATTTTCATGTTGGTCTATTCGTAAATATTTATCATTAGTACTGCTGAACATGGTGAAATATTATTCTTTGCTGCCTCTGTATGCAATAAAACCCATTTTTGCCAACTATTTTTTTTGTCCATCTAAGTAGAATGTTTGAACCATCTTTTCATTTATTGTCAAATAAATTCCTTCTTTTCTGTGTTTTCATTTAGAATGAGCTTCTTGAAGAGCTTACATTCTGGTGGTATAGACTTTAAGAACCCAGGGTTGATTGCCTCAATGCCAATGTGAAGCATCTGAAAAGGATTTCATGGAGGGTGAAGACCCTTACAAATAGAAGAATCATCTGAATTAAATCAACCCCTTCTGGATTTTAGGATTTACACAACTCAACCCCTTGAGGGCAGGGTAGGTTTTGCTTTTGTCTGTGTGCCCCACTGCCTAGCACAATAATTAGCAATAGTAGGTAATTAATAAATACTTTTTGATTTGAACTGAGTCATATATTTCCTGGAGGCTGAAAACATGGCAAAAAATGACTTCTCCAATTTTCTAGGCTTGTGAACACTTTGGCAAGGGTTTGTTTGGAGGTTTGACCAAACGTCATAGAATCAATCCATCTATTACACGTTGAACATGTTTAGAATCACAAAACAAACTGCACAGATAACCACCACCAAAAGTCTCCTTTGCCTTGGGCCTTCACTTTTTTTTTAACATATTACCCAAAATTGTGTCATATTTTAATACTAATTAACCTTCAGTTCTCAGGAGTCTTATGCTTTTCTTCCTTAAATTTTGGAACCTGTTTTACCAAAGCAAAGAAAGTGCTATACTGAAATAAGTTGTATGAGTGGCTATTTGTGGCTTTCTTATGTCTGAGAGATGGTTGTAATGGAAATGCCTCATCTATTGTTCTGTAAGGAGGTGAACTGGATTTACAAAAAGCTGAGGAGAAGAAAGATAATACATTTATGGAAGAATTAAAAGGTAACCCCCCCCCCTAAAAAAATGGCTCCAACTTCCTAAGGCTTCAGACATTTCTGTATGTATTTGTTTAAAGAATTCTCCAAACATCATAGACTTACTCTCAATGAATGATAACTGAAAATATTTACTACAAGCAGCTAAATTATATTTGTTAAGATATAAGAAGACACATTTAAAAAGTACTATAATGATTGAGGTCATAGACCCAGTTGGTTCCACAATTTTGTATGACCCCCAAATCCTGATCTTACCTTAATAGATAGTTTGGGATCAATTATATGTGAATCCATCTCAATTGCTTTTTAATCTGTTTAAATTTTTATCCTAGACTGCATTGACTCTTAGGGCATTGTATTCTATAAGATTACCAATATAAAATAGTAATTCATCTTATTTTGTCTTGAAATATTTCTTTTAAATTTCAAGAGTAGTCTCCAGTTCTTTTATTTTAATTCTGAGATTTCTAAGTTTGCATTCATACTCTTTATACTTTCATGCAGGAATCCTCCCTCACTTTACATAAACCCTCTCTCTCTCTCTCTCTCTCTCTCTCTCTCTCTCTCTCTCTCTCTCTCTCTCTCTCTCTCCTTCTTTCCCTCCCTCCCTCCTTCCCTCCATCCCTTCTTCCCTCATTGCCTTCAGTTTTTTTCACCACAGTAATTTCTCATTATATACCTCTACTGAAACAGAACTCTTGCTAAACACAAAAAATACATAGATTTAGAAAAAGCAATCAACAGAGTAATCATGTCTGATAGCATATGAAACATCCCATACTTTTACAAACACACAAACATCCCATTCCTTTACTTTCCAAAAAAGTAAATCATGTTCAGTATCTGTTCTCCTGACCCAAGATGGAACATTCCGTTTAATCCTTTGTGGTTTTCTTGTGTCTGTGAGAGAAGACAGAAGATTGTAATGGAGATCCATCACCTATTACTCAAAGTCTGGCTGTTTTTCACTATTTTCCTTTATACAATTTTAGTCATATATATTGTTCACACTTTAACTTTAAACCAGTTCATACAAGCCTTCGTGTCTTTTATTAATAGCTCCCATTCATAATTTATTATTGTGCAATAGTATAACATACAAATCCCTGATCCATTCCCTAATTGATGGGTACTCAATTTGCTTTCAAGTTTTTATTTTTACTTGTTCATCCATCCATCCATCCATCCATCCATCCATTCATCCCTTTGTTTCTTTATTTTTTGCTGTCACTAAGAAACATAGCATAGTAGTAATCTAAGCATAATTTATCTTACTTTTTTCTGCTTTCACTTCCATTGCATACAATTTTCTTATATTTTGCTGACTTAAAAAAATCTGCCCTTTATAACTAATAAATTGAATTACTAAAGCATTATTTTATATCTAAATTATATCTAAATACCAAGGACTTTTAATATTGTTAAATCTTTTCTGGAAAAAATGGCAATTGTTTCCAAAGCATTTGAATTATGAAAACACTGGGATTTTTGTTTGCTTTTATAGCTCTGTCATATTCTTTCATTTTTATTACTAGCATGTCCAGGATTCTGTAGTGTTTTCTAAATCACATGCCTTCAAGTTTTAGACATTACCCTAATGTATTAGGAATTGACATGTATGTTTCATGTTACTATTTGCAATCAAGGCAATGTGATTTGGATCCTATTGCTAAAATCTCCCAGTTTAATCAGAAAGAATGGATTTACAAACTACAATGTATTTGTCACCATATAAGGCATTGTGGGAGACCATCAGAATGGTTAGGATAATTAGTTACATAGATTTATTATTTTTATACTTATTCCTGCCTCATTTGTATCCTGGACATTATTATCCTGTTAATTGGGGGTGGGCAGAGGAGAAGAAAGGTTGATTTATTTGCATAAATCTTCGATATGTTTGTTTATTATAGTTCAAATATCACTTTATCTGTATAGAGTAGTAATATCTGTATGGAGTTTGGGAATCCCCTCCACAAATGACTTCAGCCATCCTTTCATTGGCATCAACTTCCTTCTTTGTTGTGTTTTCATTTAGAACGAGCACCTTGAGAGCTGACACTTTGCTGGTGTAGGCTTGAAGAACCCAGGGTCCATTTCCTCCATGCCGCCACGAAGCATCAGAAAAGGATTTCATGGAGGTTGAAGACCCCTACAAGCAGAAGAATCATCTGAATATTACATTCAACCTAACCTTAATGTTGCCTGGGACAGTGAGAGATTAGGTAATTTATCAGTAACTTCCCACAGCTGGCATGAGTCAGAAGCAGAATTTGAATATATTTCATGGCATCAAGTCACTTACAGTGATTTCTCTTTCTTTAAAAACATGTATAATACCAAAAAATTAGTTTCCAATGTATTTATTCAATTGGTATAAATATAAAAATAAATCTCTACAAGTTCTTGGGTAAATCCATACCAATGCCTACCTTCCAGTTTCATAGATAAATGTCTGTAGAAACTTACAGGCACTTAGATGGCCCAGTGTATAAGGTCTCAGACTGGGATCAGGAAGACCTGAGTTTGAATTCTGCCCCAGACACTTACTAGCTGAGCAACCCTGGGCAAGTCACTTATCTTCTGTTTGCCTCAGTTTCCTCATCTATAAAATGTGTGTGTGTGTGCGTGCGTGCGTGCGCGCAAGATAATAATAGTACCTAGTACCTCTGAGATGCATAGATATTCTGTTAACTTGGCATGTAAGATCCTTTCAGGGAATTTATTTATCACTGTTTTAGGATATGTTGGCATATCAACTTCCTTTCCAACTTTCCAGTCCACTAATGAATGGTCTTTTAATTACATACAATTCCAGGGTTATCATGAGGGGGGGAAATAGGATAGTATTTGTAAGGTACTTCACAAAACAAAATTTTATATAAATGCTAGTTATTATTATTAATTATTATCATTACTTTTATTAGAAAAAATGTGGTCTAGTTGGATCTTACTGATATATATTGATCTTACTAGAATATTATTTTCCTCTCTTTTTTTGAGGTAATATTGCGTGTAGTTTTCCATTTTTCTCTTCTGTAATTGACTTGAGATCCCATGTCACAGGTTTTTAGAAATTTAGAATGAGGGGTAGAAGGAACCTTAAAGGTGACGTTTGTTATATGAGGAAGTTTTTGTGCTTTTTTTTTTTTTTGCTTCCCAGTTATAGTAATTGTTTTACTTCAGTGAAACTTCCCTAACAAACGATAATAATTAACTTCATTATTGACTTTAGTTTGATATAATTCTCATGGGGGGTGGTGGGGATTTGACATCTTGTCTAAATAGGTTGACTTGTAACAGTTCCAATTACCCATGGTGTCTTCTCATCTTTATTCTTTCTACCTACTTGTCACTGATTTTGACCTTTGGTTCAAGTAGTTGATCTTTCTACAAACAGATGGAAGATTCTGAAATATACTACACCTTTTTCCTGACTACTAAGTTAAAGCCAACTTCATTTTGGGGATGTTGCTTAGTATTGACTGTGTCTTGTGCCTTGACTCATTTCATAAAGAAAACTCTCTGTTTCTCTCTCTGTTTATAAATATATATCTATATATATCTATATATCTATATCTATCTATATATGTATGTATGTATGTGTATATACATGTATGTATATATGTACATATGTATGTATTTTATATATAATGTGCATATATATGAACAGATGTAATATACATGTGCATATATGTATATATGTAATATACACAGTATGTTTATGCATATGTATAGGCATATGTATGGCTATACATATAGGTTTATGTATGGCCATACATATACACATGGGTATAGTATGGGCATATGTATACATATATGTATATGAATATGTATGTGTATGCACACACACATATCTACCACCCAGGGGGATGTCTGGTGCATTTTGCAACTAGAGACCCATAAAAAAGTTTTTTTCATAGTTTTAGGAGGAGAGAGGGAGGAGGTAAGTAAGGTATCAAGACCTGATCATGAGACCCCAGTGGCCTTTGGCAATCTGGGCAAGGAAAGCCATTTCATTCTGGTTGTTTCACCCTTCATGATATGAATTCCAATGGAAGGGGGTAAGGACATCAAAGGTCTGGATTCAACTTGAGTCAGATTCCCCCACAAAGAAAGATCTCAGGATGGGAGGGTGGGGTGCCACAAGGCTGTGATTGATTCAGTTCAACCTAATCAAGAGTAACTATCTTAAGAGTAGGAATGTAAGGACTTTACTGAAATTCTGACATTACAGGGAATTTTTCAGGAAGTAACAGTCCATAGTACATTTGGCATTAACAATTTATTTCATTATATTTACAATTATGATAACAACTTTCTGTAAATATATATATATATGTCTATTTGTATGTATATATGTATGTCTCTATGTATATATATATATGTATGTATGTATGTATGTATATATGAGACATCTTGTTAGTCTAAAATAACTTTGCCTTCTTTCATTTCTTAATACTGTACTCCATTTTCCATTTTTTTTTTACTGCTTTCTCATACACACACCTTTTCATTGACATTACTAAGTAATAGTTTAACTTGTGTAAAAACAGATATAGGTTCTCCATAGCCTTGATTTGTAAGATATTCTCAAGGTTTTCACAGACTTTTTTTTTTATTTCATCATCGTCTAATGAATCTGTTGGTATATCAGCTTCCATTAAACCACTTACTGCTGTCTTCCTAGCCCTATCTGTTTCCAGTCCCCTAATGAATTCTCTTTTAATTTTCCTGTTACTAGGGCATTCTCAAAAAGAATCAGACATAAAGAGTTAGAAAAATAAACACTTAAAATTTTTCATAGTTACATCTTTACAGGTATTGAGTCTCTTTCAAATTAAAATGTTTAAACCTCTCAGATGCCTTGGGCTCTAGAATTTTCTTTGATCCCCAAAGTATTGGATAATGGTACATTCAAGCCTGAGATACTCAGAATTGAGTTTGTGTTGCTTTGCTGAGAATGGCAATATTATCAGCACATTTCATTGTAACTTATGCCAAGGTTGAAATAACAATTTCTCTATCCCCTCTATCCCCTAGGGAATATGCAATAATTAGTCTGTAAAATATCATAATAATAGAGAGTTCTGTTTCCAGGGCAAGAAAATAGTGTATAAAATAATAATTGTTCCAAAACACTAAATACTGAGTGTTTCAAGTTTATCTTGTTATTTAAACATAAAATCTTGATAAATGTGAGGAAAATGCCTGTTTTTTTTTTAAGTTGGTGAATTAATTCTTGAAATATGTGATGCAAAACCAATTAAATTGACACCTAACAAACCCAAGATACAGAATGATGTGATGGATAGAGGACCAGTTCATTCAGAAAGACCTAGATTCATATAGCACTCATGACACATATTGGCTGTGAGTTCCTGGGCAAGTCATTTTACCCCTGAGTGCCGCCAGACAGCTCTCCAAGACACAATAAGGATCCAGGCCTCACTTTCCCAATGAAATCTCAAATTCTGGCTTCAAATAAAATGAAATAAGCAATGTAGTCCCTCCCAATTCCTCTGTCTCTTTCTCTGTATCTGAGTCTTTCTCTCAGAGAAATACTGAATTAATTACTTTCTTTTCTCCCCCTACTCTCCAGGTTCTGGTTTTAGCTTTAATGTTCCAGATTTTGACCAGTAACACATTTTTTATGACTGGACTATAAGCCCCAAATATAGTTTTATGATAGTAACCACAATTTTAACTAAGGTGTGATTTCTATTTTAATAATGTTTTAAATCATTTTCAAAGCAAGCTACACAGAATAGCCAGGTTGGGGTGTACTTTTATTCCCTTCTGGACAGACTTCACTTTGGCTGGGGGGCATGAGCAGAAGCTGCCCATCGGTTTTATTGTTGTTTTTACTGTGGACACACAATGTGATTTTAAATAGTGTCTCCAAAGTAACCATGTAATATTAGAACTAATGGGCCCTGTTCACAAACATCAAAGGTGGAACCTTTATCCTGAGGAAAACTGCTGTTGTGAGAGACCCTACAAAGAACAACTTATGTTTTAAAAGGTAGAGATGTTAAATTACCAGTTCTGGAATGAATGCAGGTAAAACACCCTATGAAAATTGCTTCCCATGACAATGATGAACCAAAATATTTCTTAGAGGAAGTTGGCTTGTAGTTATGCTACGAACTCAGAAACAGAAGTGAGAACTTAAACTTTCCAGTCCTGTAGATCGAGACAAACTGGAGTTTTTCGTCCTGCATTAGCAGTATTTCACTCCATTTTCTTCCCACAGGATATTTCCCTTCCTTCTTAAACCACACCTTGGTTTCCCTTAAAGTGTTGGATTCTTAGAGTGGAAGAATCAGCCTCTGATTACCACACAGGTAAGGAATACAAGGTATGCCAAAAGTCTTAGTGCTGATTTTCAGTTTTAATAGTTTTGACAGTTTAAATGATCACTAAGACTTTGGGGACACCCTGTGCACTTAATAATATAATCCACAAGTATTTATTAAGCCCCTGTTATACATCATATACTTTGCTAGTCACTGGGAATATAATGACAAAAATCAAATAATTCCTGCTCTCATTGGAGTTTACATTCTATTAGTCAGATGGAGTTTATATTTTATCGGTCTTCCTAGATAATTTTTCAAGTTTTTAATTGTATGGTTCTTAAGCACCATTCTATATTTAAGAGGAAAGTACCCTATGCTCCAACTCTTCTTTGCAACCCCATCCCTCCTCCAAACTTCTTTTCTGTTAAGAACAACAAGATCTTTTGAGTCTCATAAATTCTCAACCACAGGGTCATTTTCAACCTTCCCTTCTTTCTTTTTCCATATCCAATCAATTGCCAAGTTGGAATCGACTTCACATACACCACAAGCCTCACATCTGTTCCCTTTCCTCTCTGTTGTAAGACAAATAAACACAGCACGCAGGAGGGCTGCTAGCACAAGTTCACTCTTGATCTGGTCAGACAGGAGAGACACTAAGAAGGGGTTAATAATAGTACTTTATTCTAGTCTTGTTTTCTCAGAAGAGGATTGCTGATAATGGGAGGATAAACTCCAACAGCATTCCCTAATCACAGAAAGGGGCCAACTACCCCTACGTCTCAGTGGGATCAGTCAAGACAGGCACTACTTGTATGTTGCCCTAAATTCCCTCAAGCCTCGATGGGAGCTAGTTGAGACAAACACAGCTTCCCCTCAAGCCTTTATGGGTGCCGATAAAGGCACACAGTATTCCAACTTGTGCATTCAACCCTAAGGTTCCCCCTAAGCCTCAATGGGAGCCAGTGGAGGCACACACAGCATTTATGCATTCAACACTAAGGTTCCCCATTCACTGACCAATGCCCTCCTACTTTACAGAGGCAACAGACAAAGAAGGCACATTGTTAGCAATAGCCTCACAAGTTTACATCACCGCATCACAGTATCTCACCGTGTGGCCCCAGTGGATGCTTGTATTATTTATCATTATATAATGTTACAAAAGCATAGTGGAGATGTTTTGAACCATAACTGTGGAAACCCATCTAATACCTGGAAACAAGAGGTTGTTATGGTTATAGATCCTGGGAAACTGGGAAACTCTAAGAAATAATAACAAAAATCCACACTAAAATCTACCTTACTTATGCTAAAATTCACCATACATACATCTACTCAAAAAGCCACCATATTTCAGGCCTTCATTGACTCTCACTCATACTACACAAGGGCCCCCTGATCCATATCTTTACTTCTAGTTATTTGCCTTTCCAATGCATTCTCCATGTAGATGTCAAATTAATATAGTTGAAGTACAGATATGACCATGCCACTTCTCCATTCAATAATCTTCAAAGGCTCCTTATCGCCCCTAAAATAAATTCCAAACTCCTGAAGTTGGAGTTAAAAGTGCCAGGCAATCTGTCATCAGTCTACTGCAGACAATTCATTTTGTATTCCAGCTAATGATAACAATAGAAACAACTATTACATAGTGAGATATTATATATTATGCATTATAAGCTATAATTATATATATATATATATGTAAAATAACATTATTTAGTGCTGTCATATATTTCTATGTGCCAAGCACTGTGCTAAATACTTTACAATTATCATCTCATTTGATCTTTACAATAACCCTGGGGGATAGGTGATATTATTATTCTCATCTTTCATATGGGAAAACTCAAGTAAATAGAGATTAAGTGACTTACCTAAGGTCACATAGTTGTAAGTGTCTCAGGAAGGAAACTACTTGACTCCAGGACCAGCACTCTATCCAGGGCACCACCTAGTTACTTAGTCCCCAGATTAGGCATAATATCTTCTACCTCTGTGTCTTCACATGATACATTTCCCCATAACTGGGATACATGACTGTAACAATAACCACACTGGCATACCCAGGATGGCTGCTGGCACAGGTTCTTTGATCTGCTTTTCTAAAGGAAAGCAACTTTAAAGGGGTCAACAATCTTTAATTAAACTATGTATGCGTATATGTATGTATAAAATTCACTTCATTCAGGGGAAAAGTCAGCACCCTGAACTTCAGAGGAAATGCAAACAGAAATTATAAGCAGATATTGCAAGCAGAGAAAATAGCAAAGATCAACAAACAGGGCTTCTAACCGTCTGAGAAATTGGTACAGATTAACAGACAGATCCAACTGTCTGACCAAGGCAATACATACACAGTTGCCAGAGAGAGAAGCACCAGCTTCTGGGTTTTCAAAGCCAGGTAGCTCCTTAAAGGCTACCCAGAGTCTCCTCTGGCCAAATCACAGGAACATTCTTCCAGTGAGTGAGCCCTAAAGCAAAATGCTAACCTCAGAGTGTATGTAGACTTCTAAGAGTGAGAAGGCATCACAACCCTACTGATCGAGTCCCTAATTAGAAATTAGCAAAAGGTGTGGGCCTTCCTATAAAACAAGCCACCCCTAATCAAGCTTCCCTAATAGGCTCCAGTTGAGGCTTATTTATTTGGTGAGGAAGATCTTCAACTCCTATTAACATTACAATGGCTTCTTCCTCTTTCTCTAAGAATTCTTACTTTTCTTACTCAGCTATCTATCCTTACAAGAAGTCCTCCCAATGATTTCTGCCAGTTGTTAATTATGTTGTATTTGCTTATCTGTTAATAGGTTGTGACCTACAGTAAAATGCAAGTTCAAGGAAGGTAGGCTCAGTTTTTTATCTACTTATTTTTATTCTTAGAACCTAGCATTTCCCATAAGAGATACTGAACTTTAAATATCTTTTTCTAATTGATTTTTATTTTTTCAATTAACAATCATTTACTTTCCCTTCTTCCCATCTCCATCTACTAAAAGAAAAAAGAAAAACTTGTAAAAAAAACAGGTGAAGCAAAACAAATTCCGACATTGTCTATGTCCAAAAAATTGTGTTTGACTCTGTATATTTAGTTCATCACCTCTCTGGCAAAGAAAGGATATTATTCTTTATCCTTTGTTCCCTAGAATTATGACAGATCATTGTATTGATTAGAGTTCTTAAGTTTTCTCAAAATTATAATTTAACAAAGTTGTTACAGTTGACTATACAATGTAGTTGTTATCGTAGAAATGGTTCTCCTGGTTCTCGCTTCATTCTGAATCAGTTTATACAAGTCTTCCCAAATTTTTCTGAAATCATTTCCTTCTTCATTTCTTACATAGTTTACGTTATATTCATATATAATCATTTGTTCACGCATCCCCCAGTCTATAGTTATTTTCCCTTAGTTTTCCCTGTTTGCCACTACAAAGAGTTGCTATAGATTTTTTTTGGTACATTATGACATTTTCCTTTCTCTGATCTCTTTGGGGAATAAGTTTAGTACTGAAATTGTTGGATCAAGGGCAGGCAGAATTTAGTAACCTCTGGAGCACAGTTCCAAATTGCTTTCTAGATAGTTTGAATCAATTTGCCACTCCAAGGAGGCTGATTTTGTTATAGCATCTCCAACATTCGAAATTTCTTTTTATTTTTCAATTTCACTGATCCAATAGTTAAGAAGCAGAGTCTCAGGACTGCTTTAATGTGCACTTCTTTAGTTCACAATAATTTGGGGATTTTTTTCATATGACTATAAATACCTCATATGTCTTCTCTTGAAAACTCTCTGTTCAGTTGTGAATTGTCTAATTGTCTAGACCCTTTTGACTGAGTTTACTCTAACCAGGTACTGGTTAGTACAAATAATGAATTACCTGAAATGGTTCCATTTATTTAAATTTGTACTATTTGAAGTTATAATTGTGCAAAACATTGGTTCCAACCCAGTAGGAATATGAAGGGAAAATTTAAATAAAGGGACAACTTCAGGAGACCTATCCAAATCTCTACAATTCAGCTATGGTTATTCCACAAAGTGTGAGCCAATAGACTTTGAATATGGAAGACGTTGGTTCAAATCCCCCTTCTAACTCTTACTAGCTCTGTGACATACAAGTAACTCTCTGAATCTTTATTTCTTTAAAATAAGGTTACTAAAATTTCTGATACCTTTGTCAGAGGTTTCAAGGAAATGCATGATTTATAAACCTTAAAGAAATAATATAGCACTGTGACATTTAGGTCCTATTAACATGGTCTCTCGAGGAGTATATCTGACTAAATATTTCAGTTCCAATTCAATTTGACCATGATCATGTTCTGTCAAACCTAGTCTTTGCTAAATGATTTTAAAAGTGACTTAATTTCATGATTTGAATTGCAAATTGAAATATTAATCTTCTCAATTCACAGTTTGAAATAAATTGATTTCTATCAAAAAACCAGAGGTCATGAAAATGAACTAACAAATATAAGTGAATGAGAGAATTTTTTTCATCAAATTAATTCTCTGATGATTTTAATTTTCATCTTCTATATTACCTTGTATCCTTAGCTGTGCCCATCTATTTTCATGAGGCAGGATTATTTCTTTCTGATTGTGTATAATTATTTTTCAAACATCTATCTTTATTCTTTGTTTTGTTCATTCATTTAGGCATGTTTGACCCTTCATGATCCCATGGATCATAATGTCCATAGGGTTTTCTTGGCAAATATACTGTAATAGTTTGCCATTTCCTTCTCCAAAGGATTAAGGCAAATACAGGTTGAGTGATATGCCCAGAATCATACAACTAGTAGTGTCTAAAGCTGAATTTGAACTCAGGTCTTCCTGACTCCACGCCCAGCACTCTGTCCACTGAGCCATCTAACTGCCTCTTTGCTTTGCTAGCCAATAAATACATTTTCTATGAGGCTCTTCTTATAGAGGAGAAAGCTATACTTTCCAAGAAAGAAGGATATAATATCATGCTCTATAGAACAATAATGATGTATGGGGACTATAAGGTACAAATGAACCTGGGGCAAAAAAGATACAGGCTTTTGTCGTTGACTCCAGAATAACTGATAAGGAAGCCAACAGAGACTGAAATGGTACAACATTCCCCAGTAGATAGATAGTTAACACGGTTTTCAAAAGAATTTCATACAGTTTGTAGCCATCTGAAAAAAAAATAATCTAAATCACTGATTAGAAAAAAAAAATTAAACCAAAATAACTCTGAAATTTCAACTGCTGCGGCAAATTGGCAGAGATTAGAAAGTATTGGAAAAGACCACATTGGAGGAGCTGTAGAAAGAAAGGTACATTAGGGCACCCTTGGGGGATGTATGGATTAGAGAGCTTTGAGGCAGGTAGACCAACCATGAGATTGTTTCAATAATTCTAGGCGTGAAGTGATAAGGGCTAGTAAGGGGGAGTGAGTTTGAGGGCT
>CM053583.1:163681240-163682470 GCA_028627135.1 Pseudochirops cupreus
TCTTGACCAGCATCAGTGGCAATGTCTAAGCAAAGGCTAGACAACCATCTGTCAAAAAATGTTGCAGAAAGAATCCAGCTTTATTTTACATATAAGTAGATTAGATCAGCAAGTGGTAGTGGGGATTGAGTAAACCATACCGACTCCATCTGGTAACTCAATTCAGTTCCCTTTCTATTCAATTATGGATCTAGTTCAATTTTTGTCTTGTGAGAAAATTTTATTCAATTGTGGGAATTGTGGGTTGTGTTATTTGAACAAACCCTGCATAACTGGGAAGCTGGACCATCTCTACCTGCTGCTTAGCAGTATTTAACTAAAGGACCTAGGTTATGCTAACTAGAAACCCAGGCATATCAAAGGATTGATGCAAGGAATTTTCTCACAATTGTACATCTCAAGCAACCCTTATGCCTTATCTGAATACTGGCCCCATACTGGTCAATTAGTTATTGTTTCCAAGTTCCTTCGATTGAACCTAGACATTTGGAAGTGGTAGGACCCCTCTTTTTCTGATTTCAGAGCCCTGATTTACTCTCTTCCTCCCAACTTGAGAAGGCCCTAATTTTTCCTCCAATTAGAAATCAAATTACCTAATTTTGTATCCTGGTCAATTGTTTTCTTTTTGTTAATCAGCCCTATTTGATTGTTTTTAATGCATAAAAATCTTTCTCTCCCTGTATTTGAGGTCTATCCCTAAACTGGAGAGATCTGGTCCCAATTTGTTAGGCAATTGGCATGCATTGCTTAATAAACCAATATACTCAGAAGCTCAAACCTTTGTTTCCTGTAATTTCATCTTTCACCTGCCACAGGAAAGAGTTTAGACTAGATGTCTTCTAATATTCTTCCAACTGTGCTGTCCTATTATACAGCTAAGAAATGGAGTATTTTGTCTAATCGTACATTCTAGTCATTATGTATGCCACACATAAAGTATCACTCTTTAAATAATGTCAATGTCATGAGTACATTTCAAATGATAGCTGTACTTATGGTGATTTAATATTTTCCATGTTTATTAAGAACTTGTTTATATCAATATATTGAAGGGCCTGAAGGTCATCATGATAAATATTGATTATTGTGCTATAAATGTCTAGAAGCACTGCTTACTAGAGAATTTTGCTGACAGGATAACAGATAACAAATCATTTCTTGTTTGGCTTCTTTAGTAATTTTCAGTCACTTTAATCAATTCTAAAGTTATTTTCTGAACTTCTAGAAAGA
>CM053583.1:163682570-163763090 GCA_028627135.1 Pseudochirops cupreus
TAAACCACAGAACCACAATGAACAATAATTGTGGTAAAACAACCTCCCTAGCACACTTCCTCAATTACTTTATGTATAATTAATGCTTGACTAAATGTATTAACTTAAATGTGAATGATTTTAAGACATGGGGCAAAACTGCCTAGGCTTATGTGACTATTCCATGCTGTAAATTCAGTGAAAATTAAAATTAGTCAAAACAAATTCAGGGGGAAAGACAGGTTGTTTGCAGTCACATAGATCAATTGAATAGTCAGCTGCTTGACTGCATTTTCCCCATTCCAACTCTAGCACCTGGTACAAAATGGGCTTTTTATAAATGGCTCTTGATTGATTATTTAAGAGTCTTATAGATAGCTCTAAGAAGTACATTACTGTCTCTTCCCCCTCCATTTTCTCCTTCAATCTTAGCCAGAGACCATATTAGCTTGGTTTTTTTTTTCAACCTACAGTATAAATTTTAAAGAGCATCCACATTTGCACCACTATTTTGCATCCATTTCATTATGGAGTATTATCCAAAAATGCAATGTGAAACAAAGAGGTCACTGGAGAAAAATTAGGCTGCCTCTCCAGAATCAGATTAAAGATGGAAGGGAGCTAAGAAGTCTTCCTGTTCAACATTCCTCATTTTTTTGAAGATAGGAAAACTGAGGCCCAGGAGTGATGGTATTTGCCCAAGGTTGCTTAGCTCTTTGATGATGGCAGCTTCAATTCCTTAGAGTCATTTTATCAGTGTGGGCGCCTCCTGTCCTGAGGAAAATTACAATCTTTAATAGATCCGGCATTAGTGCATTTTTAAAATAATGAGTTGCTGTAGCCAAAAATGAATTCATTGATTAGTTGCTGACTTTCTGGTGAGGAGGCTAGGGTGGCACTGAGGCAATGAGCATGTTGACTTTCACCAGGTGAGCCCTAAAAGCTTTCCCTACTGGATGCGATCTATCAGGTTACTCTCTACAAGGACAATCTTTAAGAATCCAATGTCATCCTTATGCTACCAAGAGTTCTAGGGCAGGGAGACTATTACTGAAGAAGGGGCATGGAATAATGGAAAAAGAGCTTGATTTGGATTTAAAAATATTTAGGTTCAAACCCTGGCTCTACTACTTTTTATTCAACAAATTTCTTTCTTTTTTATACCTTGGTTTCCTCATCAATATATTGAGGGGATTGCATTAGATAACCTTCTACAATCCATTCTAGCTTTAAATCTATGGTCTTCTAGGACTGTGGAGGAGGACCAATTAGTGATAACTTCATTGATAATGATAGGCTTCTAATGTGGCTATTTTTTTTTAAAAGGTTGGTTAGAAATTGTGTCTCTAAATCTTTAGTTTTTTCTCAGGACTATAATTCTGATTAAAATCTAAATCACCCAAGACAGGATGTAAGACAAGTCAAGTCAAGTCAAGAAGCATTTATAAAGCACCTACTATGTTCCAGGCTCTGTGCTAAGAGCTAGGGATGCAAAGAAAAGCAGAAGACATCCCCTGCCCTCAAGGAGCTTACAATCCAAAAGGGGAAAACAACATGAGAAAAATTATGTACAAACAAGTTATACACAGAATACATTGGAGAAAAGCAATAAGGAGAAGGCTCTGGCATTATGGGCTTGGGAGGAAAAAATGCTTCTCAAAGAAGGTGGGGCTTGAAAGAAGCCAGGGAAATGAGGAAGCAGAGATGAGGGGTATTCTAGGAATGGGCACCAGCCAGTGAAAATGTCCAGAGTTGGTGCAGCTAGGTGGCACAGTGAATAGGGCACCGGTTGCGGAACCAGGAGGACCTGAGTTCAAATCCAGCCTCAGACACCTGACACTTACTAGCTGTGTGACCTTGGGCAAGTCACTTAACCCTGATGGCCCTGCCTTCCCCCTCCAAAAACAAAGGAAGGAAGGAAGGAAGGAAGGAAGGAAGGAAGGAAGGAAGGAAGGAAGGAAAAAAGAAAGTGTCCAGAGTAGGGACACAATAGCCATGTGTGAGGAGCAAAAATCCTTGAAGGCAGACTATGTGACAGTTCTATTTTTTTCTTGTAATTTTATAATTCTAAATTTAGCAACCATCAAAAAAATTAAATAGGCAATAGCATATAAATCACAGCTCTCTTACATAACACTTTAAAGTTAACAAAACATTTTGCATATATTATCTTATTTAATACTCTCAAGGCTCTCAAGCAACACAGAAAGAGACTCAAGGTATTATTATCTTCAGTCTACAGGTAATGAAGTTGAGACTAAGGGAGGTTAAGGTACTGGCTAATGCTGCTGGTAATTGTCTAGAGATGGGATTTGAATCTGGGTTCTCCTGTATCCAAGTCCAGCATTCTATCCTTTATAACAGGCTATCAAACATAAGAAATAAGCTTATATATAACAGTAAACTCCAAGGTATGTAGGCTTTGTAAAAATAAAATGGAATTAAATTAGACAAACTAATTTTTAAAATGCTGCACAACTCCATATCACCACCTTCTCTTTTTCCTCCTGAAATTAAAAAAGATTCCAGAATGATTTATTATTTATTTTATTTATCATTATTTTTATCAAAAACAGCAGCCTTATCATTATCACAGTTGATCCAGTTGCGGGTAAGCACTTTGTTGTCAGGATCTGACATTCTGCAACCTTCACCACTCATGGGATTTGTCTTTATTTCTCAGTATTTTTGTGCTATAATGCTACTCCATTTCACTCACAAACCACAGTTTAGTCAGTCAAGTCCCTGTCTTTGAATGTGTAGACTGTTGCCAGGTTTTTGAACCTGAAAGTTTCAGAATAGGCCCAGAAACAAGACAGATAGCAGTAATTCCTGGGCTAGGTTTCCAAGAGCTAGGAAAAAAGGAGTGAGGGGAAGACCAGAAAGAGGAGAGCAGTTCTGAGATGCCTAAAAGAGAAATACTGCAGTCAGAAGTTATTATGAATAATTTTGTAGAGATAACTTTCAGTCTTTTTGATAATATTCTCAGAGCATATAGTCCTGACTGAGGAATCCCTGGGTCAAAGTGTATGGCCAGTTTTATAGCTTTCATAATATATTTCCATACTGCTTTCCAAAAATATTAAATATTTTTAAATCCCCACCCTCAGTATAACTGAATGTCTGTTTTCTCAAAGCTCTGCCAAAACTGATTTTTATTAGTTATAATAACCTTTGCTAATGTAATGGGTCTAAGTCAAAACTAAATTGAGATGCAACATGGAGTAGTAGAGAAATGACCTTAGAATGAGTAAGATCTGGGTTCAAGTTATGCACTTGACACATATGGTTGTGTGACTCAAGACAAGTCAGATAACCTCTCAGTGTCCCCAAGCAACTGCCTAAGATCATAAATTGGCAAGCAAGAGCCAATGTGCATTGGCAGAAGGACTTTGCTCACTGGGAGTTCCTAAAGCCAAAATATGCAGTTCTGGTCTTAATTTTTTTTTTTAATCCCATCTCAGAGGGCTTTTCATTTTTATTTTTCCAGTTATCAGTTATTGAACTATTTTGAAGAAGTTACTCATAATTTATCCTTCCTCTGAGAACTATTTGTTGGAAAAGAAAGAACAACATGTTCATATTCATTGAATATTATTTCCACAGGTAGGATGAATTTCTACTCACACATCATTAGTACTCATGTCAATTCATTATAGACTTTGTAGGCCAGATTTTTATCAGATATTTTTAACACAAGTATTTTCCCGAATCTGTTTTTGCCCCTCTTATTTTAGATGCTCGTTTTTGAAATGGTGGGCTTATTTTCACATAATTGTCTCTGGTAATTTCCATGTGTTCAAGAGATGAAAATATTCCTCTTCTGACCAGTCCAAATAAATGTTCTTTTTCCTAATGTTTTATCATTTAAAATATACTGAGATTGTGATGCAATTGGAGTTTTTGATAGCACATGATACAAGATGTGGATCTAGACACTCAGGCCTCACAGTCCTAGGATTTTTCCTCTGTTGAATAAAGCGACTGAAAGAGGTAACTTCTAACATCTCTTCTGGCTATAAATCTATAATCTTACTAATCTAATTTTCCTTGTTATCATACTTCTATTCAATTTTCCTGCAAGTTTTATAAAATAGTGCTTCTTCTCCCCAATGGCTATTTATTATAATTCTGAAGTATTCTATTTAATTAACCCATTAAATATATAATGAATATTAGTTTTTATAATCTACTATTTATAAAATCATTTTGATTTGCCAGTCTAAATCCTCCTTTCTCCTTTTTTCTTCAAAATTCCCCTTATATTTTCTCCATTTTTTCTTCCATATAAATTTAATTCATCAAGTTTTTGAACTAGGTCATTGGTAGTTTGATTAGCATTACATTCAAACTATAAATTTTTCAATTACCATTGCCATTTTTACTATATTGGCTCAACCTAACCACTTACATAGCCATCTCTTCAATTATTTAATTCTTCCTTTATTTCTATTAAAATTCTCTTACACCCATCTTTATAAAGCTTATGTGTGTGTGCATGCGTGTGTGTGTTTCTACATATATATGTATACACAGATCCATCTCTATCTCTCAGGCTAATGCCTAAGTATTTGATTTTTTTCTTATTAAAAATCATACTCATTTTTATATCAATTCATAATTATTTCTATTAATGATATATAAATATAATAATATAGAGAAGTAGTTCATGCACTTACCTCAGAAACTGAGAACTTTCCACCTCACAAACTCCAGGCCCGTTCTGATCTAATGCAGCTGAGTCCACCTCTCTGAGGGGATCCTCTGGGGCCCAGTGACAACTGTGCCTAAGGCCCCAACCATTTCTCATACCCACATTTGCATCGTCTTGTCCTGTTTACCCCTCTGCCCCACGAGGATTTGTAAATATTTCTAATGGGCCAAACTCTTCACCCCCATTTCCCCCATAGAAACACACACACACACACACACACACACACACACACACACACACACACACACACACACACACACACACACACACACACGGTTCTGCCCCGGCCACTGCCTGACTGAAGAGGGAGCATAGTGAGAAGGGAGAGGGCAAAAGTTCCTTGGGTAGAGACCCCTCACAAGTCTTTGGCATCAATACAGAAGGGTGTGGCCACAGGTTATAACACTGGGGTCTCAGCACCTGCTGGGCCCCCTTCATATCCACATGATCCAATCTGTGTTTATCCGCCTGGCTGAAGTGAATAAAGCTGTTTAAATGAAAAAAAAAAGAAAAGAAATTGAGAATTTTATGGTCCCAAGTTAAATGACACATCTTCCTACAAATAATTGGAGTATAAACATTCACAGACTCAGGTGATGAAAATATATTGCCTGGCTAAGACCTCTTCCTTTTTCATGAAACCAACTCACTTTTCTTGACTTGAATCAATGTCCCCTACCACAAATGATGACTGGTTAGGTCTTAGGACAGTCATTCAAATACAAAACTTTCCAATTTGAAAATTACTTACTTGTGTTTGAGGGTTTAAAATAATGATTTTAATTATACCTCATTTTATTGAAAAGATAAATTTATATCTACCTATCCATCTGTCTATCTATCTATCTGTTTCTTATAAAGAAAAGCTATCTGCTTACATTATAAAATGAGAAATGTGTTCATTGATCCCTAAAATAAAAATGTAGTAAACGCTCTTAAATAATATATTCAGAGAAATCTCCAATGAAGTCCCACCTTCCCACAGCCTGAAGTTGATTTTAGCCTCCCAAAGCTATGATTGACTGCAAAGGTGAACTCCAGGTTTCATCACATGGAAAGTTTTTGTAAAGAAGCCTGGAGGAGGAAGTATACATGATTGACTCCAGAGGACACCAGTTGGTAAGTCTGAAGAGACTCATCAGAAGGTCAGTTACAGGGAAATGATTTTTTCAGCCATAATAGCTCACAAAGACCATTATCTAAGGCACAGATAGCTTGTAATCTTCCCATACCTGTGAAATCACAGATCCTTGGGTTTTAAGAGCATTCAAGAGAAAACAATAATTTTTTTCTGATAAACTCCCCAAACCACAACAGCAACAATAGTAACAAATTAGAAAAAAATACATAATGTATATAATTTTCAAATGCTTTCTGAGAAATTATTTCTCCTCATATCTAAATTCACATGAGAGAAGTGGACCATGAAAATGTAGTCTGCTGTTAAACTCTTTCACAACACCCAGAACAGCAGCAGCAGCAGTAGCTTGTGTAAACCATTGATAAGGTTTGCAAATCATTCTTCGTGAATTATCTCATGTTAACTTCATAACAATCCCGGGATGTAGATTCTATAATTATCTTCATTTTACCAATAAGGAATTGAAGTTGATGGAGGTTAAATTACTTGCTCAGGGTCACATTGCTAGTAAACATCTGAGGTCATATTTGAATTCACATCTTCCTCATCCTAGAGCCAGCACTATCCTCCACACCACCTAGCTGCCTTTAGAAACATCCCTTTTTGATACTTTAGAGCAGAGGTTCTTTCCCAGTTTCATGTTATGGACTGTTTTGGCAGTCTGGGACAGCTATGAACCCCTTCTATGAATAATAAGATACTTAAGATTACAATGGAAACCAATTATAACAAAATACAGTTATTGAAATATATATATGTGCATGTACACACATACGTAACTATATACATATGTATGAATGAGTATGTATGTATACACATATACATACAGACATATATGCATACATATAACTATTCATTCATTTATTTAGAAGCAAGGTCACAGACTCCCCAGGTTAAGAACCCCTGCTTCAACTGGTCCAGCTCTCCTAAAACCATGGTACAGTCAAAAGAACAATCGGATTTGCAGTCAGTGTTTATGCATCCAAATTCTACTACCACCAATTCCTTGTGTGACTTAAATCAAGTTGCTTCAGTTGTGTGGGTCTCTATCTCCTCATCAATAAATTAACAAGGAAGTTAGCCAAAATGGCCTTTAAGGTCCCTTCCAATTTCTAAGGTCCCTCTAAGACCTCTGGATGTGCTTATCAAATGCTTTCTTGTCTAATTGGTATTTTACATATCACTTGTACTATGAGTCTGTGATGTTCTGAAAACCTCAAACCTATGAAGCATTTAAAGCAGTGGTTCTCAACCTTCCTAATGCCATGACCCTTTAACTGTGGGCATGCTGGCACGTGGGCGGACCCGCCTGGAGATGGATAGAGGAGCAGTGTCTCAGTTCCTAAGACCATAGGAAATATGTGTTTTCTGATGGTCTTAGGTGACTCCTGTGAAAGGTTCATTTAATCCCCAAAGAAGTCGTGACCCACAGGTTGAGAACTGCTGATTTAAAGGTTTTTTAAAGTCTTGTTCCTTTAATTTAAAGTCTTGTTCATATGTTAATGCGGTTTTCTTCTATTTCCAGTTGGTACCAAGGCACCAAATTGTTCTTTCCAATGATCTGGATTTATAAGCTTCTGTTTGGCATTTATAGTTAGTCACAACGTGACTCCAATCTTCCTTTACAGTCTTCTTTATTTCACTCCTCCTCAAGCACTTAACAATCCAGCCACACTAGCCTCCTTGTTCTGCCTCATATACAACCCTCTATTCCCAAACTCTTTGCCTTGGAACAAGCAGTTCCCATACCTGAAATACATTGTCTCCCCACTTCTTCATCTTAAAATCCCTAGTTCCCTATAAATCTCAGTACAAGCACCACTTTCTGATTCTTGGTGTTACTGTTGTTCAGTCGTGACTGACTTTTCATGACCCTATCTGGGGTTTTCTTGGCAAAAATACTCGACTGATTTGCCTTTTCCTTCTCCAGCTCATTTTATAAATGAGGAAATGGAGGCAAACAGGGTTAAGTGACTTGCCCAGGGTCACACAGCTAGAAAGTGTCTGATGCTGTATTTGAATTTAGAAAAGTGGGTCTTCCTGACACCAGTCCCTTGTGCACTAGCCACTGTGCAACCTAGCTGCCTGTTATGCACCCACGCATACATACACACATATGTACTGATACATATACATATTTATGCATACATATGCACATATCATATATTGCAATATAAATATTAAGTTAATGACTCTCTATATGCCTGTATCTACAAACACATATATGTATATACATGTATGTATCTATGTACACACTCCTACGTATGTATAATAACTAACTTAATATATATGTTCCATGCATCTATTTGTTGATGCTTGCTTTTATATACAGAATCATATATTCTCCCTCCCTGACTGTCAGTCTATTTTGAAGGGGGACTTTTCATTCTTTGTACTGGTATCTCCAATGCCAGACACAATACCTGGCATACAATAGACATTTAATAGTTTGCTTATTGGTTGTGTTTGACCACACATATGTCATTCTAATCTGTAAAATTTACCTGGATTAGGTGTGAAATTCAAGACATAAATATACATGTTTCTGAACTTTTCTGATAATACTAGAATCAATTTAGAAGAGATAAGAAGAAACCTCTAAAGATGATGAAATCTAAGTCAGGAAACTGAAAACCTTAAGACCTTTGTTTTCATTAATGATGCACATTGAAAATAGGAGTTTTAGGAGAGACATATGTTTATGGGAAGTGAAGAATGACTTAATAGTATGTTGTGGAAGAGATTGGGAGTTTTGGATCAAGGATAAAGATGTAGGAGTACTTAACATTCTCTTGACCAGGAATAGAGTACTTCTAATGAGAATCTGGATATTCACTCATTCCTAGACTTACGGATCTAATTATCAAGGATTTAAATGAAAACTTTCCCATATGAAACTGCTAAGCCAGATAGCAGAGAAAATAATAGTGCAGGAACCACATGAAGTATTTAGATGTGTGTATACAATAGAAATTTGCCTACTCACATCCATGGGGAAATGAAAATAAGGTTCAACTAATTCACTATACATATTCCAAGAAGGGGATGGGTCTTAGCTCTGTTCCTTACCCATCTGAGGTCTGAAAGCCAGGTGAGATGTGTTGACTTGATGGTACTAATCTGTTAATTTCCATTCAGTGTTCCAGATTGGCATTGGCAAATTAGGGCTTGGAGACCATTTGGCCTGTGGCTTTTTAAAAATATAATAAAAATTTATCTGAAAGTGTTAAAAAAAAAACATTCTTAGCTCCTGGGCCATACAACAACAGCATCCTGCAACAGGATTTGGCCCTCTGGCCAGTTTGCTGACTCCCTCTTCTAGCTATTGGTGAATGGTCTGTGTTGTTTGGTCATTCTGTGGATGTGAAATTGGTTGAACAATCACATCCAAAGAGAAGTGATTAATGGACCAACATGATCCTAGGGAGAAGTCTCTAATGGCATGTCAAGGCACATAGCAACCAGAATAAGGGAGATTCCAGTCTAGCTATACTAATAATTAATAAGAAGAACAACAATTATTATTCACTTACTATATGTGCCAGGCATTGCACTAAGCACTTTACAGTTATTATCTTGCAACAACTCTGAAAGGTAAGTGATATTATGGTCCTCATTTGACAGATGAGGAAATCAATGCAAAGGGAGGTTAAGTGACTTGCCCAGGGTTACGGTGTCTAAGGCTGTATTTGAAAGCAGGTCTTCCTGACTCCAGGACCAGTGCTCTATCTGCTGAACCACCTAGCTGCAGTCGGCCCTGGTGTATTCTATGCAGTCCTGGCTACCCCATTTTGGGATGGACGTTGACAAGCTGGAACATGTCTGGAGGAGGTCTACCATGAAAATGAGAACATTTAATAATAATTTAATAGTAACAATAAATAAAATAATAAAAGGCATAATGACAGGAAATGCTAACACTTTAGAGCACACACCTCCTTGGCAGTTTGGTGAAAGCCACCATCACCTCAAAACAATATTTTCAAATGCATAAAATAAAATACATGGGACTACCAAAGGAAATTAAACATGCTGAAATAAAGATGCATTTTCCTGTTCAAGTTTATAGACCTATATTATCTGTCTCCAACTGGATTTTGGTCAGTGGAACTCAGATTAAGAACCCCTGCTGTAAGAGAATTGGTCAAAAGAATTTGTTAAGTTTAGCATGGAAAAGATAACATTTGGGTGGCACACAATAACTGTCTTCAAGTAATTGGAGGATTGCCATGTGGAAAGGATTGTACTTGGTTTTTTTCTCTTGACCTTGGAGAGCAGACCAACAATGAGGCAAATTTTGGCTTATTTAAGGGAAAGCTTCTTACCATTTCCAGTTGTCCTTAAATAGAATGGTCTGTCTCCAAAGGGGAATCCTCTTCATCTCTGTGTTTTATGAGATGATCTTTAAGGTCCTTTCCAATTCTGATAATCTATGATTCTATGGGAATCTCTTTTATGCAAGGCTTTCCAGGTCCATTGGAAACACAGGCAGCAATCCAAACTACTGGTAATTTTCTGCACCTCTCTTTTCTAACTAAAGTGTTGCCAATACCCAGAAATGTGACTGACAAGGTGTGGGGCTCGAGGGAAATGCAAATTCTGTATAGTTTGGATGAGTTCGAGAAGCTCTCACTTCCTCTTTTTAGTCCTCTCTCCTTCTTAATGGTAGTACGGGTTCAGGCTTGCTCAACACAAAAGCAGGTAACAATCTTTTACACAGAGCATGTTTCCTGCCTTTCCTCTAATTATAATAAATAGATGGTTTGGAGAATTTCAAAATGGAAATGAATATGCATAATAATAAGCATTTTACCCAAATCAGCCATAGAAAATCAATGCTGAATAGAGTGCCTAGTCATAAATGAGAAAAGGGGAACCCTGGTTGGAAAAGCAGAGTGAGGGAGGGAGTATGGCATTTGGAGTGATGGAAGCCTGAGTTCAAATCCTGCTGCAGACACTTACTAGCAGTGTGACCCTAAGTACATCACTTAACTTTTGCTGGCCTCAGTTTTTTCAGCTGTAATATGAAAATAATTATAGCATCTATTTCATAGGGTTGTTGTGAAGACCTGGTATTTAAAAGGCTTTAAAAACCTTAAAGTACTAGAAAAATATCTATTATTTTTTATATCCAGTATTTGCACAAAAAGAGAAAGGTAGGTTTTCTTTGTTTTACAACTTGCTCAGATGAGTCAGAAAGTTTCAGAAAGTAAAGGCAGTCATTTACAAATGTTTTTCCTTACTTAAAAAGCAAACAAACTATCCTGATGCTATGGAGTTGAATACCTATGACAGTTAGGGGAGGTGACCACACTTAAGTCAGTGTCATTTGTACAGCCTCAAAGTTGTATATTGAGTAGTTTACCTTTAAAATACTTTACTGCGCCTACTGTCTTTCCCAATAAAAATTCTCCCAGGAGTGTTGTCAAGAATTAGAACAGGAAATGAAATCTGGGTTGGAAAACTTCCAGACAGAAGTCAGGAAATAGGTTACAGTCAAGGAAAGGGGTCAAAGTCAGGAACTAATCTAAAGCAAAGAGTGAAAAGAAGAAATCTATTTAGTCCTTGAACACAGTCAGAGTCAAAACCAGGACTAATCAAATTAAGCCAAAATCAAGTTCACGATTCAGAATTATAATCAAATCAAGAATGGTAAGGCATATAGGTCAGAAAACTAGAAGAGTACTGAAGTGGACTTGGGCATGTGTATGTATACAAATATGTATATACACACATATTTGTGTATCTATGTATGTCTATCTCTATCTATATAAGAGAAACTGACAGTCTTCAAAGCCATCACTGAGGTAGGATACTGTCTACCTCAAGCATGTGAAGACTTCTCTTAGTGCAATGGGTAGATGAGAACAATTTGTTCTAATGACTATGAAGGCAGCTGAAGCAGGTGCTGTCTAGTGCTTAGAAATTGGCCAGACATTGCCATGGTCATCCACTGCATCCTGAGCCATCACTTGTCATCCAGACTTTTGTCTTCCTTGGACTTCTCTGACTTTGGAAGAGAGAGTAAGGCTAAGGACTTTGTACAGCTCTGCCTCACTTAAATCCATTTCACCCATAAGTTAAGACATCGTCCCATGTTGTCACTGGTCCTCTTTGAAATGAAGGACAAAGAACACTATGTATATACAGACACATACACATACACACATACACACACACACACACACACACACACAGAGTAAAGTAAGATCCCAGTCACATGTATGTGCTGCATATATAATCAAAGATCCAGAAAAAAAAGATAAATAATCACTTTGAATACCGTGAATGCAGATAAATGTAACAATTTCATGGGATTAGTTATTGGCATGACTTGATATCTAGCTATAGATAATAGATAATACAAATGATATAATTATAGTTATTATATATAACACATATAATTATGTGATTATGCTAGCATATGTATCTATATCCAATTTTTGTTGTAGTCTTGAGATTTCATTGCTAAAGTATATAACTTTATTTTATAAACACTGATAATATGAAGAATCCCAAAGCAATCATTTGATACTATTAAAAAATACTTAAAATGATGTTATTTACTTAATAAATTAAGATACTAATCGGCAGATACTGAGATAAGAATGAAAAATGTTTAAGGAGGTCACAAATCACTTGAACAATTATAACAAATTGCTACCTTGATTTGCCATTGGGGAACTAGCTAATCTTATAGCACTACTTAAGTGAAAATATATATATATATATATATATATATATACACATACATTCTACGAATTTTTCACTTAGCCAAGAAAAAGAAAAAAGTCAAGGACAAGAAGTTATTGCACTAATGCTTAGGCAAGTCATCAAATGTCATTTATAAGCTGAGTAACCAAGTAGAAATGTCGATGGGGGTATAAGAGGATTTATTTATTTGTTTATTTTTAGGAGTGTCCTGTTTAAGTAGGAGGTTCATTACATGGAAATCAATCAACATATCAGCAGTACCTTCTAAGGGACAGTAGATAGAGCCCTGGGCTTGGAATCAGGAAGACTCATCTTCCTGAGTTCAAATCTGGCCTCAGACACAGACTAGCTGTATGAACCTGGGCAAGTCGCTTAACACTGTTTGCCTCAGTTTCCTTATCTGTCAAATGAGAAAGAGAAGGAAGTAACAAATCACCTCAGTATTTCTGCCAATAAAACCTCAAATGGAGTCATGAAGAGTCAGATATGACTGAAATGACTGAACAACAAATGGGTCAGGTACTTTGAGGATACCAAGACAGAAATGAAGTCATCCCTGCCCTCAAGAAGCTATATTTTATTGGTTGAATCAATATATATGTCCACATAAGCCTATATAGGATACATTAAAAATAAATACATTCAAAGGAAGGCACTAGCAGTCAGAGATTAAGAAAGGATTCAAGCAGAAAGGGGTTCGTTGAATGGCGTGCTGGGCCTCAGTTCAGGACAACTCATCATCCTAAATTCAAATATGGCTACAAAGAGCTGGACACAATGAGAGAACTGAAAAGTGACCTAGGCCCAGTGATTATCATAGCTAACTTCTACATGGTGCTTTAAGGTTTGCAAAGAGCTGTGTGTGTGTGTGTGTGTGTTTGTGTTTAATACCCATACACACGTACATACACAAAGTAGTCAACTACTGCACAAGTGTAGTGGCAACCATACTGGTATGCCCATGATGGCTGCTAGCACAGGTTCTTAGACCTGCTTTAGTAGGAAAGACAGCTGTTTAATCAAAAATATTTTTTTTAAATTACATTCACTAGTTCAGGAGAAAAGTCAGCACTCTGAACTTCAGAGAAAATACAAGCAGAGAAATAAAGACGAACAGACTGGGCTCTGACTGCTTAAATCAACTGCACCTTTTACATACATCCCTAGATTGAGAGAGCCTTTACATCTGAGCAATTGGGGAACTCTGAAAATACGGACACTCAGAATCTCAACCAGGGAATCACAGAACCTTCTCATGAGGGATCCCCCAAAGCAAACCACCAACTCAGAGTATATATACACTTCTCAGAGCCAGAAGGCATCACAACCCTCTTGACTCAGTGTCTAATTAGAAATTAGCAAAAGGTGTGAAAGTCTTCCTACAAGCAAGCTTCCCCTAAACAAACTTCCCTTAAAGGTCTCCATAGTGAGGCCTATTAATGGGCTGGGAAGATCTTAAATTCCATTAACATTACAACAAGGTAGTTTGGGTGTCAGGGCCTAGCATTTGGAGGAATCAGGAAAGGTTTAATGTAGAAGATAATACCTGAGTTGTATTTTCAAGGAAGTCATATGGTTAGAACTGGGTTAAAGGAAAACTATTTTAGTAGCAGCATATGGAATGTACTGGAGATATAAGACCCTTGAGTCAATGAGAACAATTAGGAAATATTACAATAATCTAAGTTAAAGGTTATTAGGGTCTGAACTAAAGTAGCTATGTGAGTGGAGAAATGGGTTGGATATAAGAAATGTTATGAAGATAAAATCAGCAAGATTTAGCAACTGATTAGAAAATGTGGGGAAATGGAGTTGAGAGTAATTCTGAAATTACAAACTTGAGACATTGAAAGAATTACAATGTGATGACAAGAGAAGTTTTGGGGTGGGGGGCAAAGGACATCTAGTTTGAGATATAAAATAGGCAGGACTAGATCTCAGGAGAGAGATTGGGGTTGGATATATGGATGAAAGACTCATCTGCATCATGATAATTAAAACTATGGATGTTGTTAAGGTTACCAAAAGAGGGAATATAGAGGGAGAAGAGAAGGAGGCCCAGGAATTTTAAGAAAACACTCACCATTGGAGACACGCTATGGATGATGAAACAGTAGAACCTTAAAAGGAGCAATCAGACAGGTATGAGGAGACCTAGGAGATTAGTATCATGGAAATACAGAAAGGAAAGAATATCCAGAGAAGGGGGGTGATCAACAGTTCCAACTGAAGTAGATAAATTGAGAATTTTTCTGATAATTCATCTGATAATAATGCATAAACACTCTACGGATCATGGTCATAGAATCTTGGAATTAGAGGTGAAGGTACCCCAGAGATCATCTCCAGGGGTGGGGAGCCTGCAGCCTCAAGGCCACATGTGACCTTCTAGGTCCTGGGAGTGGCCTTTTGACTGAGTCCAAGTTTTACAGAACAAATCTTTTTATTAAGTGGATTTGTTCTGTGAAGTTTGGGTTCATTCAAGGGCTGTACTTGAGGGCCTAGAAGGTCACAATGTGGCCTTGAGGCCTCAGGTTCCCCACCCCTGAAGTCTAATCCCCTCATTTTATTACTGAAGAAATGAAGGCTCGGAGAAGCTGACTTGCCCAAGGTCATAGATAGTAGAAGGAGCCATAGATAGAGCAGAGTCCACTAACTCTAAATCATGAGACATCATAGAAAATAAGATTCATCATGAGTTCAGATTCATATGGTGTAGAATGCCAAATAATACTTGAATAACTATGCTTTTAGGTTTGATTTAGAGCTAAGTACTTTTCATATCAGATGTTTAACTATAATTTTCTTTCTTACCATTTCCAAATAAGTAGAACCATGTTTCAAAACATTTGGTAACTTGCATCCAGAACTTATTATGTTAAGAAACACAAGATCCCTGTTAGATAATAACTAAATGAACCATCGAATATTGTATTTAGAAAAAACACAGAAGATTAAATGATATTTCTATGCCACCAAACATGCATGCATATATACATATGAATTTTGTCTCAGTTCTTAAAAAGACATTCACCTCTGTTCTCTAAGAAATAGTTGTGCCTCTGAAAATGGTTAGTTTTATTCTATATCTTATGCGGTTTATAGCATGAATACCATGTATATTAGTTATGGCAAAATAACAATTCAGTCAATAAAATATAGTCAGAAAACTCCTGTAGAGGCACTTGAAAAAGGAAACAAACTCAGTGGTTTTTACATTATAGATGCAAAATGGCCTATTTATATGGCTTCCATTTAATGTAACCAGGCTTTAAATGGGCTTGCATATGCAGAGAGCATGCCAACAGACTGAATTTCCTATTACTATTGCATATGGATATTGTGCAAATCAGAGAGAATAAAACATTGAGAAAGAGATTAAACTACTTTGGAGACAAGGTGTTTTAACATATTTTTTTTATACAGATATTTTTTAACATTCTTCATTTTTTTTTAAATTTTGAATTCTAGAGTCTCTTTTTCCCACACATCCTTCCTCTAACCACTAAAAAGGCAACAATATGAAATTAATTATATGTGTAAAATGATGCAAAACATATTTTCATAATAGCTATCTTGTAAAACAAAGCAAAAAGGAAGCGAGAGAGACACACAGAAAAAGGCAGAAAGACAGAGAAAGAAATTATACTTCAATTTTCATTCAGAGTTCATCAGTTCTCTCTCTAGAGGTAAATAGCATCATGACTCCCTTGGAATTCAAACCTATTCTGCTCTCTGCTCCCATTTTATGGGCTAGCTTATCCCATTGGCTTTCACAGTTATGACTAACTGTGTATTTCTTTCTGTCCTATTTTCTTCTATTTATGATTCTCTTTCTCTTTTTATCCTGTTTCTCCTCAAAGGCAGTTTTGCTTTTGACCACTGCATCCTTCCATAATCTGTTCTCCCTTTTATCATTTCTCCTCTTATCCCTTTCCCTTCTTATTCCCTATTGAGAACATAAATGTCTATACCCAATTGATCGTGTGTGTGTGTGTGTGTGTGTGTGTGTGTGTGTGTATGTGTATTTCCTTCTTAGAACCAATTCTGATGAGAGTGACATCATTCAGGCATTGCCTGCCACCCCTCCCTGTTATTTTCCATCCCTATAAAAGTTCTTCCTTATGCACTCTTTATGTGAGACAAATTTCCCTGTTTCACCTCTCCCTTCCATTTTTCACAATGCTTCCCTCCTTTTCATCCCTTCATTGTTTTAAGATCATTCCAACAAAATCAACTCATGCCTGTTCCCTTTGTCTGTATAGACTCCTTCTAACTCCCTAATAATGATTAAGTTCTTAGGAATCACATATATCATCTTCCCATATAGAAATGTAAACAGTTTAACTTTATTGAGTTTCTTTCTTTATGATTACTCTTTCATGTTTATCTTTTTTCATGATTCTCTTGAGTCTTCTGTTTTAATGCCAAATTTTCTATTCAACTCTAGTCTTTCAATCAAGAATACTAAGAAGTTCTCTATTTCATTATATATGCATTTTACTGCCAAAGGATTAGACTCAGTTTTACCGGATAGGTCATTCTTAATGTAATCCTAGGACCTTTGCCTTTCTGGAATATCATATTCCAAGCCCTCCACTCTTTTAATGTGGCAGCTGCTAAATCTTGTGTGATCCTGACTGTGCCTCCACAATATTTGAATTATTTCTTTCTAGCTATTTATAATATTTTCTCTTTGATGTAGGAGCTTTGCAATTTGATTATAATATTCCTAAAAGTTTTCACATGGGGAATTCTTTCAGGAAGTAATTGGCAGATTCTTTCAATTTCTCTTTTACCCTCTGGATCTAAGATATCAAGACAGTTTTCCTTGATAATTTCTTGAAATTTGATGTTTAGACTCTTTTTTAAAAAAAAATCATAGCTCTCAGGTTCTTGAGTAATTCTTAAATTACCTCTCCTTAATTTATTTTCCAGGTCAGGTTTTTTTCTGATGAAATATTTCACATTTTCTTCTAAATTTTCATTTCTTTGACTTTTTATTGTTTCTTGAAGTCTTATGGATTCAGCTTCTAGTTGCCCAATTCTAATTTTAAAGTAATTATTTTCTTCAGTAAGCTTCTGCACCTCTCTTTTCATTTGCCCAATTTGGCTTTTTTTTTCTTTTTTGAGGGGGGAAGGCAGGGCAATTGGGGTTGAGTGACTCGCTCAAGGTCATATGTATAGTAAGTGCTAAGTGTCTAGGGCTGGATTTGAACTCAGGTCCTCCTGACTCCAGGACCAGTGCTCTATTCACTGCGCCACCAATTCTGCTTTTAAAGGAGTTCTTCAGTGATTTTTTTTTTTTTACCATTTTACCATTAGACCAATTCTATTTTTAAAGCATTTTCCTCTGTATTTTATGCTTCTTTTACCGAGCTGTTAGTTCTCTTTTTGTATTTTTCTTGCGTCACTCTCATTTCTCTTCCCAATTTTTCCTCTGCAATTCTAATTTCTTTCTTTAATTCTTGCAGGAATTCTTGCTGGCCTTGGTTCAAATTTTTGCTTTGAGTCTTTGCTTTTAACTGTTTTCACACTGCTTGTCTTTTTGTCTTCTCTACCAGCATAGTAGCTTTTATAGAAAGTTTTGTTTTATTTTTGCTGTTTGCTCATTTTTTCCACCTATTTCTTCACTTTGAACTTTCTGCTAAAGTTGCTCTCTGCTCACATCTGGGTGGAGATGTTTTTGCCAGGCTTTAGACTTTTTCATGCTTTTGTTTTCAGAATTAGTTCTGGGGGTCTGCAAGGTTTTGATGCTTCCTACGTGGTTACCCTGGACGAGGTGTGGTCATTCCTCTCCTGATCTGCACTCTGGTCTTTGCTTAGGCAGGGCCCTTGCTCCTATAGCCACAAGTACTAGTGCTCCTCTTGGCCCTGGGACTGAGACCCAGAACTATTTCTGGGCAATGAAGTTGTCAGTGAGAACCAGTGCCAGCAAAGGTATCCCTGTAATCTCTTTCTAACTAGTTGTCTGACCCCCTTGCCATGAGAGCTCCTAAAGCTGCTGTGGCTGCTGCTGCTAGGGCTGCCTCCAAAGCCCAATGACAAGATTTTTTAATTTTTCTGTAAGACTTGCTGTGCTTTAACAATTTGTTATTTCCTCTAATGGAAGGTTGTCTACCTTTCTCTTCCCAGGCTTGATGATGCTTGATCTATTTTGGATATCCCCTAGAAGGAATAGTAAAGTTCCATGCCTACATATTGTAATCACCTCCAGTCAGAACTGTATAGTCTATTCACTGATTACTGGATAAGGGAAAGTAATGTATTTACCCAGCTCCAAACTGTTTCTTTTTAATAGTCTTTGTTATTTTCACATTTCTGGGAATACCTAAGAATAGAGGACAGAGAGATAATTAACACCACTTAGTTCTCAGAGGCAAATCATGATTTATTAGGGAGCTTCCTTAGGTAACCCAGTAATTTTATTCCTCATATATGGTCATCAATGCTTATCTTAAATCTTTGGCAAAATTCTCGAACACATTATTAATGGAATGAGGGTTTTGAGCATTTAAAAAAGGAAACAATGATCCTTTGAGGTCAACATAACTTCTTCAAGAACAGATCAGGCTATATAAACTTTTTTTGTAAGAGAGCTGTTTTGGTACAACAAATAAGGGTAGATCAGTCTAGTATATTGATAGGTCTGAGGAATGCAGTAGATGTAACATTCTTGAAATCAAAAAAGTATTTCACAATGTTTTTCAAGCTGTTTTTTTGGATAAGATGCAGGAATATGGACTCTATTCAGCAGTTGGCTCAGTCCCTGGCACATAGTAGGGACTTAATAAACATTTATTAATTGCTAACTGTTTGCCAGGCACCAACCATTTCCCCTGTATTCATCTTTTCAGTCAATGACTTAAATGAAGGCATATATAATATTCTTAACATATGTGCAGATGACATAAATATGAGAAGATAACTAATTAGGAGAAGTGAAGGAAATAAACCTTTATATACAGCCTGCTATGTGTCAGGCATTGTGTTAAGTGCTTTTTAAAAATAGAATTTCATTTGATCCTCAAAACAACTTTGTGAGATAGGTGTTGTTATTATCCCCATTTTATATTTAAGAAAACTGAGGGAAACAGAGGTTAAGTGACTTGCCCAGGTTCACATAGCTAGTAAGTAACCAGAGTTTGACCTCCAATATCACACAAGAGAATCATAAACAGGTAAAGAGGGAAAACAAAAACATTTGGCATTCAATAGAGCTAAACTATTTACATCCTACATGGGAAGATGATACTTGTAATTCTTAAAATATTGTATTACTACTAGTACAACTAGAAGGAGTGTACATAGACAGAGGATGTGGGTATAAGGTGAACTTGAGGGAACAACATTAAAAATATTAAGGGATGATAAAGAAGAGTACAACGGCTGCAGAAAAAGGGGAGAGATAAAATGGGGTAAAGTATTTCACATGAAGGGTTAGAAAGACCTATTACAGTGGAGGGCAAAATAGGAGGGTGGGCAATGGGCATTGCCTGAACCTTACTCTCATTAGTATTGGCTCAAAGAGGGAATTATGTAGGCAATCAACTGAAAATAGAAATCTATTTTACCCAACAGGAAAGTAGAAGGGAAGGAGATTAAGGGGCTGGTGGGGCTTACAAAAGAAAGAATAGACTGGGGGAGTGGATAGACAGAAGAAAAACACTAGCGAGTAAGGAAAGGGTAAAAGTAGAGAGAAGACACATGGGAGGAAGAATAGGATGGAGAGAAATACACAGGTAGGAGGCATAAATGTGAATGTGAATTGGATGAACTCTCCCATAAAACAGAAGCACTTAGCAGAGTGGATCAAAAACCAAAATCCTACAATATGGTGTTTACAGGAAACACACTTTAAGTAGAGAGACACACACAGAGTAAAGGTATGGCGCTGGAGCTTATAGGGCTAATGGTTCAGCTGAAATAAAAAAAAAAAAGCAGACATAGCCATCCTGGTCTCAAACAAAGCAAAAGCAAAAATAGATATAATTAAAAGAGATAAGAAAGTAAACTATATCTTGCTAAAAAAGACACGATAAATAATGAAGCAATGTCAATACTAAACATGTATGCACTAAGTGGTATATAGCATCCAGATTCTTAAAGGAGAAATTAAGTGAGTTATAGGAAGAAATAGACAGCAAAACTATACTAGTGGAGGACCTCAACTGTCCACTCTCAGAATTCTATAAATCCAACCAAAGAGTAAACAAGAAAGAAACTAAGGAGGTAAATAGAATACCAGAAAAGTTAAATATGACAGACCTTTGGCATAATTTAGACATAAATGGCGACACCATAAGCAAATTAGAAGAGCAATAATAGTCTACCTACCAGATCTCTGGAGAGGGGTAAAAATCACGACCAAGCAAAAGGTAGCAAGCATCACAAAATGTAAAATAGATTATTTCAAATATATTAAATTTAAAACATCTGTACAAACAAAACCAATACAACCAAGATTGGAAGGAAAGCATCTTTACAGCAAGTGTCTCTGATAAAGGTCTCATTTTTCAAATACATAGAAAACTGGGACAAATTTATAAGAATACAAGCCGTTGCCCAATTGAATAATGATAAAGTTATAAACAGTTTTGAGAGGAAGAAATCAAAGCTATCTATAGGCATGTGAAGAAGTGTTCTATATCCCTTTTGATTAGAGAAATGCAAATTAAAACAACTCTGAGGGACCACCTCATACCTATCAGGTTGACTAATATGACAAAAAAGAAAAACAATAAACGGAGAAGATGTGGGAAAATTGGTACACTAATGCATTGTTGGTGGAGTTGTGAACTGATCCAATCACTCTGGAGAGCAATTTGGAACTATGCACAAAGAACAACTCAAGCCAACCAACTCAACCATGCCCCCTAAAATTAAATTAAAGGTAAAACAGCAGTCTTGCCTTAGTGAACAGAATTTCTATAGCAAAATTGATAAAAAAAAAAAAAAAAAAACTACTGCTTCATTTGTCTTTCTCCCCCTACCTCCCCTTTTCCCAAATCCCCAACAATTTTCTTACATTATGTAAGAACACATAAAGACATCTTAGATAAGCAAATACATCCCTAATTCAATCTGACTCTTTCTTCTTCTCCCCAAAATAGCACATAGTACTTGGGATGTTGGAAAACAAAAAAGTTCATGTGCCTTCTGTTACTAGGTAATAAGAAAATCAATGAGGACAAATTTGAAGCCTCATGTGCTATTACCATCTCTTTCATTGAAGTTATTTTTCATTGCCAGTTCCTCCTCCCCACCCAGTTTAAATAAGTTGTTCAAATGCATTCATCTTTAAATATATCAATTACTAATGTGAAATAATCAATGGCTTATTCAAACTGCCTTATTTCTACAAGGGGCTATTTGTCATGCACAGACAAATACAAATCTTTAACTTATTCCAAAAAAGAAAAAGATCATCTGGGAGCAAGATCAGATGCATTTTTGTCTTTGTATTCTCCATACCTGATACATAGTACATGCTTAAAAAATACTTGCTGAAGTAAGGAAGGAATCCCCTATTATGAGAAAAGCTTCCTTCTTTAATTGGCATTTACTGATAGATCTTACTTAATAAAATAAAGCTGAGTTGGCAGCAACCTCTAGTTCGTAAGAAGAGTCCATCAAGAATTATTAATACTTGCAATAAAATAACTAGGTTTTTATTGTCAATAATGCTGAGAATCATAAAATGTGCATTAAAGTTCGTATACTGTTGTTGAGTTTTGGCTCCACCATATATTAACTATGTGACCATAACTGGATTATTTAGCCGTTCTAAGTCCTAGCTACCTTTGCTGGGAAATTGGAGTTGATAATGAACATGCAATCTACCTCACAGGGTTGTGGCAAGGAAAGCATTTTTAAAATATGCTAAAACTGGCTACTACTATGTCACTGCTCAACTCAGGAAGTGAGATTTCCTAACTCCAAACTTTGATGCTGTGAATGGAAAGAGGTAGAATGTAGTAGTGGGAGAGTGCCGAACTTTGAATCAGAAAATCAAGGTTTGATTTACAACTCTAATGCTTACTAGTTGTGTAACAGTAATGCTAATAATTATTGTTAATTATTTAGTTTAATTCATTGATTAATAATAATTCTTATTGTTGGCCGGTGATACCAGGCCAATCACTGTGCCAAGATCTTTATAATTATTATGTCATTTGTTTCTTGTGATAACCCTAGGAGGTAGGTGCTATTATTATCCCCATTTTACAGATGAGAAAACTGAGGCAAATCATGGTTTAATGATTTGCCCAGAGTGACACAGTGAGTGTATAAGGCCAGATATGAATTTATATGACTCCAGACCCAGAGCTTTAACCATTCTACCACCTCACAAATTTCTTAATATTCCTGAATCTCAGTTTCTTTATCTGTAAAACGGGATCAATAATATTTGCTTCTCCTCGTGGGGCTGTTGTGAGGAATGAACTTGGTAAGATGTAAGGTGCATGATTTTGATCATTTTAACTCCCGTTTCTGAAGTTTGCTCAATTTAAGTTGAATCCCAACACCTCTTCCTCTCTGTGTAAATCTTGTTCATCCTTCAAGATTTATCTTGAGTCCCATGACCTTCCTGCAAAGCCTTCCCTGACTATTCAATTCCAATTTCTTCTTTTCAGATTTCTTATATCACTTGCAGGACACATTCTACAGATCATCTAACACTTCATTACGTGGTCTTCTGAATTATATATTTTCTATGTGTTTCCTGTATGTTGAGCTTGGTTCTTAGAGGAGTTGGTTCTCCTGGATATTTATAGGCCACCTAGCACCTCATTATATGGTCTTCTGGATTATATATTCTCTATGTGTTTCCTTTGCATTGAGCTGAGTTCCCCAAATAGACTATAAAATACTGAGGAGGACAATATCTTACAGTTTTCTTATGTAGCATCTGGGGGCACCCTTCCCCCCACCCCAAATTACTGGGTAGCTCCCCCAGAAAAGGTTACCTGAGGTTCAAGGTCCTCTGGGGGAGGGGCATATTCAATAAAACCATAGTTAATGAGCCCTCCCACCAATGTGTTTTCCTTTAATAGTCACCCAGAGGACACAATTAGTTCAAAGCAAAGGAATTTAATGGAATGTCCCAGTAAGAAAAGTAGCAATAACATATTTCCCCCATTAACCTGGGGCACGTTTTTCTATAAAATACATACACCATCCATGAGAAGAAGGAACACATAGAGGAAACATGCCTGGGAGGAGGGGCAGCAACTTATACCTTTGCAGCTAACTGTTCACTGATGTGTTGTGGCGATACCATTGGAGTGTCCCTACAGTCTCTACAAGACACGTAGTCTTCACCATGGATGTAATAATCATTTTTTCCACTCCATAATGGTAGAAGGAACTTTCTAAGAAATCACAAAGCTACCATAAGGCATTCATGATCCTGGAGACCCCAATGAAAGGGCTCACCAAAGCAGGAAGGAACCCTTTGTTTTGATACATCCCTCATTGTTCCCATGGTCGTCACTTTAATACAGACTTTCGCTGACCATTTCCTGGATTATTGCAGAAATCTTCTAACATATCTTCTTTTCTCTGCTCCCTAATCTGTAATCTACCCTTCATATCACTGTCAAAATAATCCTTCTTATGCATACATCTAGACATGTCTATCCTTTGCTTTAAAAAAACCTCAGCTCACTATTTCTTCCAGAAAAAAGTGAAAATTCTTTTGTCTAGCATTCAAAACCCTTACTAATATGGCAGCTCTCTGCCTTCTACTCTTTTTCACTCCCCTCAATGAGCTCTATGATCCAACCACACCACCCTGTTCTCTTTCTCCCATAGCCCTGCATCTCCTGTTTATGCTTTGCTTCTTCCTTTGAATTCCTATTCAGCCTTTAAAATCAACTCAAATGTCAGCTCCTTCATAAAACTTTGGCTAACTCCCCTAGTCAGTAATGAGCCCCTTTTTATGGATACACATTTTAGTTTATTTTTTTGTTTCTAATATACTCCTGCAATATTGCAATATGCATTATAATTTATTGATATTTCTGTGAGATCCATGACAGCAAGAATCTTCCCTTGTCTAAGTTTAAAAAAAAAAAAAAAACCCTTTCTTAATACCTAACACAATGCCCAGGCTAAAAGAAACACTTTAAAGATGTTCATGGAATAAATACCTAGCATACCATGAACCTGATTATTTTTGCTGTCAAGACTTCTAGTGAGAAGAATAAAATTTTATTTGGTTAAAATTGAGAAAAGGTATTAGGAGCTATCTTTACTAAAGGAAAAGGTCACGTTCAGCTCACAGAATATGAATCAATACCTGAATGGGGAGAGTGAAGTCACCTCAGATTTCTAAATGCTGCTCTTTTACAGAAAACACTAAAACAGTGGTGGATATAATCTGATACTCTGCACTGTTTCCATGCTGTTGCCTCTGAATTCCACATTTACAATAAAGATCATAAAAGTTTTGGCTACTTTGAGACTTTGAAAAGATGCCCCTCCCTAAGCCTGCCTTATTACTCCCTTTACAACCTCATACAGCCCAAAGAACTTAAAACAGAAGCGGAACTAATTTTTTTTCTTTCCAAAACATTCCTTATATAAAGCAGAAGGGATAGGAGGTTCATTGAATCAGTCAATTGAATCATTCCATCCCATTTAGAAGGGTGTACAAGATGTTAGTCTGCTGTAGACATGACTCTAATGCCAACACAATCTTAGTACAACTTCAGTGTTGGAATAAAATAAGACTCCCATAAGTCACTGAGCATTCAATGGAAGTTTACTTCACCCTAACAAGGATACCATGGCATCTAGCTTTTCTGGATGAGTTTCCCCTCATCTCCATCTGTAAATGCATCTGGTCATTCAGTTATCGGGCCACAGCAAATCACATGGTCTCAAGCAACCACCAAGTCTGAGAAGCTTGGACCACAAGGTTGGCACCTATTATGCCCCCAAACTAGGCAGCTCCCTCAGGGAAACTGAGGCCAGTCAGGTTTCATGGGGGAAGGAAGCAGTGTCAGGGTCAGAAAACTGCAGAGCCTGTGGCCTTTGTTAGGTAAGAGTGCATCTTGACTCAATCAATTGGCAAGTTGGGGCAGTGAATGAAGTGCTAGACTTGGAACCTTTGAGCTCATATCCTGCCTCAAACTCTTACAAGATATGTGACCACTGTTGGATCACTTATTTTCTTTCAAGTTCAATTTCCTTATTTTAAAATCGGGGTGATAAAGAGGCAGGCCACTAGGTGGTACAGCACTGGGCCTGGAGTCAAAAGGACCCGAGTTCAAATTCTGCTTCAGACACTAACTGTGTGCCCCTGGGCAAGTTACTTAACTGCTGATTGCCTCAGTTTCCCCATTTGTAAAATTGAGATGATTATAATATCACCTACCTCCCAAGTTTATTTTGAAGTCAAATGAGATAAAAATATAAAGCACACGGCCTAGCACATAGTAAATGCTATATTATTGTTAGCTTTTATTATTAATAATAATGAATGAATAATAAAACCTTATCTGCCTCACAGAGTTGGGAGAATCAAATAAGATAATGTAGCAAACTTTAAAGCATCATGTAAATGCCAGTCATTATTAGCTATCAATAACTAGGTATGAACAAAGCCTGGGTATGATGCTTCTTTGAGTCAACCAATCAACAAGGACATTTCATTTCAGTTTCACGGGATGTCTGTTAACATGGGTTGATTTGGCCAGGCCCCATAACATATGTGATTTAGTTTCAACCTGAAAATCTGAAAGAGCTCTTCTAGTTAAGACTCCAAGAAGGAACTGTTTGGGAGGAAGATCAGGGACAAGACTTTGGTGTTGATCTAGAAATCTTGGACCCCCCAGAGGAGGATCTTGGGATCTTTGAAAGACTGAAGGATTTGGGATGCTCCACTGGTATTCTAGTCCTACAACCATCCTAGGAACAATTTGGGCAATGTTTTCATTAAGAGTTGAGGAAAAAGTAGACATACTGAGGAAAGGAAGTTGCAAGAGTCTACTTGTCTTAGCAGAAAGCTGAAACAAGACTAAGAGGAATTTCATGACTATCCCCATAAAGGTAAGAAAAGGACTTCCAACCACCAGAAGCTAAAAGTTATCATTCTGGTACATTTCTAGACTAATCCTACTTTGTGCTGGACTCTATAAATATTAGCTGAAGAATATATCACAGACTTTTGAGGTGAAGCTCATTACCAACTCTTTTTTTAAACCATACTACATCAGTAAATAACCTTATATAAAAGCCAATTGTAATTATTATTTTGCCTTTTTAATGGATGGGGAAGGGGTTAGAGGGAGTAAGAGAATTTGGAACTGCAAACAAAAATTAATATATAAATATTACAAAATATACAAAAATTATGCAGTGAAATGTTGTGGTGGATTGTAGCTAGCCCCAACTTTTCAGGGCTACTAGAATTCTGAGAGGAGAAGAGACAGCTTGATCTTGAGCCCCAACTCTGCCTGTGGGAAGGAGAATTGGGAGATTAAATTCAGAGTATGCCTCACATTTATACAAATAGGTAGCAGTGTAGTTAAAGACACAGGAGAACCAATCCTTGAAAATTCTTTTGAAAACACAGAAGAGCTTTTAAATTAGTGTCCTGGGGTGCAGAAAATTTCTGAAACAGTTAAAGCAGTATCTTGATTCTGGCACAGAGTCAGCTGAAACTTGGTTTAGCAGACCTGACTCAGACTCAACCACCTGCAGAGCATTAAATAAATAAAACTCACATATTAGTTGCAAATAACAACTCTTTTTGATTAAAAATAAATAAATTAAGGAGGCACTCTGACCAAGGAGAAACCTACTATGCAAGAACAGAATTAAGGTTTGAATTTTCTTCCATGTCTTCCAGCTGCTTTTTGCTAGAAAACTCATATATCAACTTAGGGGTTCTCTCTTTTCCTTTTTTTTTTTGGGAGGGGGAGTTGTTTTGGTTTGGTTTGGTTGTTGTTATTGTTTTCTTTCCAAAGCCTATTTCAGTGCCTTTTTGAATTCTGTTCATCTCCATTCTCTCTGTCCTCTTCTTCTTCCTCCTTCTTGTTCCTCCTCTTCCTTTCTCTTTTCTTTCCCCTTCCCTTTCCTCTTCTTCTTCCTCTTCTCCTTCTCTCTTCTCTTCATCTCCTTCCTCCACACCTTCGCCCTAATCATCATTATTATAATTATTTATGCAGCTTTTGACAAATTCTCACAAAGGGGCCACACCAGGGACCTTTGTTCTAACTTCCTATTTCTTCCCAATGATGTAAATCCTAATTGTGAACATCAGTTATTTCCCCCTTTTGGGATAAACCCACAAGCTCTCTGAGTGATTGTTCCATTGGTTATCTTTGTATCTGTAATGGTAATTAATTTAACAGGTACTTGGTCCTTAGTAACTGAGGGCTAAGCACTTCTGTGAAAGAGGCAGAGGGTACGAACTCCGTCTCCTGTGTGAAAGAGACAGAAGGTATGAACTCTGTCTCCTATTGCTGATGTGGAAGGAGGAGGTTGGCTGAGACAGGAAGCCAATGTGTGTGTGTGTGTGTGTGTGTGTGTGTGTGTGTGTGTGTGTGTGTGTGTAAGAAGAGTTCCAGGGACAGAGAATCAGAATCAAGAATTTTCATCCTAGCCGGCTCCTGGTGGAGGAAGAATTGTGGAGACTGAAGCCATCTGAAAGAGAGAGAGAAAGAGAGAGAGCGAGAGAGAGAGAGAGTTGCTTTCCTAGCATCTGGAAGCTGACTGAGAACTGAGTTGGAGTTTTTCTTGAGACCAGAATCTGATAAAGGCTGAAGTTGCTGCCTCCTGGAAGGCTGAGATTCCTTCTCGGTCCTAGGGCCAGCCAAACTGCTGGAGGACTGAAGAAGCATGACCAGGATAAGACTTTGTTAGTGGCTTGGTTGATACTTGAGTTCCCAGCAACAAAAGTGGTGAAGGTTTTGACATGTACTGGACCCTGTGAACTTCAGTGTGTACCAAGAGCTGCCTAGAGGACTGGACAAGAACCTGGGAGCTGTCTACTGCTGAATCCAGGTGACTGTTTGGTGGATTCAGGTAGGAGCTGGGACCATGGAAGGGGATCCAGGGAATCTGAGAGACCACCCCAAGTCAAGATGAAGAAAAGCCCTCCCCTTGGATGCATGATGAACTTGAAGTTTATTAGACACCAAGGGGTGGAGGGTTTGTGTAATTTTCTAATGGTTGTATTTAGTGAGTGATTATTACTTACTTAGTGACTGATTGTTAGATAAATGACTGATTAAATTAATCTATGATTGCCCCATGAGTGGAAGATTGATTACTGTATTGTGGAATGATTGAATGATTAAGTAAGGAGGGTTTCCCCCTTAGGGAAATCAGATGAATATTCTTTTGTTCTTTGTTCTAAATATTGTGGCCACTGTAGTGAAAACTATGTGGCCATTCTAACGTTAAGCTGTTCTGAACACTATATTGTGATTTTCTGTGATAAGGTGTAATGTTGTGAATATTATATTGTGATTTGTTGTGAATGTTTGCCTTGATTTGTAATGGAATAAATGCAGTGTTCACTATACTGTGTAATCTGAACCTTAAAAGGTGTTCATAGTAGCATTCTTTTGGGAATCTGCTTGGGCATGGTGTTACAGTATCCATAGTATTTATCACATTTCCTGACAAATAGTAGGTCTTTAGTAAATGTTTGTTCATTTTTTTTTGATTGATTAGAAGATATCTGAAGAGCAGTAGAAGACTGCATAACTTGACACAGGTTTTTCCTCCTCAAGAAGTCAGATTTCATCAATACGTATTTCCCTAAGCACATATGCATTGTTGATGGTGAAATTTTCTTTTGGTCCTGTTTTCCTCATCTGTTTAACAAAGGGGTTAGACTGGATGATTGCAAAGGTCTCATCTAGCACCAACTCTTGCTTCCTATGATGATGTTGTGTCAAACAACTTGGGTCCTTGGTGGCCCAAATACCAAACCACCAAAACCTGTGATCTTGAATAGACATTCTAGAGCTACTGCCCCATGGATCCAGGCTCCCTTCCTAGACCTCCACTTCCTGATATGTGTTGTATCCCCTTAGTAGAATATAAGCTACTTGAGAGTAGGGATTCTCTCAAGTGCTTGGTCCATGGTACATTTTTAAAAATGCTAAAACACAATTGAAAACAGACTTCCCACCCTGAGTTTTCTCTAAACCATCTAATAAGCTTGGTTTTTTGAATGTCTTGGGAAAAGTTCTTTTTTACTCCAATTCAATAAACATTTATTTAGTAAATTTTCTAAGTGCTGGAGTAAAGATGGAAGGAAACACAGACCTTGCCCTCACGCAGTTTCCAATCTAAATGAGGAAAGTAAGGATATGTATAAGTAAATGCAATACAAGGTAGAATGTGATGCAGATAAATTAGGAAAGTTCTTAAAGTACAATAAGAAATATGGAGAGGGATGCTTCATTTTCACCTGGGAAGAAGGGATGACATAACATAGGGTCAAATTAGACCTCAAGGGAAGTCAAGTCAAGTGAACAAGCATTTATTAAGGGCAGACTGTGTTGCAGGTGTTGGGCTAAGTTTTGGAGATACAAAGAAAGGCGAGATGGTGGAGGAAGGGAAAGGGAGGGGGGAAGAGAAAGAGAGAGAGAGAGACAGAGACAGAGAGAGAGAGAGAGAAGGAGACAGAGAGAGAGAGAGAGAGAGAGAGAAAGAGAGAGAGAGAGGAAGAAAGAGAGAGAGAGGAAGAAAGAGAGAGAGAGAGAGAGAGAGAGAGAGAGATGAAAGAGGGTATAATAAGTGATATGAGTAAAAGGGGAGAGCATTTAAGATATAAGGTACAGCCTGTGGAGTGTGTGAGGATAGGAGAAGACAAAACAAGACTGAGTAACTGCTGGTAATCCAGTTTAGCTTAAATGTCAACTGCATAATGAGGAATAGAATGAAATAAGGCAGTAAAAGTGGGTTGGAGTCAGATTGTGTAGATCGGTGGTTCTCAAACTTTTTGGCCTAAGGAACCCTCTATACGCTTAAAAATTATTAATATACTCTCAAGAGTTTTAAAAGTTACAGAGGACCTCACAAAGAGCTTTTGTTTTTTTTTACTATACAAAAAATTAAAATTTCTTACTATCATTATGAAAATAGTTTTGACCTGTTGCTGTTTAGTGGTTTTCAATTGTCACTCTGTTTTGGGGTTTTCTTGGCAGAGACACTGAAGTGGTTTGCCATTTTCTTCTCCAGTTGAATACAGATGAGGAATAAGGTTAAGTGCCTTACCCAGGGTTACACAGCTTTACATGTCTGAGGCCAGATTTGAACTCATGAAGATGAGTGTTCCTGTTCCTCAGTCCAGTGCTTTATCCACTGCACTATCTAGCTATCCTAACCCCACCTAAAAAAGGTTTCAGAGAGTAGTCCACACTTTTAGAGCCTCTGGTATAGAGTCTTAATTGACAATCTAGAGAATATGTGATTTATTTCATAAGCGGCAGAAGAGTTTTTGTTTTTTTAAATAAGCAATTCATGATCAGACATATGCATTAAGAAGAATGATGACTTGGAAGCAGTGTCTATTGAGAGGGAAAAATCCATGAATATTTAAAAGGACTGCATCTCAATGAATATGCAAGGTTACAGTTCTTTTCTTTTTAACAAAAGTTTATTGAGGAAAATAATTTCTTTTTCTTTTCTTTTGGAGGGGGGCAAAGACAAGACAAATGGGATTAAGTGACTTGTCCAAAGTGTCTGAGGTCAAGATATGACTTCAGGGCCAATGCTCTACACACTGTGCCACCTAGCTGCCCCATAGTTCTGTTCTATAACACAGAGAAATCATTTTTCCCGAACACCAGAGTTTCTAAACAGTCTAAAAGGATCCAGCACAGGGCTTTCATGGAAAATGAAAAAGTAGAATAACCCTTCTATTTGCTCCAGTGTGAGCCAAATAGTCATCAGAGTTGAATGAGAGACTACATTAAGCTTACTTGAAGTCCTTTTATTATGAATTAGAAGGATTTCCTTTCCAACCAGAGGAGAATCAGTAGAGTTCACCTTAAACTTAGTATATGTAAAAAGTTTCCCATAATGAATATATAAATGAATGAATATTAAAAAATCATTTATTAACAATGCAATAATAATAGCTAACACTTATATAACATTAACGTGTCAGGCACTGTGGTAAGTGCATTAGAATTATGATTTCATTTGATTTGGGAGGTAGATGCTATTATTATGCCCATGTTACAGTTGAAGAAACTGAGGAAAACAGTTAAAGGCCATCTGGCTAATAAATGTGTGAGGCTGGATTTGAACAGCATTTTGGGGAGCTCAGTGGATAGAGTGTCTGACCTCAAGTCAGGAAGACTCATCTTCCTGAGTTCAAATATGGCCTGAGACACTTCCTAGATGTGTGACCCTGGGCAAGTCACTTCACCCTCTTTGCCTCAGTTTCCTCATCTGTAAAGTAAGCTGGAGAAGGAAATGGCAAACCACTCCAGTATCTCTGCCAAGAAAGTCTCATATGGGGTCGGGAAGAGGGTTTGAAAAATGACTTAACAACAATATTAAGCACTGGCTCTATGCTAAGCATAGACAATTAAAATTTAAAAATGAAAAGAGTCCGAGTCTTCAAAGGGCATAGACATTCTAACAGGGTAAGACAATGCAGATTGTGAAGTGTGGGCCAGGGAAGAATGTTTTGGTTTGTAAAGTTTTTAGGTTCTTAGATGCTTAGTGAAGTAGATTAACACACCTTAACCAGGAGCAATGAAAAATATAATTTAATTATTGTTCCAGATCTAGAAAAGTGGGAGAAGGGGGAAGAATTGAGAGGGGGGAGTGAAGACTGCAATGTAGTAGACAACTGAGACAATTAGGGAAACTAGGGTCCCAGTGTGGGGCTGTCCTTTCTTTTTGTAATCTGGAGGAGACCTGAATTGATCCATTTGTTTTCCTCAAATGTTCTTTTTTTGGAGAAGGATGTAGTCCAAGAGAAGAATTCACATAGGAAATACTCACCAATTTAGGAAACTTCCTGTGACCTCTTCATATGTGTGTTTGTATATGTGTGTATGTATATGTATATATATACACACACACATATGTGAGTATGTACATATACATAAATATGTGCATATATAATCTATATACATGTGTGCATACATATATGTACATACACATGTATACATATACACACACACACATATATAGCCTCCCTTTGATTAAACAAAGATGGAGCTGAAAGGGGAAAAAGAAGGTGTCTACATAACTACCAGAAGAAGAAACTCTGACAAGCAGTTTCCATTATATATGAGCAGTGAAGCATGCAGCCCCCAAAAGAATAATGCTATCAACTTAGAGCAGCCTGTTAAACTCTTTCTCCCCATTGTGTGTTCTTTTAAGTTGACTCAACAATTCAAAAACCTATCTATGCATTGAAAAAGTAAATTGGGAATAAACATTTTGGAATGAAAGTTCACCAGGCTGTCCAATCACATTCTGAGCTCGCACTTATTAAATCAAATACCCAGTGGCAAGGTAAATGGCTTTTGATCTCCAGGGCTATCACATTTTTCCACTGCTGCTCATTTATTCAGTGGATTTCATCTGGGACCCATCTGGTTAACCAGCTTAAGCAGAACAAGTAGAATGAACAACATTTTTTTTCCCTCCACACTTGCCATGAGAGAATTATCTTGCCTCTAAACCAAGGGACATTTTTGTTAGCCAGAACCTTTGTCTTTCTGTGGAATAATTAACTGGCTTTCTGTGGTAATAAGAATAAGAGCATCTATTGATCAAGGAATCCCAAATCTAGGGTTTTACAAGGAAGTGAGAACTCCCCAGAACATTTACTGAGGCCTTACTGAGGATGAGAGCTACCTAATCCTAGGAAACAAACCAGTTGCCTACATCTTCTATGAGAAATCTACAGCCATTCCTCTGTCTTAGGTTGTGAAAATCTAGGGCTTAGTCTTACTTTTGCCATCATTTTTCATTGCCTAAATCCTAGGATTTAGAAATCTCTTTCACAAGGACCATAATTTTAGAAACACGGCCCTCACATTGCATATACGGTCAGCCCTGAATGATGTGTTGATTAATTAACCAGACATAGTTTTATTTTTACCGCCACTCTTTCTGATTGTTTCAGGAGAAGACTATCTGAGTAAGAAGTCTTTGCAGGGACTCATCAAAAACCAAACAGTAAAAATAATAATACAGAGGAAAGAGAGAAAGACAGATATGTATAAGTAAGGGAAGGTGACATAAAGACAAAGGTATCAATAATTTTTTAAAAGAGAAATATTCTACTTTTTTTCTCTCCCTTATCAGTTCTCTCTCTTCATCAACAAAGCCTCCACAATTCAGTTTTTCTGAGTACACAAAAGCTACTATGTCAGAGGTGTGACAATTTATGAGGATAAACAATATATCATCACAAAAGGGCTATCACCTTGCTTTGTTGGGAGAATTTTCTATAAACTATAGACAGGATGGCAATTATAGGCCAAAAAAATTGCTATAGAATCCAGCCTAATAAATTCCTTATGAGTCCATTGTCCCCTAAAACCCAACCCCTTCCTGATCAAGGATCTGTTACCCTTACCTTTCTTAATAATTAATTCACTTTGACCTTTCATAGAACCATAGAGCTAGAGCTGGGACATAAAAGGCTGCCTAACCTAACCTGTTCACTTTACAGATGAGGAAACTGAGACCGAAGAAAATTAAGTGATTTACCTAGGGGTACACTGATAGTTAGACAAATTCTGCTTTGCACATACTAAGTTCTAGATGTCAGGACACCCAGTTCAAGACCAGTTGGCAAAAAGGTTGAGGCTGGATAAGTAGGTTTGAGAACCATCAATGTAAACATGATCAGCTGGGATCCATGATCCCATGATCCAAGGGAGCTGATAAGATCATCAAGTAAAATAATACAGAAAGAGAAGAGAAAGGGACCCAGGATAGAGCTTTATGGAATCTCCATGTTTAGAGGGTGTGACTTGGATGAAGATCAGGCAATGGAGACGAAGAAAGAGGGGTCAGATGGGGAGGTAAAGAACCAGAATAGAAGAGTGACATCTAGAGAGACAATATCTAGGGAAAGAGTGTGATCCACTGAGAGGTCAAGAAAGAAGAGGAGTGAAAAAGATTATTTGAATTCACAATGAAGAGACTGGTAACTGGGGAGAACAGTTTAGGTTGAATGATGAGATCAGAAGATAGACTGGAGAGAGTTAAGAAGAGAGTGAGAAGAAAGGAGGTGGAGGCATGCATTATAGACAGCCATTTCAAGTTTAGCCACAAAATGGAGAAGAGAAATGATTATAGCTAGTGTGAATGGATAGGTCAAGTGAGGGTTTTTTGAGGTTGGGGGATAAATGAGCATGTTTGGAGGCAACAGGGAAGCAGTCAGTAGACAGAAAGAAATTGAAGATAAGTGAGAGTTAAGATGGTAGAGGCGGCAATCTCCCGGAAAAGACAGAATGAAAAGGGATCATTTGTTCATGTAAAGGGATTTGTCTTCACAAGGACAAGGGTTGCCTCATTAAATGAGGCAGAAGTGAAAATGGAGAGAGTGACAGAAGGCATCTGGGAGATGTAAGTTGAGGAGAAAGGGAAAAGAGGAAGATTTTGGCAAATGGCCTCATTTTTTTCCAGAAAAAATATAAGGCAATGTTCTCAGCAGAGAATGTAGCAAGAGGGGAAGATTTGGGAAGTTGGAGGAAGGATGAAAATGTTTAGAAAAGCTACTGTGGTGAGTTAATTAGGGAGGTGCAAAATTGCTGTCTTATTACAGTAAAGATCCAATTGAGATAACCTAACAAAAATTTGTAGTGGATCCAATAAACAAGATTTTGTCATTTTTTTTTCAGCTTCAATCAGCAGCATATAAGTAGGGACAAAGGCAGTAACTGGAGGGAGTTATTCAGAGATGATACTTAGCAGGGCAAAATGAGCAAGATAAGGGAGGGAAGAGAATCAAGAGTAGAAGAAAGGGTAGAGTTGAACTGGTTCACTAACAGATCAAAATGGAGAAAGGAGTCTCACTGTAGCCATTGGAGGGGTGACGTCGTGGAAAAGAACTAAGGGAGAGAGGGTTTGGAGGTCACAGTGAGGCTGAAGAATAGGGTCTGGGGTTACATGGCAGGGGAGATGTACAATGACAGCAGATTGTGATCAAGTAAGGGAATTTCAGAAATTATAACCATAAAAATGGAGCATTTGTTGGTGATGGCAAAAGCAAGAATATTACCATCTCTGTGTGTAGCTAAGGTGGGGTGGAGGATGAGGTCACAGAAAATGAACAAGGACACTTAACACAAAACTAGCTGTGTGACCTTGGACAAGTCACAACCCCAATTGCCCTACCTTTGCTCCTCCAAAAAGAAAAAGAAAAAGAAAAAAGAAAATGAACAAGGGATTTGAAAGAATATCTGTGTGTATGTTGAAGTCCCAAAGTATGAGGATAAGAGTTGGGAAGGAAAGACTGTGAGCAAGCCATTGAACTCATTGAGGAAAGAAAGGGAATGTGATGGATGTTGATAAACCACAGCTATCAGAATTTTGATTAAAAGATAGGTATGGATTTAATAAATCTTAAAGAAGAGGTTTACCGAGTGTTGGAGGAAGAGGAAAAGGCAAGGGAGAAGGGGAGAAACACTCCCTCCCCAACCAGCAAGTTGGTAAAAAATGAGTGAAAGTATAGTAGTGATTGAAAAGAGTGGCCAGGAAAGGTGTATCATAACAAATTAATCAAGACTCAGTGAAAGCCAGTAGATAAGACTACAGGGGAGTTGTGTCAGAGCATTTATTCTGAGTTATATCTAAGATTCCAACTTTCCCAATAAGCTAAGAGCTAGAAGCATCCTGAAAACAGGAGAGGAATTACTGATGGGGCTGAGTTCTATCCCATCCTGGGAGGTCAGGCTCAAGAAGAATGATCAGGGTGGTCTAGATTTCCCGACAGTAAGCCATATAGTCTCCAGAACAGATGGGGACAGGATGCCAGTCTAGGACAACAGATGGAAAAATCAAATTCCACTGAAGGGCAGGACCAGCTATAACTCATAGTTGAGGATTCTTCTCCAATAACACCCAATGTGTTATTGGGCAAAAGAGAATGGACAAAAGAGAAGGAAAACCTTTCGAGTGAGACCTTCAGGAACATGAAACAAACAACTGTAGCATCAATGAAGGATGGCCTGGAGTGTAAGGAGGAATCATTTGGATGCTAGAAAAGGTTTATGTCATCCTAGGAGCCAAGATACTGAAGCGAGGACGGTATTCAAAAAATATCCTTAGCCGTAGAGTTCACTACACAACTTGGAGGACTCATTGATGGGGCCAGAGAAGAGTCTCATCTGCAAACATGGGGGATTCTACTTCTGGAGTTAGTTTTGGGGAAAAGAGCTTTAAAAGACTGACAAATACAGAAGATAAACAAAGTAAATTAAAGCTATTGGGAGGGGGTAGTGCAGAGAGGTCAAGGAATACAAGTTGAGAGGAGGCATGGTGACAGTGAGGAATCATAGGATGTCTTTAGGTCATCTTTTTTAAAAAACGTTTTATTTTTCCTCAGTTACAATTTTAATACTCATTTTAAAAACTGAATTCCAAATCTTCTCTCTCCTTCTCTCATCTCCCCCTTCCTAAGAGAGAAAGCGATTTATATAGGTTATGCATGTTCAATTATGCAAAACATATTACTATATTAGTTGGTCAGACAGCACTTTAGAAAATGCTTAGTGATTGATTATTCTTGTTTCTTTCTCAATATTGTATTTTGATTATATTCCCTTTTCCCCCTAGCATTGTCCCTACCATAGTTTGAACCCTAATCTTGCCTCAACTATTGCAATGGCTTTCTAATTGTTCTCCCCATCTCAGTTTCCATTCTACTCCAATACATTCTCCACTCAGCTTCCAAAATAATTTCCTAAAGTGAAGGCATGATCATGTTACCCCTATGTTCAGCAAATTTCTACGTTTCCCTCTTATTATCTTTAGGGTCAAATGTAAACTCCTCTGTTTGAAGCTCTTTATAATCTAACCTCTACATACCTTTCCTCTCTCTTTTTAAAATTTATTTTATTTTAAATTCACGGAACAAAACAAGCATTCCCATAAGCACAATTTAAAAAAATAAGATGATTGCACATGAAACTGAAAATCTACCATATATATCTTGCAATTTCTTCCAAATATATATATTAGTATGTAAATTTCTTTCTTTTTTACCTTTCTTCTCCTCCTACCCTTTAAGTCATTTTAAAGATGAGTTGATGGTTAGAGAAAAGTAGGAGTCAGAATCACAGAATTTGAGAGTTGTAAAGGAACCCTAGCAACCATCTAATCCAAATCAGACAAAAATAGATCTACAACTCTACAGAATATATACCACTATAACACACCCAACAAGTGCTCATTTGGTGTCTGCTTAAAGAGCTCCTTGAGATCACCCATTTCACTTTTTGACACCTCGAATAGATATATTTTTCTCTGACATTGAGCCAAAATCTCAATGTCCACCCCATTGCCCTCAATTCAGTTGTCTAGGGCCAGAGTAAGTCTCATCCTTCCTCCACAAGACAATCTTCAGAGACTTGAACATAGCTATAATGACTCCCTCACCTGTCACAAGGTGCTAAATACATACGATTTTGCTGTCTCCATTGCCCCTTCTGTAGATTCACTTCAATTCAAACTTTAGTTTACATAGGCTGAGGAAGTTAATAGTTTGTCTATAGAGCAAGTTCCAGACTTCTAGGGGTCCCTGAGACCTTCTAATGGAATTCTATGGAGCAAAAACTATTTTCACAATAAAATCAGACATTTTAATCTCTACTACACTAAATACATGGATAGATGTAACCTACATAAACAAAAGCTATTTGGAGGAGGGGGAGGGGGTGTCTTCAATAACTTCTAAGAGTATAAAGGGGTCTTGAGACCGAAAACTTTGAGCACCACTAGTCTACAACTAAAAGGATGTTCAAGAATCCAACTACAATGGGAAAGTTAACAATGGAGGCTAAGGTTCTACAGCTGTCTGGAGCAGATGTGTCAGACATCTAGACCGGGCCATGACACTCCTAAGTGGGCCCAGATCAGAAGAAAATGTGATTGGGAAATATTTGGCAAAATACACAAAAATACAATAAAATATAGATAATGTTACATGTAAAAACTAAATCCATATGCTGCCTGCTGGTATCTTTTGATATGCTTTAACATTCCATTTCCGCTTGAGTTTGACAACACTAGTCCAGTGGTGTCCAAAGTCATGTGCACACATCCCAAAGAGAGAACAAAGACAATATTATAACTGAGGCAAGGAGAACAGCTGTTCACCGACTGCCTCACTGCTTACATGCTCCAGTTTACACCCAGCATCAGCTGCCAAGGGAAGTTAGCAACCCCATGCGCCTCCTGGCCCCAGGTGCTGGAAGGTTTTGGTTACCATTAATGAGTAAAATAACATGGAATAAAATTTCTTAATTTAGTTTTTTTAACTGTGTCTCATCCTCCTAAAATTTATTTTTTCTGTGTTCTAAACTACAAATAACATACTGGTCCACACGTGAAATTGATGAATAAATGCAAATATCAGATATATGTGCTCAAAAATCTTTTCCCTAATAAAAAACGTTAGAACATAGATTTAGAAGGCTTTGCCATGATGGACCTCTGTGACTTATGAAGCGTACTTTTAAAAGACTTTGTCGTTCAGTTCTGTTCCTCTTTGGGGTTTTCTTGACAAAGATACTGTAGTGATTTGTCATTTCCTTCTCTAGTTCATTTTACAGATGAGGAAACTGAGGCAAGCAGAGTTAAGTGACTTGATAAGTATCCGAGGCTAGATTTTAACTCAGGAACATGAGTTTTCCTGACTCCAGACCCACCACTCTATCCACTGAGCCACCTTAGCTTCCCAAGGCTACCCTCTGTTTCATAATTTAACATGCTTATGTAACTGTTCCTTTCTTATACTTGATTCCCATCTGGTCCAGATAAGACTTCCACCCCAAGACTCATGATGCTTATTGTAATGCCTATGTCCTTAAATGTAAGGGGCTATAATTCTGTAACCTGACTAAATTATAACTTCATACTCTGGCTTGTTTATTTATGACATAACTCTAAGAGCATGTTGTCCTTTGAGAGATTCCATTAGAGAACACTCTTGTAATGCTTTTCTTTACTTTTTAATGCTGAAGGCTGGCTGGTTTAGGACCATAGCATTTATTTACTCATTCAACCGGAAACTGCACAAACCTTGGACATTCACATAAACCATTATAATACTCGAGTTTAGATAGAGAGATCTTAACTTGGGTCAAGTCCAGCCCAAAGGCAGTGGACTGCAGACTGATTTCTAACACTAAGAATGAATTGTGACTTAACAGATAGCTAAATTATTTCCCATACCGGCTGTGGATCATGAGTACTGCATCTTGTTAAGTCAAATCATCAGCAAGCACTTATTAAATACCTTCCATGAGCCTGTGGATTAGAGGGCTGGGCCTGGAGTCAGAAGGAATCATCTTAGTCAGTTCAAATCTGGCCTCAGACACTTCCAAGCTATGTAAATCTGGGCAAGTCATTTAACCCTGTTTGACTCAGTTCCTCATCTGTACAATGAGCTGGAGAAAGAAATGGAAAACTGCTTCAATATCTCTGCCAAGAAAACCCCAAATGGGGTCACAGAGAGTTGGACTCACCTGAATAAAGACTTAACAACAACATAAGCAAGATGCTTTGCTAAGTGTAAGATGTAAAGGAGGGACAAGAAAATAGCCTTTCCCTTGAGCTTACAGTTTAATGGGGGAGATAATATGCAAAGAACTATGTACAAATGAGATTTTTATAATTGAAAATATTCTTAGAAGGAAGGGACCAGGATTAGGGGAACTGGAGAAGATTTTTTTTTGTAATAGGTAAGACTTTAGCTGGGGCTTGAAGAAACCAGGAAATAGAGTTCAAGCAGAACAGAATTTCAGGCATGGAGTACAGCAAGTGACAATGCCTGGAATCAAGAGATGGAGATGCCTTTCTGCAAGACATAGCAGGGAGCTCAGTGTCATCAGATCACAAAGAGGTGGAGGAAAGCTTACTGAGAAAAGATTAGAAATGAAGGAGAGGAGCCAGGTTTTAGAAAACAAATGGAACCATTTGTATTTTATCTTGAGGTAATTTGGAGCCACCAACATTTATTGAGTAGCATGATTATATGGTTAGACGTGTGCTTTAGGAAGACTACTTTGGCTGCTGAGCAGAAGATGAACTGGAGTGGGAAGAAGCTTGAGGAAGGGACACCAAACAGTAAGTTATTATAATAATATATGTGTGAGATGATGAGGGTGGAGCAATGTCCAAAGGGAGGTGGGGGAATATTCGAAAGAAGTTATGAAAATAGAATCACAAGACTTGACCATTGATGGGTTGTGGAAAAGTCAAGGATGGCACATAATTTGCATGCTTTGGTGACTGGGGGGATAGTGGTGCCCTTAACAGTAATATGAAAGACAAAAACATGAGAGAAATGATAATGTGGGGAGTTTCAGTGCGCCATAGTGAATTCAGCAACCTGGCAGCCAGTAGTCTTTAGAGGTGAAGAGAGCCTTTGCCATTAAACAGAAACCATATGGTGAGTATAGACACCTTTCCTGACTTCAACAGTTAACCCTTTGCTAAACCAGTCAGACAAGCACTAGACCATTATTTGTGGGACCCAATTAGTGTGTCATATCCCTAAAAACCATGTAATCAAAAGTGGAACCACCTACAGTTTTTTTTTATAAACTCAGGAGGGTGTTGGGGTGTGGGCAGGGAGGCAGCAGAGAGGGAGAAAAGGACTGGAATAGAGTGACAAAAGGGAAAGAATGAAGTGAGAATTCTTTCAATTGGTAGAGGAGTGATCATAACCTTCCTGCTTCTGCTGCTCCTACTATTGTTGACGATATCTGACATTTATATGATACCTTAGCAGTAAGAATTCTATTAGCGATGCTGTTAGGAATAATGCGATTAGTAGTATCATTTCTACACTAAAAGGATTGTATAAATGTCAGTTACTAGTAGAAGTAATTATGATTATAACATTACTAATAATAACAGTGATAAATTTAAATTATACCAAAAAAAGATAGACACCATGTGACATGTCACTGTAGGTGTTAAAAATGTAGCACCTTTCAAGTATCTGGTAAGACAAAAGCTGGTGGCTAGAATTATGCACCATAACATTGCTATTTTTCATGGACAGACAGACAGCAAATCCTGGAATTACACAGACCTGAAAGTGACCTGGAGAACTCAACAAATAAATTTTATTGGGATTAAGTGATTGCTACAAATGGAACTGTTGTCCACAATTTCGTAGACATAGCATTGATTCATACAAACCAGAGTGTTCTTAATTGATGCTACCATAGGCAACACTTATAACCACCAAAATAGGGTTAGGGGTTGGTCTCATGATTTCATTGATATAAGGAATTGCTGGTTGAGAAAATTTTCTAATATAAGAGGTCAACACATTCTCTGGAATTTATAGCTTTAGAAAGTTGAGTAGAGAACTGAGAGATTGTGACTGAACCAAGATCATACTCTCTCTATGTATCAAAGGTGAGACTTGACCCCACGGTTTTCTAGGTTTGAGGCTGATTATTCACTGTCCCAGAATGCAGAATTTCAACATATAGAAACTTAGCCGAGATCAAAATAGTGCAAGTGCCCTGAGGAACCTCGGTGGTACAGTATAGAAAGCAGTGAACTTGGAGCCAGGAAGCCCTCAATTCTAATGTGAATTCAGAAACAGTTTACTTGCTATGCAACACTGGAGAAGTCACTTAACACATGCCTGTCTCATTTTCCTTACCTGTAACATGATGACAATGATGAGGAGGAGGAGGAAGAGGAGGCACAGGAGGAGCAGGATTATAGAACCTACCTCCTAGGTTGGTTGTGAAGATCAAATGAGATATTTGTAAAGTTCTTTGCAAACCTTAAAGTATTATATAAATGCTATTATCATTACATTATATTGTATTACATAATGCATTGATTCATAAAAATTGGTGTGTCAAGGTCTAATTCATAAAAATAGAGTACATATAATGCATATGTCATATCATTAAATATCATGTCATATATTATATTACATTATGTATTAACATATTATATGATATATTAGTATATATTAATTAATATCACATAACATCATTATATATCATATAAATGTTATTATATATAGATTAATAATTGTATATGATATAATGATATACTATATTAATTAACATTCATATAATACACAAAATATTTTATCATACAAAATATTATATATTAATAATATATTGTGTTATATTATATTGTATTATGCCTATATTATAAAGAGAATGAAATCTATGATCTTGTTTTCTTTTCCAGTGCTGATGCTGTACCAAGGATGCTTTCAGTGAGACTACGGATGTTGTGTTTAAAATCTAATCATTTTATTCAACTACAAAAAAGCAGTTATTTTTTCCAACTATGTAATAGTCCTTAGAACATTAAATATAAAGGATAGCGACTTGCCCCAGGATCATTTCTTACTGAACTCCTTCAAAAAAGATGAGTGTAATGAGATAAAACTCTGACATTTATGTGACACTTGGAGACCTACAAAGCACTTTACATCCATTATCTCATTTGAGCTTTACAACAGTTCTTTGAAGGTCATACTACAGAGAGTATTATCACTTTACAAATAAATAAACACACTTAGAAAAGATAAATGACAGCTAGTAAGTGTCACATGAACCTAGATCTTGCTGACTCCAAGTCCAAATGTAAAAACAACTCTCATTCATATTCAGGGAGGACAAATATTACAAATTCCAGTTTTATAATATTCAAAGTTTCTAGGAGTTTGAAGACTTGCCAACAATCACCCCTCTTTAAATGTCAATATCTGGATTTGAACCCAGGTTATACAGCTAAATTGAATTTCTAGAAACTTGTTGCCCATTTTAATACAGTCATGCAGGTAGCTGGAGTGTCTATCACCTTAACCTCCATTCTGTCTCTCAAGTCATGAGAGGTCTAATTCAATTATTTGTATGATGTTTTTCTTGATATAACCTCCTATCCCTGAGATCTCTTACAGCACTTTTTACCACTTTTATTGCACATTCTCCCTTGCATTAGAGTTATTTGTATACCTCTTTTCATCTCTTTTATACAAAGACATCACCTTGCCAACAAAAGTCCATGTAGCCAAAGCTGTGACTTCTCCAGCTTCAATATATGACTGTGAGAGTTGGCCTACAAGGAAAGTTGAGCACTGCAGAATCAATGCTTTCAAATTGTAGCACCGAAGAAGACTTTTGAGAGTCCCTTGGACAGCAAGGAGATCAAGTCAGTCAATACTTAAAGAGATTAATTCATTAATTAATTTGACTGGAAGGTCAAAGCTGATGTTTAAATACTTTGGCTACATAGTGAGAAGATGGGACTTGTGGGCCAAGATGCTGATGTTGGGAAATATTGGAGGCATAAGGAAAAGGGAATGGCAAAGGGTGAGATAGAGAGATAGTATCATGAAAACAATGAACATGAGCTTGGGCAGACTTTGAAAGGTAGCAGAGGTTAGAGGAGCCTGGCATGCTATGATCCATGGGGTCATGAAGAGTCACACTTGACTGAAAGACTGAACAACACAACAGCAATAGATTACAAGCTCCATATGAATAGAGACTATATGTTTTTTGTTGTATCTTCAATCATGCCTTTCTTACACAGGTGAACTCAAGATATACTTGTTGAATGAATGAATGAAAAGTAATTAATATCAGGTTATCATTGCACATAAATACTGGGCCAAACGGACAATTCCATTTCTTTGTTCAAATGATGATCAAATGAATAGGAATTTATGAATGCACTAGGTAAAAGGCAGTTTTCACTTAACAGATTTCATCCTGCTCACATTAGGAATGTGAAGTCAGTGTGGGGGATTGGTAGGGGCACAGAAATAGACTGGATAGGATAATGGCATTTGATGAAACAGGGTTCAATGTATGTGCCCACTGCAGACCTGTGGTCACTGAAATATTTAATAGATGCATTACGACAATGATGATGACGGTGATGAAGATGATGATGATGATGGTAACACATATGCAAGCATGTAAACAGAATGTTCTTTCTGTTTAAGTGGAGAAGAGCTGCTGTGCTGTGGGATTTTCTTATTCAGGAAACATAATCTTCAAAAGGAACAAAATTATCGTACAATCGAGGCTAATATAGTTATGTTATTTTTTTTTTTGGCAGAAATCCACCAGAAAATCTGTTTGCTATTCCAAAATGATATGGATATCTTCCCAGAACTGATTTCAGAGAAGAGAATTGAAAATATTCTCAGACCAGGGACCGGTCATTTTCTCCAGTTCATCACAAACAGATTTTGAGGATGGGGTTATAAAAGTCTGAAGGGGGTGAAAAATCCTTCTCTGAGAAATCTCAGTTTTAAGTGATCTCATCTACAAGAAATCCAAGTGCCATATGTTTATCTGGCCTGAATTCCATTCAATAAGGGTTTTCACATGGACATACTTTGGAGCAAAACAAGATTAGGAGTGAAGTGAGTGCTAGAAATCAACTGCCTTGAGCTTGCGTTAATTTTTTAATCAAATTTGCCTAGTGACATTTACTGGGTCCCAACACTGTAACAATTTTAAAATTGAAGACAGAGTTGTGTGAGTTGAATTTGTAAATGTAGAAATGACAATGTGTTTGTTCCCCAGTTTAGGGGGAAAAATATTGCAGCAAACCCCTCACCCCTTTCCTTCCTCAGATTGCCATTCATTCTTCCCTCTATGTGAATTTGGGCCCAGCTATAATGAAAGGCTTATGGCCTCAGGCAAATGCCTCAAGTGTGAAGATTCAGAGTTCAGAATTCAATTAGAGCCTGTACCTCAACTTATAGAGGTAAAGTGCTAGAATTAAAAGGAATTGAGAAAGGTTTCCTGTTGAAGGTGAGATTTCAGTTGGGTCTTCAAGGAAGCAAGGGCAGCCTGGAGCTAGAGATACAGAAAGAATTCCCGGCACAGGGAGCAACCAGATAAAATTAATAAAATCAGCAGGGGGAGTGCCTTCTACTAGGAAACCACTGTCTCAGGATCCACATGTTACAGAAGAAATGTGAATGACAAAAGGGAGTGGAGTACCACAAGGGGGCCTAAAATAAGGAAATCTCCCACATTTTCAAGGGTTAAAAGGCATACAGTATCTACCCTGCTAGATTAAAAACAAAACAATACATTCAACCACAAACAAACAAAACCAAACCCAGATGTGGAGTTAAATCTAAACTTGAGCGATGCAAGTATAAATTTCAACTCTTCTACCTTGTCAAGTTACTTTGATTTTCTGAGTCCTGAGTGCCTCCTTTTTAACTGAGGGGGTCAGATTATCTAATCATTGAAAAATGAAGAACTCAGGATCTCTTTTCAACTCTAGATTCCATGACTCTTCTAACCCCCCAATATATGACTTTTGGAATCCATCATCTCATTTAAGGACCAGTTGAGATGCTGCCCTAAAGCCTTCCCCCATCTTTCCAAACTGAAGCAATCTTTCCATATTCAAATTTCTCCTGATGTTTTGCTGGTGCATGATTCATGTACTTATTGTCTAATTTGAATTACAGTTATGTGCATTCATGCCTCATTTTCTCTGTTGTTGTTGATGAGGTTTAAGTTAGGGGTGCTTGAGACCCCAAAATACCAACAGGCCTGGTCCTGCCCAATGAATTTGAAATCAAGTCTTCTCTGAGCCAAAGCAAAACAAAGTTCATTAGAGATTCACCCTAATGAGTAGACTCTTAAGGAGCCTCAGTATTTGTGATACCTGCCTTGGGCAAGCAGGCCAGAATAATCTGACATAGAGTGAGTCTGTGCTAGTTAATTCTTGGCATTTTCTCTTTCCATGGAGGCAAGATGGGGTCTTACATACAGAAAGGTTGCAGAAGAATTTTAGGGATGGTCTAGGGTAGGAGTTTGGGAAGGGTCTTCAGGAGGAGTCAAATGAGGTCAGAATCCAGTGATGAGAGATTAAGAGTGGGAAGTAGCTGGAGGCTACCTGGAGATGAGACAATGGAGGGCTAGGATAGTTTAAGGGTATATAGATATTTTGGGAAGATCAAGGGTGGAGGCTAGCTGGACAAAGGGTAGTAACAGAGATCTGGGCCAAGCTATATGGCCTCAGGCAAATGCCTCATCAAATGGGAAGATTCAATCAGAGTTCAAGGGGGTTCCCAGAGCCTATACCTCAATCAGTTGTTGTCAACTATTCATGACCCTATTTTTAGGGGTTTTCTTGGCAAATATACTAGACTGGTTTGCCATTTTCTTCTGCAGCTCATTTTAGAGATAAGGAACTGAGGTAGGGTTAAGTGATTTGCTCAAGGTCACACAGCTAGGAAGTGTCTGAGGCTGAATTTGAACTCAGGAAGATGAATCTTCCTGATTCCTAGCCTAGTGCTCTATTTGCTGTGCTACCTAGCTGCCCCTAGCTATCTCATTTTCTCTACGAGATTATAAATTCTGTGGGAAAGGTACTATATCTTAGTTCATCTTTGTACCACTGAATCACAGAACTTTGGAACTGGAAGAGATCTCAGTGGTGATCCAGAGTGAAAGAATTCTTGCTATGACATGTCTAGCATTTGTCCTCTTTTTAAATCTCCTAAGGTGGGGGAAATGTCTTGAGACAAAACATTCTACTGTGGGTACCTCTACTAGTTAGTAATTTTATCCTCAAATAACACAAATTAGCCTGTATAACTTTGACTCATTGTTTCTAGTTCTGTCCTCTAAAGTCAAACAGAGCAAATCAAATCCATACCCCATATGATAGCCTTTCAGATAGGTCAACCCTGCTACTACCATGACCCCTGAGTCCTCTCTTCTCCATTCTTAATATGTCTAATTCTTTCAACCATTTCTTATGTTGTCAGTTCAAGACCTTACACAATTCTGGTTGCTCTCCTCAGAAAATTCTTCACCTGTGTATGCATCCATCTTAAATCTTTGTAGCCATAACTGAATTAAATGTGCCAAGTGAGACCTGAAAAGGATAGAGTTTTCTCTGACTCTTATTTCTTTATTTCTAGAAGATATGTTGTAAAGCCAAGCACGAGCAGCTTTCCAGAGGAATGCTGCTATGAACAGCTTTCAAGATTCTGATTACATAATATAATGAACACTCTATTTATTCAATAACAAATCAGAGAAAAACATTCACAAAAAATCAAGGTACAGAATTCAGAAGGTTACAGCTTATCATAGAAAATCAAAATATAGCATTCACACAACTTATCACTAAAATGGCCACATACTTTTCACCAAAGTGGTCACATAGTTTCAAAACAAGTACAATCACTTAGTAACTCAATCATTCAATCATAAAATACAAAAGGTCAAAGTCCTCCACCCATGGGGCACACTAAGTTACAAATTAGTCAATATTCAGTCATCAGTCACTATTCAATCATCAGTCACTACTCAGTCATCAGTCACTACTCAGTACCCTCTTAAGGGGTAGTGGGAAATACACAAGCCATCCACCCCTAGGTCACTAGTAAATTACAATTTCCTTCACTATTCAGTAGCCACCAAGAGGTCTTTTCATCTTGACTCAGGGCCGGCTTTCAGCTTTCATGGATCCTCTTCCATGGTCCCAGCTCCCGCCCAAATCTAACCAACTGCCACCTGATTTCAAAGGCAGACAGCTCCCATTTCCCAGTTCCTTGTCCAGTTCTCCATGCAGTTCCTGCTCTACATTGGAGCTCACAGTGTCCAATCTATCTCAAGTCCTTCACAGCTTCTGTTCCTGGGAAGAGAAAACTTAACAGAGCCACAGACAGACGAAGTACCGACACTGCAATCATGTTTCCTCTGACAGCTCCAGCTGGCCCTTGGAAATCCTCAGTAGCTCCAGCTGGCCCTCAGAAGTCTTCAGCATCTCCATTCTCAAAATCAAAATCACTTTTTCCCATTCTCAAAATCAAAATCACTTTCTCCACAGAAGGTCCAGTCCGGCAGCAGCAGCCCAGCCTTCAAATGCTCATCCCAAGAAATTCTGACTTTTTCAGCTGAGGTTTTTCTTTATATATAGTATTGCTCTTCCCTGTTCAGTCCCTTCCTGTTACATCAGCATCAGGGATTCATACCTTCTGTTTCTTTAACAGAGGCTTAATTTGAAACTAGGTGCTAAGTACCTGCCAACTTAGCAATACAAAGGGATCTTCAAATTTCATTACCATTACATATGTCCTCCCTAATTCAGACAAAGGAAGGAAGGAAGCAAGGAAGCAAGGAAGCAAGAAAGAAAGGAAATAATCATTTGTTAAACTCCTACTATATATCACGCATTGTGCTAAGTGCATTACAAAGAAAACTCATTTGATTCTTACAACAACTGTGGGAGGGAGATGCTACTATTAGCCCCATTTTACAGTGAGGCAGATAGTGGTAAAATGACTTACCCAGGATAACAGAGCCAGTAAGTGTCTTAAGTCATATTGGAATTCAGATCTTCCTGAGAACAGGCCCAGCACTCTATTCACTGAGTAACCTAACTGCCTAGGTAAAGATTGCATTAACTTTTTTTGGAAGTCATATCACATTGCTGACTCAGTTGGGTCTTGCCATCTACCAATATCCTGGAATCCTTCACAGAAAAGCTGTTATCTATCCATGCTTCTACCCCTATTGTCAAAGAGCTGGTTTTTTGTGTTTTTTTTTACAATTCAAATTAAAGACTTTATATTGATCCCTAATGAATTTCATCTTATTAGATTAAGCAAAATACTCTAGCCTGCAGAGATTCATTTGGATCCTGAAGCTTTCATTCAATGTGTGAGCTATCATCTCCAACTTAGTGTTATCTGCAATTTGATGAGCATACCATCCATGCCTTTGTCCAAGTCATGATAAAAACTGTAAACAGCACTGGGTCAAGTACACATTGTTGGAATATTCCACCTCTTGCTACACTGATACTAAACCATTACCAATTGCTTAAGGGCAGCCATTCAATGAGTTCTGAATTCTTCCATTTATATTAGCTTCTATTCCACATTTCTCCATTTTATATGGTAGAAAGGTATGAGATATGTTGTCAAAAGTTTTACTGAAAAAAAGGGGAAGATAAGGGATGTTAAAGGCAGGTGGGGAATGAGAGCCTTACTCTCATTGGAACTGACTCAAAGAGGAAATAACATAAACATGGATTTGGGTTTAGAAATCCACCTTACCCAACAGGAAAGTAAAGGGAAAAGGTGAGGAAGGGGCAGGGCTGATAGAAGGGAGGGTGGATTAGGGAAGGTGAAAGTCAGATACAAAAGACTTTTGAGAATGGACAGGGTGAAAGGAGAGAGTGGGAACAGGAAGGAATAAGATGGAATGAAATACATAGTAATCATAGTTGTGAAAACTATTTTATAGCAAGTTTCTCTGACAAAGACCTCACTCCTCAAATATATATAGGGAACTGAGTCAAATTTTTAGAAATAAGTGATGTTTCTTATTTGATAAATGGTCAAAGGATATCAACAGACAGTTTTTAGATAAAGTAATCAAAGCTATCCATACACATATTAAAAAATGCCCTAAACCAAAATGTGCAAATTAAAACAACTCTGAGGTACCACCACACACCTAGTAAATGGGCTAATATGACAGAAAAGGAAAATGACAAATGTTGGAGGGAATATGGGAAAATTGAGACACTGATGCACTGTTGTTGAAGTTGTATACCGATTCAACCATTCTGTAGGGCAATTTGGGACTGTGCTCAAAGGGCTATACAACTGTGTATCCTTTGATCCAAGAACACAATTGCTAGGTCTGTATCCCAAAGAGATGAAAAAAAAAAGGAAAAGATACTACTTGTACAAAAATGTTTATAGTAACTCTTTTGTGGTAGTCAAGAATTGGAAATCGAAGGGATACCATCAATTGGGGAATGGTTGAACAAGTTGTGCTATATGATTGTAATGGAATACTATTGTGGTATAAGAAATGACAAGCAGGATGATTTCAGGAAAATCTGAAAAGACTTACATGAATTGATGCATAATGAAGTGAGCAGAACCAGAAGAATAATGTACATAATAACAGCAATACCGTATGATGAAAAACTGTGAATGACTTGGCTACTCTCAGCAATACAATGATCCAAGTCAATTCTGGGTTTAGGATGAAAGTACTATCCATCTCTAGAGAAAGAACTGATGAAGTCTGAATGCATATTGAAGCATACTTTCTCTTTACTTTCTTTGTTTCTTTTGGTGGGTTTTTTTCTGTGTTTTCTTTTACAACATTGCTAACATGGAAATTAGTTTTGCATGACTACACATATATAATCTATATCAAATTGCTTGCTTTCTCAGTGAGGGGGGAAGGGGAAAAAGAGGAGAGAATTCAGAACTCAATTTTTTTTAAATGATAAAAATTGTTTTTACATGTAATTTGGGAAAAACAGTAAAATGTTAAATTAAAAAAAAAAAAGCTTTGCTAGAAACCAGGTAAACCATAGCTGTAGCTGTCCTTTCACTTACTAATTTGATATTTCTGTAAAAAGAAAGAAATGGAAGGAAGGAAGGAAGGAAGGAAGAATGGAAAGAAAGAAGGAAGGAAGAAAGAATGGAAAGAAAGAAGGAAGGAAGGAAGGAAGGAAGGAAGAATGAAAAGAAAGAAGGAAGGAAGGAAGGAAGAAAGGAACAAAGGAAGGAAAAAAAAGAAAATGAGAATATCTGAACACACTTGTTCTTAATGAAGCCATGCTGGCTCTTTGTAATTGCTGCCTCCCTTTCTAGATATTGTCCAGGTATCCTTTTAATAATCCTTTAAAGAATTTTACCAGAAATTGAAAGCAAGCTCATCGCTCTACAGTTTTCAGACTTTCTTGTCCCTATTCTTTTTAAACCATAACATTTGCTTATCTTTAATCTTGTCTTACATCTCATATCTTTCACTATCTTTTACTATTTTTCACAATCTTCAATTGACAGTGGCTCAGCAAACTCATTTGTCAGCTCTTTCAAAACTTGGAGATGTAGTGCTTCTGGTCTAAATGAATTCTAAGTGAATGAATTCTAGGTGACTAGAATTCATGGAAGGCATGAATTCTAGTGCCCTCTTACTGTCTCCTCATTTATCTTGAGTATCAACTTCCTGATAGCCATTTCCCTTTCACCATTTCCATTGTTAAGACATTCTCCTTAGAGAGAAAGCAGAAAAAAAAATTATTACCAAGAAAAGTAAAATGTCCTGGAGATAATAAGCACTTAAATATTTGTGAAATCAAATCAAGCTAGCAGGAATTCAGTTGATAATGGATCAATACAAATTCATCAGCGTCACCCCTCCTGGAAACACAGCTGAGAGGCAATACGTTAGAGAGAAAAGGATTGAGTTCTTTAGGAGGTGGTTCTGAAGATTTTGTAATAGCTCACATTTATACAGATTTATAAGACCTCTAAAGCACTTTACTCTTTTGAACTGCTCAACAAATTTGTGAGGCAGGTATTTCTATTATTTCCATTTTACAGGTGGGGAACCTAAAGTCCAGAGAGGTTAACTGATTTTTCCCAGGCTCACAGAGGTGAGATTTGAACACAGATTTTCCTGATTTAAAATTCAATATGCAATCCACTATGCTGTGTTGATTCTTTATCTGTAATAAGTAGCTGTTGATTGATCACTGACCAACTATGTAGCTGTAGAAAATTACCTAACCTAAATTAATTAACTCTTTTATTCTCAAATCTATTTTTAAAGAGTTTTCTCAGGTACTTTAATTGAAAGCTTGAAGAATATTGGAATTGATTTAAAATTCATTTACAAGGGCCTATCAGGATTACTATTGATTTGAAGGATAGAAATCAAGCTAAATATATAATTGGAAAAGAGACAGATGAATAATGACTAGAAATTATTGAAGCATAGACCATGTAATCTTACAAGGTTATATTTAGACATGATCTTGGAGATGATTTAATCCACCCTTCCCCCCCCCCCAAAAAAAACCAAACATTTTATAGAAAAACAAACATGACTTGTACACAGTTAGTCAGTATCAGAACCAGCACTGCAATTCAAGTTTCCAGGTCCCTGACCCAGTACTCTCTATCATACAACATGGTCACTAGACCAGACAAGTATCATTGGAACTCCTTTCTCATAAACCATAAAAAAGTCCATGAGAGTTTCTCAGTCTTAAAGACAAATTAAAGCCAGTCATGTCCTTCCTCCTATCTGGGCTCAACTCCTATGAGTCCTTGTACTTTCTCTGCCTTGCCACAACAGCCTCCTCACCCTGAAAGTTCCCTCTTCCCCCGGACTTCTCTCATTGGAAGTATACTCTGTCCCAATGGCCCCTTCTTCCGGTTGACTGGTTCCTCTCAGATTCTACATTTTAAGAAGAGAACCAGATCCAGCAGTTTTCTTTCCCATCTGGGCTCCATTCTTGACTATCATCTCCCTAGCCCCATTGCAGGTAAGTACCTTCTTTCCTCCTCCTTTAAGTTGCCTTGTATGTCTTGTCTCCCACCCCTACTAGACTGTAAGCTTCCTGACAGCAGAGAATGTCGCTGTAACTCCTTTTAGTTGTGTTTTCAGCATATAGCACAGTACCTAAAATCTAGCAAGGCCCTTAATAAATGCTTATTGACTTGAAAGTTTAAATAACATTTTATCAAAGCTAGGCAGTATGACATAGTAGAGAGCTGCCCTCAAAGACTAGAAGTTGAAGTCTTACATATGACATATATACTATGCTACCCTTCATCAGGGGAACAAAAGAGATTCTTTTGGATTCAGTCAAAGGACAGCACTTGAGGACCTAGAGGGCTACATGTGGCCTCAAGGCCACAGGTTCCCCATCCCCTGCAGCAATTAACCTAACTTTCAGTGCCTTATGTAATTCTAAGACTACATATGACAGACAAGATGCTAACCTGAATTGGCTGAGGAAGTCTTCCTTCTATTAATAAAATCAAAGACCCACTCCCTATCCTATTTAATCAACACTGGTAGAATTCCCACCAACTCTATCCCATGTTCTTCTGATGGCATAATATCTAAAATTTACTGGAGGGGTTCTCTTCCTGGGCTCCGTTCCCATCTTGGGCTTAGTTAAAAGTCATCTTTGCACGCTTCTTAGTGAGCACCAAACACAAAGAAACCAGTTATTGCCTATTATCCTCAAAGGAATTCTTTCTAATTGTGTAATTTAGAATGAACTCCTAATGAAACTAGGAACTGTGTGCAAAGCCCCAGAGCTAGAATGAAAAGCACACAGACAGAGTTCTCTAATGTGGGAGCACAAATGGGAAGGGGGAAGCAGAACAGGGTGGCTTGAACCAGTAAAATGGTGGGTGTGGATAATACAAAACAGGTGTCTCTGCAATCAGACTAATAGTAAATGGGATTTAATCCACTAGAGGGAAGGAAAAACACTTCAGCAACTAATTTAACCTTCTTCTTTCCTGGTTTGTGCAGTTATAAAGTGGCAAAAGAATAATCACTTTGTGTACTATAAGACCATTAAATCTGACCAAACTCCATAGAATTGCAAGGAACCACTGGGTATTTGTATAACACCACAATACAAAGAATTTGCTTTCACGTGTCATAAGACACCAAACTGAATTTGAACTCAGGTCTTCCTGGATCCAGGCCCTGTGTTCTATCTCCTGTGCTGCCCATTTTGTCTCATCTCTAAAATGGGGTTGGTAGTCATAGACCTTACATCTCAAAGTTTTGAGATAACCAAATGAGAATGCATAAAAGTCCCTTGCAAACCTTGAAATGCTGTACAAATGTCAGCAGTTTTTATTGTTATCCCATTGGTTCCAAGTGTGTATGAGTTTGTGTGTGTGTGTGTGTGTGTGTGTGTGTGTGTGTGTGTGTGTGAGTGCATCAAGGAAGGAAGGGGGCCCATTGAGATGTTTGATGATGGCCCTCGAGAAAGGAGTTTCATTGTACAAAACAATGACAAGATAACGGGTTCTCTGGAGCAATCTTTCAATGGATCTTGGATCTTTAGAGATGTCAGTACCCCATCCAACAACACATTTCACAATCCATTTAGAAGTCCTCATTATGCATGATTCTTATCACCGTCATCCAATAAATGTTCCATAAAGAATGCATCTGACACATGGGATACTTCTATTTAGCTCTTGCTAGAGGCAACTTCCAGAGGAAACACGGCATATATAATGCACGAAGTACAGGACCCAGAGCCAGGAAGGTCAGTCTCCAAATCCTGCCTCAGACATGCATGTGAAGCTACAGGCAGATCACTTGACTGCTCCTAGACTGTGTCCTCACCCGTTATTGTAATTGTTCAGTCATTTCAGTAGCATCTGACTTATCATAACCCCTTTTGTAGTTTTCTTTGCAAAGATACTGAAGTGATTTTTTTGCAGATGAGGAAACTGAGACAAACAGGGTTAAGTGACTTGCCCAGGGTCACATGGCTAGGAAGTGTACACAGCCAAGGTTTGAACTCAGGTCTTCCTGACTCCAAGCCCAGTGCTCTATCCACTGTGCTACCTAGCTGCTCATTCTGCCTGAATGGGGTTAATATTTATATGTGTACTATTCTGATATCTTTCTGAGTGCCTCCAGTATCTTCTCTCTTTAGTCCATCCTCTACTTAGTTATCTAAAGAGCAGGTCTGACCACGTTCCGCCTCAATCATCTCTGCCACCCAGTTACTAAATTCCAGTGACTCCTTATTTCCTACAAGATCAAATATAAAATCCTCTGGCCAGCTTTTAAAGTCCTTCATGACTTGTTCTCCTCCCACCTTTTCAGTCTTTTTATACCTTAGTCCACTTGGCATAGTCTATGTTTCAACAGCAAGAGCTTCCTCACTATTCCTTACACAAGATATTCCATTCCCAACTCCATGCACTTTCATTGGCTGTCCTCCATGCCTGCAATCCTCTCCCTCTTCGTCTCTGCCTCTTGGCTTTTCCAGCCTCCTGCCAGTCTCAGTTAAAATTCTACTTTCTGCAAGGTAGGATTCCCCCTTAATGCTTATTGTTATTCTTGTTTGTCCTTCATTCTTGAAGAGGACCATGACGTCAGGGAGGTGATGCCAAGATTTGAAAGTGAATTGGATTTAAGTGAGGCAGGGCTGTGCAAGGTCACTAGCCTCATTTTCTCCTCTGGAGCCACCTGGGTCCACTGGCGAGATATAGATCAATCAAGACAACTGGAGATGGGCCCCAGTGCTAATTCTTTTTCTATGAACCTATATCCAATCAATTCCATGTATGTCTTATTTCTACATATCTGTTTGCATATTATCTATCTCATTGTGAAGAGAGAAGGAAATAAGCATTTTAAAAATACATGTGTCAAGTGTTGTGCTAATCTCTTTTTGCAAATATTATCTCACTTGATCCTCAAAACAACCTGGGGAGGTAGGTGCTATTATTCTCCCCACTTTACAGTTGAGGAAACTGAGGCAAACCAGCATTAAGTAACTTGCTCGATTAATAGCTAATAGTCTGAGGGCAGATTTGAACTTTTATACATCTGTAAGCACATAGAACTTTTGTTTATTTTGTGTTTACTCTTTCACAATACTGGGTGAATAAGAGAGGAATGTCTAGGCAACCATGTGAGTTTGGTAGAGACATTAAGGAGCATCTGGAATTTTTAGGGGGTAGTAGAGTGGGAGTGGGCAGGGACAGAAGAAGGTGTCTACAGATGGATGTGAAGGGACAGTCACTGGAGAATGGCTTGCAACCCCTTTTGATGGAGAGAAGTGCTAACTATAGACTCATCTTTGGAGCCCAGTAGAGAGTTAAGGGAAACTCCATAAAGGAAGGAGAGGACTTCTGGGGGCATGAAGTTAGAGGTACGCAATTGCTGTGGGACATCTTTCCACATGTAACTCATTTCCACTGCACTCTACATTTGAGCCCACTCTCCTCAGGATACTTTGGTGGCAGAAGGAGATTGTGTCCCATGTAAAGTGGACAGTCAGATTTTGCAACTATTTTAGTAAATATATTATATTTATATACTTTTATATATGTTATTTACTAATTATTCATCTATATATTTTAGTAAATATATTACATTTATACATTTTCATAAAAGCTAATTGAGATCAACAGGTTGCTTAATAATGGGGATCCATCAGTAGGGTTGAGTGACAGTGTTGGAAACCTCAATCTCTCAGGATTACCCTCCACCCCAGTACCCTGAGAAGAGAACCTCTGAGACCCTGACCTGCTAGTGAAAGTACAAATTAGAAGAGTGTTTCTCCCCCAACTCTCCACAAGGGGCTGCATGTATGGATCTCAGTGCATCTAGGTGCATTAACCGCTGCCTTCCTGTAGAGACTTTTTCCATCATTGCTGATCACAATTCTTCCCACACTGTTCAATGATCTGATTAACTGAATACTTTCTTGCTTTATTTTAATAATGAATGATATTAATAACATTAATTCAGAATATATTAACTTTCCCCCCTTCTTTACATAACAAGATAATAGTCCTTTCATTTTATCATCAATAAAAAGGAACAGGTAGGAGACAGAAGCAGGAGTAGGAAGCTAGCAAATAGTTTGTATAGTACTCACTCAATGACTATTTTCTGATTTGAATTTTTCTTCCTAGGGTGATCTCAAGTACGCATAAAAAGCATGAACACCAAGACCACTGTGTTTTTTCAGAATAAGTCAAAGAAAAATAAATTCATGTAAGGGGGATTTCTCTCTCTTTTTATGGTTTTTATTTTTCCCCCCAATTCCTTAAAATTTAGTGGTGCAATGGATAGAGTATTGGACATGGAGACTTGAGTTCAAATCCAGCATCAGATATTTATTGTGTGACCTTGAGCAAGTCACTTAACTTTTTACCTCGGTTTCCTCAATTGTAAAATAGGGAATAATAATAACGCCTACCTTTCAAGGTTATTGTGGAGATCAAATGAGATATTTGTAAAGCATTTATCATAGTTCTTGGCATATAATAGGTACTCTATAAATAACAACTATTATTATCCTTATTCTTATAATTGTTATTATTTAATTTCAAAAAACTAAAAATATAATTAAAATTTAGATTAGATCCAATAAAATATAGACTCCTTCTGGGCAGAGATTATTTTTACTTTTTCTTTATATCTCTAACCCCTATCATAACAGAGGATCAATAAATGCTTGTTGAATGATTTGTTATATTGTGGTCAAAATAGCATTGCTGTCAGTCAAAAGTTTCATGGAACTTTCAGAGCAAACCATAGCTAAAATGTAATATGTAAAAAGAAGATCAAAATGGAAGTGAGAATGGGGAAGAAACCAGAGTAAATTCCTGAGTCTAAGAATACCTGGGTAACTTTTCTATTACTAATTTTGACTTTGATTAAATTCTTAATCACTTTTCAAATTTGACCACCAGGTTGTGCTGCTAGCCAATATCTTGATGCTACTGAATGGAAAGGTGCTGAATCTGGGAGGTCCCATGTACCCTCTGACAGTCTTGTGTACCCACCCCACTAATGCTGAAGAGGGGGAGGCAGGGACAGCTCATCAGAGTTTCAGTGATATTCTATCCTTTAGCTCATGTCATCTCTTTGCAACATAATGCCATCTCAATATATACTGGGTGTGCATTACTGTCAATTTACCCAACAAGTAATCACATTTCTCAAGCCCACACCTCTGGCAAACACTGTCTCTTCCTTGAACTTCTTATGTTTCACTTGACTTGGCAGATTGGAGTCAAATTCCCACTGAAAGAGATAACCATTCTGAACTGTATATAGCTTTTTCACTCTTGGTGGTGAATTAACAAGAAAGTGAATGATACCCAATAATGAAAAAAACAGTATATAATAAAACATTTATCAAATAGCTGCCCATTTGCTGCGGTCTTAAACCCTCCGACTCCCTAGACAGTTCTACAGAAGTTGCTCTTGGCCCATTAATTCTAGGAAATTCACAATTCTAGCAAGACTAGGATCTGGTCTCATAATCTCTTGTATCCTTCTTAACAATGGAGAGTTGGAGTGGAGAAAAGACAGATGTTCCCATTAGCCAAGGCTTGCCTCAATCTCACCATGCTGTGGTTGGCAGGAATTGCTAGATGCTTTTCACCTCAGCTAACTTAGACTTGAGAAAGAGTGAATGTTCCTGCCTGGTGTCACCATGCAAGCTGTCCTGTATTTCCCTCATTCTCTGTCTCACAGTTGACTCATATCACTTCCTCTTTTGCTCCTCAAACAACAACCAAACTTGACCAGTCACTTTTTTTTTCTCCTGCCCACATGGTTAGGGAGAGAGTTTATTACTACATACAGTTAATTATTATTTTAAGATAATCACTTTAGACCTACTGTGATTCTTCATCACAAGTCTTGGGAGATTCTATCAATCTTGTAAAGTCCTCAAGTGCAAACCAAATTATATACCATGTTTGCTACTTTAGGGCTGCCATTGAAATTCATTAGCAGTGGGACGGTCACTGAATGATTTGATCACAATAACTCATAAAACATGGAAAAATAAAATATCTCTCAGTTCTGTATGGCCTCCTGCTGTTTCTTTAGTTAAGATGAAAAAATAACAAGAAAAGACACAGAGGTTGCCAAGAATCACACGATTTTAGACCACCTATCAAAATTAATTTAACTATGAGAGAAAAAAAATAATTGATGAAGTTGTTTTCAATTTGCCTTAACATTTGTGTACAGCCTTCTTACCCTGGAGATCCCTCCATCCTACAACACACTCCTCTAATTGATGAGTTCCTCCTAGAATATATATTTTAAAGACATTCCCAGACCAAACATGCATATACTTTCATTCATTTCCCAGCTTTCCTGAATCTTTGCACCTCTCTATTCCCTAGGTCCTAGCTTCTTTTGTTAAGGTGATTTGTTCAGTGAAGTTTGGATTCAGTCAAAGGGTCATACTTGAGGACCTAGAGGGCCACATGTGGCCTGGAGGTTATAGGTTCCCCTCCTTTGCTCTAGGAGCTTGGAAGATGCCTCTGTCCATGTGGCCTTCTTAACATGTAAGATCCTTCCTTTCCTGGTTTCTCTTTCTCCATTGGTCAGTTTCACCCACAACTTCCACATCAAGGAAGTACCTAGGCCATCCATGCTTATTCCCTCTCTCCTCTCTCAGCTTTTCTCATTACTCTCTGGGTTTCTCCTACATGTACCAATCCAGGTACTCATCCCTACTCTCCCATGAACTACTTTTCAGCTCACTTTCATTTATGTATTTATTTATATATATTTATACATTTATGTATAAAAATTTATAAATTTATATTAATCTAAATTTATGTTATATTTATATAAATATATTTCTATTATATTCTACTTATTTAAATATAAATTATAAAATATATAAATGTATTATATAAAATATATTTCTAAATTTATATATATGTATATATAAATTTATAAATTCCATTAGAATGAAAACTCTGTAATGAGAGGGATTACCCATCTTTGCGCTATATTTGTATTCCCCATGCTTAGAACAATACCTGGCATGTAGACAGTATTTAATATATTTTTTTTTTGACTGACAGGTATTTTCATTTCTTGAGACACTTGGTCATCTTACCTTATAGTGATTGAGATGAACATAAGTGATAAGACCACCATGAATCTAATTCTAAATTATATATAAACATCTGTAGCAATGAATGGAGTGGTAGAGAAATTTAAATAAGAACTTTGAAAGGTATTTCAAAACATATGCATCAATATTTTGTGACTTCAAGGACAATGGGGAGGAAAAAAAAATAAGTTGGAAAAGCTGGATTGGGATAAAGAAAGAAAAGAGTCCAAAGACTTGTAGAAGTCTTATACCTCCATAAACCTTGTATCTATACAAAGAAATAATACTTTCTCTAAGAAGAATCAAAGGCCCTGGCCAATGTGAGAACTCAACTACATCACAAGGAATGAAATCAATAAGAGTTCTACTTTAATCACCTTCGTTTCAAACCATCAAACGAATTAGATTAAAGGTGAAAATCAACAGGAATTTAGGAGGCAAATATAAGAAAATGCAGGTCACCATCATAGAAACTCCAGTCTGACTTAGACAAATGAGATGTTGATACGTTGGTATCAATGGTAAATGGATAAAGGACAGTGCTTCAGTCAAGATCACTATAATCCAATCCAAAAGGTTAAGAGATATAAAGCAATCATCACAGTGAGAATGCCAAAATAACCGCAAAACTTCATTGGCAAGAAAAACCTTAATCATACCACATGGAGAAAGAAACATTACAAGTCAAGACAATGCCAGTTGAGAATGTGGACTCATTTGCAAACTTTATGGAGGAGGAAGATGGAAGTTTATGATCAGCTCTGCCTCATTAAATAGTCAAGAGAACCAGAAGGGAAATAAGTCCAAAGCCTGGAATGAGACCCAACTAAACCAAATCATCCTGATGGCATTTATAGAAGAAACTAGAAGGAGAAACACATACATACATACACATACACACACACACACACACTGTACACACACACACACACACACACACACACACACACACACACACGAAATGGAATATATCTGCCAGCATTTCCATAGGGCACTATTTTTTTCAACAATAAAAAATATTATATTTGGTGTTTTACAACCATGTCCCTAATTTGTATTCAAGGAAGTGGTGATGGTACTAAGAAAAATGAAAAAAAGAACATAACTGGGTCAAAAAAAAAAAGCAAACACAGAGAAAATCAGTCCTGGAGGCAAAAATATTTTGAAAGTACTGAAGGATGAATTTTTTCAGGATATCTGAAAGAAGGGAAGACTCTCAATAATTATAAAAAAGCAGTGAAATCATTTTTTTAAATATATGAAAAAGGTAATTGAGTAAACATCAACCCACATATCTGGACAATTTTTTCCTCTGTATAAATCTTTTGAAAATGATGCACAAGTATATCTTGTATCAGGTGTATCTTGATAAATGTACTTATAGAAAGTGAGTTAGCAGTCCTTCACAAATGATTTTCTATAACAAAGCATCTTCATATTCAGCAACTGACTGAAGGTCATAGAGAATAGAAACTTCTACTGGATTTATTGTTTGTTGCTTATATAAAAAAGAATTTGTCCTGGTGGAATAAAGTGCAGCCTTAACAGACCTCCTCCAATAAGAAGTCTCTCATTTATATGTTGTTTTTTTTATTGAAAATTCCTTAAAAAGACATAGTAAGTAAAGTAATTTTAATCAACCATTCCCTGATTAACAATGTTAATCAATTGATTTTAGAAAAACCTTGGAAGACTTGTATGAACTGATAAAAAATGAAGGGAGCTGAACCAGGAGAACATAGTAACATCAATACTGTACAGATAATGAACTGTGAAAGATTAAGTAATTCTGACCAATACAGTGGTCCACCACAACTCTAAAGGACTCATGATGCAAAATATTATCTCCCTCAAGACAGAGAATTGAAGGGCTCAGAGAACAAAATGAAACACTTTTCCTTTATTTTTCTAGCTCTTTTTTTCTTCAGAATATGTTTAATGCAGAAATGCTTTACATGATTTAATATATACAGTAGATATTTCTCAATAGATGAGAGAGGGAGTGGAGGAATGAAGAGAATTTTAGAGATGAAATTAAAAATAGTTAAAAAAAAAAACAATCAAGCCATAAAAATCAAGTCAACCAGGATTTTTAAGCCTTGTGCTAAAAGTCAAGCATCCAAAAAAAGAAGGGCACAAACAGCCCCTACTCTCAAAAAAGCTCAGAATCTAATGAAGAAAGTAAGAGGTAAATATTATATATCAACAGGATATATGAAAGATAAATTGGAGATAATCTCAGAGGGAAGGCACTAGGATTAAGGAGATCAGGAAAAGCTTCTTAGATTTTAATCTACACTGGAAAAAAGCCAGGAGGCAGAAATGAGGAGAGAGAGAATTCAGTGGGGTGGGGAGTGGGCTCCATAGTCAATGAAAATGCATGGAGTCGGGAGACGTATCTTATGTGAGGAATACCAAAAGGCCAGTGTCACTGAATTGTTGAGTACATGGGGATGGAGGGTGTAACGTGTCAGAAAACTGGAGAGGTAAGAAGGGGTATATTATGGAGAGATTTGAATGCCAAACAGGGAATTTTTTTCATGTGATCCCACAGGAAATAGGAAGTCACTGGAGCTTACTGAATAGCAAGTTGACATGGTCAGACCTGCTCTTCAGGAAGATTACTTTTATAACTCAGTAGAGAAGAGACTGAAGAGAGGAGAGACTGGAGACAGGGAGACCAGTGAGAAGACTACTGCTATGATCTTTGGTCAGGCACCAAAGAAACCAAGGTCATCCATCCACTACATCCTGGGACATTACCAATCACTTTGACTTCTGTCTTGCCATTGAACCTTGATGACTCTGGAAGAGAGAGGGAGGCTGAGGACTTTGTTTAGCTCTACCTCACTTACATCTAATTCACTCAGGCGTCAAGACATCACCAGTGACATCATTAGTCCTTTTTGAAAATAAAGAATGAACAGTGGCAACAACAAGAAGTTAATGAGGACCTGAATGCATGCTGAAGATGTTGATCACTATCATGGAGTATATTCTGTACAGAAACCACATGGAAGAGAGATTGATTCCTTTGATGATCGAATGATTCAAAGCTTATCCCTAAAACACAAATACATTTATTTCTTCCAAGTTTTTATTGCATGTGCTCTTTGGCAGCAAATCATGGAATACCACAATTTCTGAATCAAAATATGAGTGACTCAAAGAGAACTAGGTAGAATAAGTAGGCAGCAGCATATTTTCAATCACACACCCCCCCACACACACACACATACATATACATATATAAATATAAAATGACACACATATATATATAGTATATATACACATACACACACACACACACATACATGCATAGCACAAAAGATATCATTGAGACAATTTGTGAGCTGAAAAGGAGATGAACTCAGACCTGTCTCTAGGAATTCTGACACCTGAGAGCAAAAACATCTTGTTGAATGGGAATATGAGGAAGAGAGAAACAATGATGCAAAAGGCATCCACTTTCAGGTGCAATCAAGGAAGAATTCCCAGAGCATCCAGCTTGAACCCCTGATGAATATGGGAAAGAAAGTAGGATCTGTGTTAGGTATAGATCATGATGATAGGACCATAGAAGGGTAAGGGGATGCCCAGGAACCAAAATTAGAATGTTTCTTTTTTATCCTGGAGTTTGTTATTGAATAGGAGGATAACCTAAGGAGAACTGTACTTTAGGAATGTCACTTGGATAGCTAAGTTGAGGATGAACTGGAGGACAGAGGCCTGAGATAAGAAGACCAATCAGAGTGCTATTTTTCTAGTCCTGGAATCAAGTAATAAGGGATTGAACCAAGGTGGTGACATTATCAGAAGGCAGAGGGGGCATATGCCAGGGATACTGCAAAGGCAGAAGTGATAGGATTTGGCAAGATTGGATATGGTGAGAAATAATGAGTGGTCAAGAATGCCACTTCTGTGGATAACAGAGAAGGATGCAGGCCTCTGAAGATAATAGAGAGAATGGAGTGTATGTTTGAGGGAGAGGGATTTGTAGAAAAGGTGTTATTGCCTTTTGGGGAGTCCCTCACTGGGAGTTCCCTCTTTCCAGTAAAATCAGAGGTCGAGTCCCTATTCTTATCTTTTTCCTGCACTATTTTTTTTCCTATGGCTACACATTGTGTTTTGTTTTGTTTTATACATTGATGCTCTTACATTGGTCAGGGGGAACATAGGCAGAAGATGCCTTAAAATAGAATGAGAAAATAAAAAATAGATAGAAAAGAAAACTTTAAAATTCCAGAAGTGTATTTGTTTTTCTCTCTACTCTTTGTCTAACACTGGATTTTGAAGATCATGTCTTTGAATAATACTCAAGAACTAGAAAATGGATGTTCCTTTCCTTATATTATAGACCCTAGGAAAATACTCGCAGCAGGAGAAGGTTACTATTGATAAATTTTAGTCAGAATTATTGGGCCATAGATTGTAGGAGGATAGATTTAGAGGCAGAAGAAACCTTACAGGTCAACAAGTTCAATGGTCATTTTATAAATTGGTAAACTGAGACCTTGAGACATTAAGTCAATTGCCCAATGCCACACAAGTTAAGTGGCATTTGAAACCAAGCCTTTTGATTTCATGTCTTGAGTGTTTCCATGCATGATGCTGCCTCCAATCCACTTCATCAAGGAGACATCTAGGAAAGAGAAGCAGGTAGAAGAGAGGGGCTTGATTTTCCTGTCTGGACTTCAGCTTCCCTTCTCTTCATTTTCTTTTGGTGTGTATGAACACCATTTTTCCTAATTTTGTTGTCTCCTACCCTTCCCAGAACAAAATGAGAAACAAAAATAGCCAAAAGTTAATGTCCCAACACTTCCATTTAAAATAGTGAATATTTCAATGTATTTAACTTTTATGGGAAAACCATTAGGGATATCAGAGGATCATTAGAACCAGCTTTAAACTCCATAGAACCCAACTGAAATGAAAACTGCCTTTAATAGTTTCAAGGACTTTGATTCTGATGGTATGTTATATAATCCTCATGTCTGAGCTTTTTGTATGACACAAAAGATCTGAATACATTTGGGAAAAATTTCTCACATCTCTGGCTTATTTCCCCTACCTAGGATATTTTAAGAACTTTACTGTATGACAACATTCAAAGTTTTGTTATCATCTCCCCTTGAAAATATTTTCACAACTCCCAGAGAAGGATAGGTGTATTTGCTGGTCGATATAACGTCCTAGCACTAAGAAGCCTTTTTGAAGACATATGTTCTTGGAGCCAGGCAGGTCAGTGGGATCACCAAATGTGGTTGCCAACAACAAAGGGGGTGTTGGGGTAGAGTTGTGGGGATGTTTTGAGGGGTCTATGGTGTAGCATGTCCCCTGAGGACAGAGCTAGGGGCCAGGTTGGGTGTCTTCCATCTGTACAGGGAGTTTACAACTTCCTGCTATCACCTCATAGCCAATCTCCTTACATGAGAAGACCTCAGACCACGGTTGTGATAGTGCTCTGAGCTTTCCTTCTCCTGCTTGATATAGAATGTTCCCTGAAAAAAAAAAAGATGCTAAGGGCCAAACCAGGCATCTTTCTTCTGCCCCAAAGCAACCACCTCCACTTGGACCAACACAAGGCATCTTCCACTTACTGCTACCAGTCCAATCTCCCAACTGGGATGTGGAGGGTATCCAATGAAAAGAAGAGCAGCCCTCCCCTCAACTTCAGGCCTCCTGTCTCCTGCTGAACCTGTCCTTTAAGAGTAGAGGAGTGGTGCCCCTTACTTAATGATGAATACCTGGTCATTCCCTTTATATCCTAGTGACTCAGAACTCCTGTAGATCATCATCCAAACTCCATTCACCACCCCTTACCACCCAGTTCCTCATTCAATCTCCCCTTAACTTCCCAATCCAAAGTGTCATCCTAACTCTACCCAGACATTTCACTGTGTTTCCTTAGGCAATGAACTCCCCTTCAGTTTAAATCTGTTCCTCTCCTGCTCTTTCTATCTATTAGCTCTTACTGAAACCTGGTTTGCCACCCTTATTCAAGAATTTTGAAATTCAATATGTCCAAAAAAGAACTTAACATTTTTTCCTTCTAAATGCTCCCTGCTCCTACCTTTCCTATTATGGGAATGGGGTCCCTGGGGCTTTTCCTCAGAGTGCTGACATGGGGTTTAGGCAAACTACTTCCTTCCTTCTATTCCTATGATAATTAAGAGGTGATGAAAGGGCAGGTGATGAGCATTGGCAATACTGAAAGACAAGGAGAAAATTCTTTCCCCATCACATCAGGCACTGGCGTGGGGGTGAGTGAAAGAGAATTGAGTGAGGAGAAACCAAGTCCTATCACCCATTCCCCATCTGCTACTTGCTCCAGGCACCTACTAACCTAGTCATCTACTCCCACTACCTAGTTAACATGACACCAATCTGGGTACTCATCCCATATGGGATATCTAGTATCATTAAGTTACACTCTAGCCTCAGAGTCAGCCGGGATTTGTATCTCCTATGCCTAAATCCTAACAAATTTGCCCCATTCCACAGGGTTCCCAAATAGAATTCCAATCTTTTTTCTTAAGTTGTTCTCTATTACCAACACTGGATTGAGAAGGATTGAGTTTCTTTGTGGCCAAATATCCTCTTTTCCCCAACTCTCCTGTTATCATTTCCCATCATTGTCAACTTTTTATGAGCACCGATATCTTAGTTTCTCCTCAAAAGGCTCTCAAATCCCCCAAGATTTTTTTTGCTCTTTCCCCATAAGTTAAGGTGATGATGCTGAAAATTCCCCACCTATCTAGAGGTAGGAGAGAATTAAAATATTTAGCATTTATAATATACTTTAAGGTTTGCAGTGCACTTTTTATCTCATCCTCTGCTAAAGTCAGTTTTTGCTCAGATGTGAAAAAGAAAATATTTTACTAACAACAATGCTAACAAAAGCATATATTTTTTAAAAAGGTCACCCTGAGATTCATGTTGCTAAAGCTGGGTGAGACTTCAGTGACTGCATTATCCAACCTTCTATTTTAGAGATTGCTGAGAGGTGGGGGAAAGTTAAATATTTCATGATCCTTGGATTGTTCCTTCCTTAATATCCCATTGACTAAAGAAGAAGCAGGATATTGTTGCTGGCATGTTAAAGATATGGATGCCAAGAAGATATGTAAGTATGAGCTTCTTTTACTGAAGGAGGCAAGGTTGGATTCAAGTTCTTCTAAATGAAATCCCAGTTCTCTTTCCAATAGGCAACAACAGTTTCCTTATATAAAAACTAACACATGATTATTTGTGATAACCCTCAGGGAGTCATCTATGAAATTGGACTTGAACTCTTAAGGTCATTTATAGCTGTATTATTTTCCTTAGCAGAAAAAAAAAACCAAACTATTATTTCTGTGTTTGGATTCAAACCAAAGACACATTTTTTTCATAGCTGCTGTTTTTTATTACAAAAAAGTGGAGAGAATATTGAACTTTTTTTTAACTTTAAGGAAACTAACAAGTAATCCCACCCTTTCTATTTTTTTTTTTACAATAGAGAACAACGAACTCAACTCTAATATATAAGTCAATGTTTTATCTACAGGAAAGAGAAGTAGGCATGTGGAAGGAAGAAAGCACTATATGTGAGTGATGTGAAGAGAAGGGGAAGCCAAACTGGAAAAGGATATGGAGAATATGCAACAAGGAGGAGTGACAGATTTGTTTTTCTGAAGATGACCCAAGAACTAGTGAATGGGGCCCAAAGGCAGGAGGAGAGGGAGGAAGATGCAAGACAGACCCAGAGGAAGACAATACATGTACAACTTTAGGGTGGGACAAAGATCTAGGTCCAAGCACAGAAAAATGAACAGAACTGAAGCCAAGATACAAAGGGTGGAGCAGAAAGCTGCAGCCAAAATATAAGGGAGAATAATACATCATTTATATCATAGTTCTATAGATTTTAGAGCTAGAAAAAAAGCTAAGGACTCATCTATTCCACACTCTTCATTAAACAGGGAGAGAACCCAGAGGAATTAGAATTCTTAGGATCACTTAGGTAACAAACAGTGGATCTAGAAATGCCGGCATTCATTTGGGAAAGGAACCCGAAATTATCAGATGAAACTATAACTTGCTCTTTTTCAGTCTTATTTGACCCCAAGATTCAACAATCATAAGAATGATTTATAAAATATTTTAATGGATCACTCCAAAGTCCCTTTTATGTTACAGCACGATTCAGTGGAAAGCTTTAGGATTGAAAAACCCCAGTTCAAATCTTTGTTCTGTGATTTTCTATGTGTGTGACTTTGAGTAAATCCATTTAATTTTACTGGGCCTCAGTTTTGTCATCTGTGAAATGAGAGTATTAGACTGGAAGCCTTCTAAGCCTTAGATCTCTGATCTTATGATTATTATTTTATTATAGATAATAGAATATCAATGAACTTGAAAAGTAGTTTTCTAATCTGAACATACATCAAGATTTAGCTATGAAAAAAACCATGTCAAACAATTATGTCACTTATAAAAAGTGTATCTGTACATATGTGTGAATATATACAGCTAGATGGCACAGTGGATAGAGTGCCAGCCTGGAGTCAGGAAGATTTATCTTCATGAGTTCGAATCTGGCTTCAGAAACTTATTAGCTGTGTGACCCTGGGCAAGTCACTTAACCCTATTTGCTTCCACTTCCTCAACAGTATAATGAACTAGAGAAGGAAATGGAAGAGCAGTCTAGTATCTTTGTCAAGAAAACTCTGAAAAGGTGTCACAGAGACATCAATGTGGATGAAAAACAAGTGAACAACAATATACAGTTATGTATGTACATATAAGCCCTCCTGGATCACTGCATAGCTCAATGAACTACGAGTGATGCTGTATAGGGTTACCCAAGACAGACAGGCCATGGAAGAAAATTCTGACAAAAGCTGGAGAAGGAAATGGCCAACCACTCCAGTATGTTTGCCAAGAAAGCCCCTTAGAGAGAGTGGGCATAGTACGGTCCACAGCGTCATGAAGAATCAGACATGACTGAACAATTGAACAACAACAATAGTATGTTCGTAGGCATATATTCATAAATGCTGGCAGTATAACTTTACCACAGACTGGCAAGTTTACAACTGGCTAAGAATCTGTTTTAAATTAAGGTTCTATTGGATATGAAATGCTAAACATGAACATGGTTTAAAGACTGAATGTCTTACAACAACTTAACTGTTGCGCAAAACTATAATTTGTATTTCTGCATAAATTCCGCCTTCCTCTGAGATGTCCTGAAACTTTTTCTCTTATTCTCCGAATTGAATACATATTTTTGTATTACTACATAGGCTAGTAAATATGTTTGCCATAAATTGTCTTCCCGATGACATTCTCAAGAATTTCAAGATGAGTACTTCATAAACACTTGGATGTTTTTATATAATAGGCTGTCACTAAAGATAAAGCAGAGATCTATTCTTCTTCAATCCATGGACGTGATTAAAGTGGAAAAAAAATTTCTTGGTAACTCAAGTATCTTATATCTATTTAGTATAAATCAATCAGCAAGGCGTAAGTGCCTGCTAACTGCCAGACACTGTGCTCTGAAGAAGCAAAGACAAAAAGAAAACTTGCCCTGCCTTCAGGGTACTTACATTCTACTGGGGGAAACAACACATATGTAATATACAAGATAATACACAAGGTAAGTTGGGGAGGGTGGCCACTAGTATCCAGGGGATGAACATATACCTTATGTAAAAGGTGACATTGCAGCTGAATTTTGGAGGAAACCAGTGATTCTAGAAAGTATAATAGAGAAAGGAGTATCTTAATTGCATGGAACACACAGAAAGAAACAAAAATATATGAAATGTCTTAGGTTAAAAACAACAAGTAGCCCAATTTGGCTTAAAGGGGAAGATGTGAAATGATCCTCAAATGGTGGGATGGGAACAGATTTGAAGGGGCTTTAAATGTGAAATGGAAGAGTTGGCATTTTAACCTGGGTGCAATAGGTTGCTATTCTTAACTTTCAGAGCGTGGGAGCATCATATCAGTAGTTGCTTGGAGGTAACTGGAAGCTGGGAGATCAAGGAAGAATATATATTTCTGTTCAATCCTATTGATACAGCTAAAATATACAAAATCATGTAATTCTACTGAATATGTCCCTGCTTTGAGAACTCACTGACACTGGAGAGAATCCTTTTATACAGTTCATAACAAAATCCACAAGCAAAAGAATTGCTGATTAGGAAAGGCAATACTATCAAAAAGACCTGACTTCAAGTACTGCCCCTGACTCATTCTGGATGTGTGACCCTGGATCAGTCACTTAATCTCAATGCTTCAAACTTCTGAGAAATCAGAACATGATGAAATCCTGGGATCTGCCACTTCCTGCTCATGTTGTCTTGGACAAGTGATTTCACCTTTCTGCATCTCAGTTTCTTCATCTGCAAAAAAAATGCAGTTTTGGATTAGATAGCCTTTGGTGTTCCTTCTAGTTCTAAATCTAGGGATCTATGATCTTAATCTTGTAAAATAGTTTCTTGATAAATATAGGGAAAGCATTGCTATCAGTGAGTTAATTACCATCCACAAGATGTCTTTATGGAGCAAGACTATTTAGGAACATCATAATTTTCATTACAGAGTAAAATTATAATTTGCACTTCTGTACAAATTCAACTTTTACCCTAGATGTCCCAAAGTCTTTATATAGTTTATGTAAGGAGTTCCTAGGTGGCAGCTAGATGGTGCAGTGGACAGCATCAGGCCTGGAGTCAAGAAGACCTGAGTTCAAATAAGGCCTTTCTAAGATACTTACTAGCTTTGTGACCCTGTCTATCTCAGTTTCCTGATCTGTAAAATGGGTTGGAGAAGCAAATGACAAAACCACTCCAGCATCTTTGCCAGGAAAACTCCAAATGGGATCATGAAGAGTCTGACATGACTGAACAACATTAAGTTCCTATAATCTGTGCTATATATCTCAAATTTATAACTATTTTTCAAAAGTACTAGACAGATATTTCCATTGGGAAACTATCTCTGGAAAATCAGCTGAGTTTAGATACAAGCTTCTGCTGGATGTCCAGCACTTTCTTTGGGGATATAACCCTCTTTTACCATAATCTTAATAACAGGGATGCTAACAAAAGTGACTCACTCACTTGACAGAAGAGAGTTAGAGAGTAAGGAGACCAAGGGTCAAATCCTAGTTTCACCAAATGTAAGCTGTGTAATCTTGGGCAAGTGAGATAATTTCTCTCAGTCTTCGTTTTGTCAACTGTAAAGTGGGAAGGATTCCATGTGTACTACTGGGTTAAAGGATATGCGCAGTTTAGTGGCTTTTGGAGTATAATTCCAAGTTGTTTTCCAGAATGGCAGGATCATAGTTGTACCAATAATGTATTTAAGTACCTGTTTTCACACAGCCCCTCCAACATTTGTCATTTTCTTTTTTTGTCAACATTACTGATCTGATGGACAGGAGATGGAATGATAGAGATGCTTTAATTTGCATTGTTCTAATTATTAGTGATTTTGGACTATTTGTTAATATATAGTTGATAGCTTGGATTTCTTCCTCTAAAAACTATCTGGTGATATTCTTTGGCCATTTTTGATTTGTGTAACAGTTCTTATTCTTATAAATTTTGGCTCATTATCTGTATTTATTGGAAATGAAGCCTTTATGACAGAAACTTTTCTGTTGATTTTTCCCCCAGTTACCTGCTTTCCTTCTAATTTAAGCTACATTGGTTTTGTTTGTGCAAAAAATATAATGTTGTATGATCAAAATTGCCCATTTTATCTTCTGTTATCTTCTCTATTGTTTGATCATAAACTCTTCCCAATCTCTTTAACTTATGTCAAACTTCATGTCTAAGTTTATTTTAGTATGAGATGTTGATCTAAGTCTAGTTTCTGCCAGACAGTCATCAAGTTTTCCAGATAACTTTTGTCAAGGAGTGAATTCTCACCCCAATGGCCGCTATCATTGGGCTTATTAAACAGTAGGATACAGTGCTTATTTCCTTCGAGATATCATGTACCTAACCTGTTACATTGACTTACCTATATCTTAGCCAACACTGTCACTTTGATGATTACTCCAATGTAATATATTTTGAGATATGCTATTGCTAGACTCCCCCTTCCTACTTTTTTCATTATTTTCCTTAAGATTATTCATCTTTTGTATTTCCAAATATATATATATATGTATATATATATAAATGTATATGCATATATACATATATATGTATATATAATTTTTACTGTAGTAATTCTTTGGTAGTTTTATTGGCATGGCCCTTAATGAGTAACTTAATTCAGATTATACGGTTATCCCTTCCACATGATGACTTTCCCCATCAAGTTTGGGTTGGCATAAGAAAGAAAATGGGGATAGGGGAGGTATGGAAGCCTCAGATGATACACCACAGACAGCAGACAACATAGAAAAAAGTTTAGGAACTCAGGAATGTACAATATATGTATAGTATTACATAATATCAACTATTATATCTTTTAATACCATAAATGTGTCTAAATTTTACAAGTTACTGTAAACACTCCATAAAAGAAAAAGAAAAATTCAGACTTTTTCTCTGATATGAAAAAAGGGCTGAAAAATTATACCTGGATTTTCCAGGTTGTGGGGTCTGCACGTTTCTAATCCCCACCACGTAGAAGGTATAACTGTAATATCATTCTTATTATGTCAGCTTGGTCTACTTATGAACAATTAATATTCCTCCAATGATTTAGATCTTTCTTTATTCAGATACAGTTTTATAATTGTATTCATATAGTTCCTGGGCATACTGATAAGTAGACTCCAAAGAATTTTATACATTCTGTGAAGTCCTAGGCTAATATTTCCTGACTCAGATATTTACAGACAATTATAACCTTGGGTAAGCCTCTCAAATTCCCTCAATCTAAATTTCTTTATCTGCAAAATCAACATGAAAAACTTTGTGGATAGTGGATAGTCACCTTCAGAGTCATTAAGACCTGTATTCAAGGTCTACCTTTGGCCCATACTGGCTATATGACCATTAGTCTCTCCGTGTCCCAAACAACTTTCTAGTGCGTTGATAAATAAATTGCACATAAGGAACAGATCTGTACTGACAGAACGTGTTTCCTCTCCAGGAGTTTCCTATACCAATGAAATCACAAGCCTGTTTTAAGAAATGAATGGGAACAATAATGCCTATAGCACCCCCATCACAGAAATGTCAGCATCCGATGCAATCTTGCGTGCAAAACACTCTATATACGTCAACTCTTTTTCATATTTGCTTCTCCAATATCCTGTCTCTTGCCTTTTATAGTATTCCACTCAGCATCTAGGAAAGTATAAAAGGGGATTTTCCAATATTCACAGGAATTTCTATAGGTGAATTGGTTCAGAGAATGCTAAGCTCTGAGCAGTAGAGACTGATGAAAGCCAGAATCTGTAGCAATTGTACTAGGTGAAGTGCCCTTGGAATTTAAATCAACACATTCCATTTCATTATAAAACGGTTTTTGTAAAAAAGGGAGATGCCTATCCTTGATGATGCAAAGTGCCACAATGGGCATGGAAAGAGTGTGTGCTTCCATCATCATAGCTTCAAACAACAACAAAAACAAAAACAGTACCGTGCTGGGAGCTGTCAGATAGCATTAGACCACCAGGGCCCCCTGGGAGCTTATAACCTAAAACAGAAAAAGGATGAGTGTAAACCAATAAAAGGAGAGGCAGACATCTGTGCAGATGTTGACCAGATATCCAACACAGATTAAATATTTACATTATCCTACAGCATGGCTGCTGGAGCCTTTTGTTTCCCTTAGAGCAGAAAAGGTAAAGGACAGCTATTTAGAAATTGTCTCATTGCTTCTGAATAATTTCAAGTCTGTCCTCAAGGATCCTGTATTTTCTACTCTTAATTATCCACAGAGCCCAATAGTCCCTGTAGGGTACTTAACATACAGGTAACGCATCTTGTTCTTTTTTAAAGCCTCAATACCTAAAGACGTTCATCTGGTTTCAGTTCTGGGGAAACTAAAATATGAACTTGGAGACACAGAAGTAAAGAATAAACTAAAAATCTCACCTTATCTCTTATAGGTGAGAAACTTAAGGGCAGAGGAGAATCACTGATGTTTTCCTGGCTGCCACGGATATGGGGTTTTGAGGAGGATAAAGTGCTACAGATGTTGTCCCTGCAACAGCCTTGACTTGTTGTTGGTTCAAGTGTTAAACCTCCATTTTGGGGGCCATTTCCAGTCATCCTGATCTATATCTGGCCACTTGACCTAGAAGGCTACAAAGGAGAAAGTGAGACTGGTGACTTTGCCCAGACCTCCTTCATTTAAATCCAATTCACTTAAAAGTCATGGCGTCACCTCCCAGATGTCATCGGTCACTTCAAAAGCAAGGGATGATCAACAAAAACAAACCTCCATTTTACAGAGGAGAAAACAGAGGGATGGTGAAGCTGGGTCACTTAATGTTGTAGATTTAGAATTGGAAGGGACCTTATAGGCCATGTAATACAAGTCCTTCATTTTACAAATGAGGAAACTGAGACTTGCCCATAGAGCCAGGACTTGAACCCAAGGCCCTCTGACTCCAAGTCTATTGCACTTTGCCCTGTGTGATTCTTTCTCTTGCAGCACAGTTAGTAAATGACAGGAGTAAGACTCATATAGACCCCAAGGTAAATGTTCTTACCACTACTCCCCACTGCCCATCCTATGGTGAATGTGTTTTGTACAATGCCTTACACATTACCTGTTGGTAAATACCTTGCTTTTGTCCCCTTTTCTCCACCACTGTGACCCTCATCCTCGTTCATTGGCTCATTACCTCTTGCCTGGTTTATTGCAAAAGCCTTTTAGGGGGACTCCCAACTTCTAGCCTCTTCCCTTTCCCATTCATCCTCTACACAACTGTGACAATGATACTGCTAAAGCTCAGGTCTAACCCTGTTAGTGTAGTTGTGCATGTCTATAATACAGAAGTAAACCAGTACATGCATGTTAGGGGGACTGTGGTCCAACATTTGTTACAGATGAGGGTGCACGATGAAGAATGGCTGGAAACCACTCTTCTATTCTTCCACTTTATTTTCAAAGGGGCAAAAAGGCACTATATTTTGTAGGTTACATCCTGTTCAAGGGCTTTCAGTGATACCCTAGTTCTTTAAGGATTACAACACAAGTTATTCAGTTTAGTATTTAAAAACCTGGGAGTCAGGGAGACCGGAGCTCCAATCCTGCCTCAAATACTTGGGGTGTGACACTGAGGTAGTCCCTAAACCTTGCTAAGCCTCAGTTTCCTCACCTGTAAAATGGAGATAAAACTAGTTAGCATCTCACAAGGTTGTCATGATGATCAAAGAATAATAAAGCACTATATAAATGCTGGTTACTATTATTATTATTAATTATTATTATTATTATTGTTAGGAAGCTTGTGTGAAACCCTGAAATCTAAGCATTTCTAATATTTCTGTTAACTGTGTATAGTTTATGGAAGTGGAGGCTCAAATCAGGATGTAACCTACAAAATGTAGTGCCTTTTCTCCCTTTTAAAAATAAAGTAGAAGAATAGAACAGTGGTCTCTAACCATTCTTCAATGTGCACCCTCATCTGTAACAAATGTTGGACCACAGTCCCACTAATACAAGTGTACTGGTTTACTTGCGTATTATAGACATGCACAACTACACTAACAGATTATAAATGCTATAAAACACATGCAAAAAGGAATTTGAAAGGATATGACAAAGATGAAACAACATTTAAAATTAAAATTCTAGTCACTAACAGCACAAAAATATTTTTGTTTTTACTAAGAATTAGTGTCAATAAGAATTATTTTAGTTTGAACTAAGTGAGGAAAATATGCTTTGATGTTTTTGAAAATCATTTAATGTAATGCAATGTAGTTATTTAAGATCTGGTCCTAAGTTCTGTTATATTGGTTGGTTTTAACTGGCTGTCATAGATGAAATGGGAAGGATTTACAATTTATAACCACAAAACCCACAAAATATCATTTTTAAAGGCAATAGGGTGATTGGTAGGTGAAAAGGTTATGTTTTATTTCATTTCATTACGCATAGAACTTTTCTTCCCTAACCCTGAATGTCCTTAGTTCCTGCAAATGCTTCCTCCTTCGAGAGACCTTTCTTAGTCTTCAACTGTTAGAACTCCAGCCTCCCTGATTCTAGTTTCTTTGTATGAATTTCATATTTACTTTCCTATGTACTTTTGATTTCTTTCCCCTAGAGTGCCATCTCCTCAAAGATAAGCATTGTTCTGCTTTTGTCTTTGTACCCACAATTCCTGCCATAGTGCTAAATACATACTTGTTGAGTTGAACCAAATATATATACATATATATGTGTGTGTGTATGTGTATATACATGTACAGACATATACACATATACACAATGCATATACATATACATACATATATATTGTATGTATATTTATAGAGAAAAGTATATATGTGTATACATATACACATACCTTTATTATGTAAGCCCTTATTGGCATTGTATATTGGGAAGTAAGTGATTGAGCACCAAGGAATAATCAGTTTCCATTTGTGAAGTTCATTCAGATGAGAGATCACAATCCCAACAAGACTGAAATTTGCAAAATCATAAATTAAATCTGAATTCTGCCCCATACCTTTTGAATAACTAAATTTAAATTGTTGACTGGTAAAAACTGATTTGACTGATGCAGTCTCAGGTCCCCAGGACGAATGTATACTAGGGTTAACAAACCCAAAAACCGGACATTTTTTGTCCCAGCTCCCAGACATTTTTTGATTCTATTTTTAATTTATGAAATAAAACAAAGATTTCCGTAAGAGTACAATAAAAGAATGATTGTACATGAAACCACAAATCTACCATGCACAATTTGCTATTCCTTTCAAATATACCATAAAATTATCATATGAAATTTTTTTCTTTTTTTCTTCTCTCACTCCCCTCCATCACCCTTAGAGTTGGTTACCATTAGACACAAATAGACATAGATAGATAAAATTATTCTATATATACATCTACTTATCAGTTATTTCCATAGACTCTTGAGGATTAGGTTCCCTATATCCCAGCTTTTCATTCCTCATCCTTTTTAAAACAATTTAGAAAATGCTCGCTCTTTACTGTTCTGTAGATAACAAGACAATCTCTCACTGATGTCATGTTGTCTCTATGTCTATAACTCCATATGTATAAGCCCTGTGGGGCTCTGGCACTTCAGCTAGAGTCAGAAATATATTGTATGGTTCCACATCCAGAAACCACACTACTCAGCTAGAGGCCAAGGGCAATGGGGCCCACAAATCTAAAATGTTCCATTTTGGCATCTGTTCTACTCCTCCCCTTGTGGCTAGTAATAAAATTTCATTAACTACTCTCCCTGTGTATTACAACTGTTCTTCCTCTGAACTCTCCTTTACCACATTACTGTTTCAGCCTACTAAGGTTTTTGACCATTCCATTATAACTCCCCACCCTCCTCAACATAAGCATTCAATTCCCACAAGGAATAAAAAGCAACCACAATTTTTGGCCACTTTGAATTTCCTTCCTGATACAAAAACTAGTGAATTAAAATTCCTAAGCCGGCAAAGTTCATTAGTCTAATGGAGAAAGAAAAAGGGAATGAAGTAAGAAGAGGCCTCAGTGACCAAGTGGAGGCTGGAATCAGGCAAAACAAGAACTTCAAGGGCAAAAGAAGATCATCAATACTCTACTGGTTGGCTTTGTTAGAGTGTTCCAGTTCACATTCATAATTTTCACTAGCCTTGCCTTCTCCCCACAAATGATATTCAACTCCTTAGCACTTTGCTCTGAACATTAGTCTTGTATCTGTGTTTCTTGGCAAACAGTCTTATTGCACCACCATCAAAGGGATTCCCCAAATGGGCTCCTACAGAGCCCATGCCCAGATTAGTCTAGTCCCACCAAACCCTGGCCAGGTCACCTCTGCAGACCTAACTCTTTAATCTTTGACTTTTACACTAAAGGGGTCCCAGGGGGAAGGAATATAAAAAGAAAGATGGAGCACAAAAACAGCTAGTATCAGCCCTGTCTTCTCAGCATGTTCAGTCCAATTAATTAGTAAGAAACAATAATGTATTACATTCCACCATTTCCAGTGTTTTCAGCTACTGAGAGAGCTGACCTAAAGACTGAGTGAGAGCAACAATACCAACCTTTCGTGAATTAGCAAATTTTAATATTTCTAATTTTTAGGGAAAACTAAATGGAAGTAGTAAATGATCTGTTTTTCTTGTATCCCTATAGAATTCAGTGGTTCTCAACCTGTGGGTTATGTTCAGTTTGTAACAATGAAAATACATCCTGCATATCAGATATTTACATTATGATTCATAACAGTAGCAAAATTACAGTTATAAAGTAGCAACGAAAATACTTTTATGGTTGGGGTCACCACAACATGGGGAACTGCATTAAAGGGTCGTGGCATTAGGAAGGTTGAGAACCACTGCTTCTTGTGACCTTCTGGGATGTACATATCCACTCTGTAGAACACTGAAGTAAAGATTAGGAAAGAAAGAATAAGACTAGAAGAGACAGGAGTAGAGATGTATGAATGTTGCTGTGATTTTCATTGAAAGGGAAGAGAATTTAGTATGACAGTCTACTAAACTTAACATTAATTCCTGACAGAAATAATCAAATACATCATTGAAAGTATTAGCAAACATCTAAAAAGAGAAGTAATAATTGATCACATAAAGCCAGCATTCCCTCATCAAGAACCAGACATTGCAGATTAGTCATATTTCCTTTTTACTGACTGAGTTGCCAAACTGGTACATCAAGGGAATGGGTTGTTCCTAGTTATATAGATCTCAGTAAAGCACATAACAAAGTTTCTCATCCTATTCTTAGTTTTAAAAAAAAAAGATGAAGAAATATGACCTAGATAGTAGAATTAGGTAGATTCAGAAGACATCGAATGACAGGATTTAAATAGGTGGCATTAACTGTGTATAGCATTAACTTGGAAGGAACCAATGGTAAGCCCCAGTTATTATTAATGATTTGTGAAGTCATGGATGGCATTCTTATCTTTTGTAGATGACACAAAGCTTGGAGGCACAGCTAACACACTTGATGATGCTAGAACATTTCTAAGGACTCTTCCAAATATAAATCTATAATCTCGTGATCCTTAAAATCATGTTTCAAAAATACCTTCCACAGTCAAGATGGTGGCATAGAAGCAGGAGAACTCTGGGAGCTCCCCCCATAACCACCTCAAATACCTATAAAATATGACTCTAAACAAATTTTAGAACTCCAGAACCCACAAAATGACAGAAAAACAAGGGCACTGAAAGCAGCCTGGCAGGCAGACAGGAAGGATTCATTGCAGTGCACTGGGAGCCAAAACCAACCCAGTCTGAAACGTTGGCTGTAGCCCCAGGGCAGCCAGGACAAGACACAGCTGGAGCTTTCAGGAGAGCAGATTACCAGCAGCTGTGGCAATTACCAGAATTATCAACCCATAAAAAACAAGGACAAAGTGAAAGGTCAGTAGAATTCAGCTAAATTTTGGGGAAAGAAGCAGGTCTGGCCAACTGCCTCCAGGATGAGAAGCAATGGCGGGGCCCTGCAGCCGCATGCATGTGGCTGCTTCAGAGATCCTGGCCTGCAGATTGCAGAGCAGCTAAGCAATCATTCAGAGGCTATGTGCTCTTGCCTTAACACTCCTGGATCAGGACTGTGCCCTTGGGTGGTGGTTCTGAGGTGTGTGACCAGTGAGCCAAAGCCAGTGGGGGCTGCAGAGACAGTGGCCCACTAATAGCTCTGGCAGCTGCAAAAACCACAGCAATTTGGGACAAAGCTTTTCCGTCTGAAAGCAGAGTTCTACTGAGCCCAAAAGTCAAGTAATTGACTGGTAACATGAGCAGGCAAAGGAAGAAGAGCAAGAACAGCAATCCAACTTTAGATTCCTTTTTTGGGGACAAAAAGTGTCAAAGCATGGAATGGGAGGAAGACAACACAGTCAGAACTCCCTCACCAAAAGCTTCCAAGAAAAATGAAAACTTATTACAAGCCATAGAGGAGCTTAAGAAGGATTTTGAAAACCAAATAAGAGAAGTGGAGGAAAAATTGGGAAGAGAAATGAGAATGATGCAAGAAAATCATGAAAAGAGAGTCAACAACCTGACTGAAGAAAATAACACCTTAAAAAATAGACTAATTCAAATGGCAAAAGAGGCCCAAAAAGCCAATGAGGAGAAGAATGCCTTAAAAAGTCAAATTTGCCAGATGGAAAAAGAATCTCAAAAGCTTTCTGAAGAGAATAATTCCTTCAGAATTA
>CM053583.1:163763590-163786141 GCA_028627135.1 Pseudochirops cupreus
TTTCTCATGAAGTCATTTGCTTCCATTTGCTCCACTCTAATTCTGAAGGAATTATTCTCTTCAGTAAGCTTTTGAGATTCTTTTTTCCATCTGGCAAATTTGACTTTTTAAGGCATTCTTCTCCTCATTGGCTTTTTGGGCCTCTTTTGCCATTTGAGTTAATCTATTTTTTAAGGTGTTATTTTCTTCAGTTAGGTTGTTGACTCTCTTTTCATGATTTTCTTCCATCATTGTCATTTCTCTTCCCAATTTTTCCTCCACTTCTCTTATTTGGTTTTCAAAATCCTTCTTAAGCTCCTCTATGGCTTGTAATAAGTTTTCATTTTTCTTGGAAGCTTTTGGTGAGGGAGTTCTGACTGTGTTGTCTTCCTTCCATTCCATGCTTTGATCCTTTTTTCCCCAAAAAGGGAATCTAAAGTTGGATTATTGAACTTGTTTTGCTTCCTTTGCCTGCTCATGTTGCCAGTCAATTAATTTGATTTTTGAACCATAGTAGATCTCTGCTTCTTGGGGGGAGAGCTTTATCCCAAATTGCTGGGATTTTCACAGCTGCTGGAGCTATTAGTGGGCCGCTGTCTCTGCATACCCCACTGGCTTTGGCTCACTGGTCACACACCTCAGGACCACCACCCAAGACCGTGATCCTGATCCAGGCAGTTTAATGCAAGAGCACTTAGCCTCTGAATGATCGCTTGGCCCCCCTGCAATCTGCAGGCCAGGAGCTCTGAAAGCAGCCATGTGGAGGTGGCTGCAGGGCTGCTGCTTCTGATGCTTTCTTGCCCTGGGGGCAGACGGCCAGACCTGCTTCTTCCCCCAAAATTTAACTGAGTTCCACTGACCTTTCACTTTGTCCTTGTTTCTTATGGGTTGATAATTCTGGAAACTGCCACAGCTGCTGGTGATCCACTCTCCTGAATGCTCCAGCTGTAGCTTGTCCTGGTGGCCCTGGGGCTGAAGCCACAACTGGTCTGGGCTCCCAACACACTGAGATGATCCCTTCCCATCCCACCTGCCAGGCTGCCTTCAGTGGGAGATGTGTTTTTCTGTAGTTTTGTGGGTTCTGGAGTTCTAAAATTTGTTTAGAGTCATATTTTATAGGTATTTGAGGTGGTTATGGGGGGGAGCTACAGAGTTCTCCTGCTTCTAGGCTGCCATCTTGACTCTGCCCCCCCTTTTAGATTCCCAGAAATCTCAGTGCTGGAAGGGTGTCAGTCAGAACTGGTCAAGAGAAGCACAGTCCTGCCTGTGCAGGGCCTCGGGCAGCAGCAGCAGTTATTCCTGTGGCTATCAACCCAGAGACTGAATATGTGAAAGTCACTTATTTAAACTTCTGGGAGCCAAGGTGGCAGAGTAAACAATAAGTGCCTCTTACTTCCCCTCACTAACCTTGAATATTGTCCCAGGAAAAATGTTATTCTGAAAAGGAGCTGTTGGATTCACCAGACTGCCAAAGGAAGCCATGATACACACAAAAGTTAAGAATGCCTGACCTAGGGTTTTAGTGAACTCAAAATTCAATGTGACTTCACATTGAACTATAACAACCAACATAGAAATTGCTATCTTAGTCTTCATTAAGAGTGGCATATTTTTTTAAAACTAGGGGAATAAGGACATCAATTTATTTCAACACATTCAGACTACAAACAGTACATTCTATTCAGGTCTGTAAGACACACTTTAGGAAAGCAGAGGTCATTCAGAGATGAGCAAGCAGGAAGGTTGGGGGAAGAGGGGTGCTGTTATATAAGAATCACCGGAAGGAGCTTTTAATGTTTAGCTTCAAAAAGAGAAGTCAAGCAGCTTATGATAGCTGTCTTCAGGAATTTTCAGGGCTGTCATGTACAAGAGGGATTAAACTTGTTTTGCTTAGTCCCAGTTACAAAGAAATTTGAGCTTGATGAAAGAAAAAAAGAAAACTTCCTTAACCATTACAGGTGTCTAATAGAAGAATGTGCTGCCTCATGATTTCCTGAGTTCTCCTTTACTGAATATCTTCAATTAAGATGACCATTCACTAGGTATGTTGTAGCCAGATTTTTTGTTCACTTATAGGTTAGAAATGATATCCTCCATGGTCCTTTGCAGCAGTGAAATTCTATGATTAACAGAAATATGGGGTTGGCAGATAAAGGGAGATGCATGTTGTTGTTGTTGTTGTTGTTTTTCTCACTTAAGAAAGGAAACTGGGATAGTGTTAGTGGTTTTGCCTCCTAGAAAATCAAATGGTAACGCAGTAATCAAAGTCTGACCATTTGGGGGAGGGGAGAAGTAAAGTCATCTTCCTTTTAACCACTGACAGCAATTATGTACAATATACACTAAGCCCATGTTGATGTTTTTTATCTGGAGACACCAGTAAATCAGTTCTGTCAATGGCTCTTACAAAACTACCCTCACTTTTATCGTTATGACTCTCATCACAATACTTAAGGGTTTGAAGTAGACATAGATACATCAATAGTACAGGAAAATAATAAAACAGAGCAATTTTACTATGTGAGAGGCATTTAACATAGAGAAAGGAGGGATATTGGAGGTGGCAGAGGTTCCATATTATCCATAAAAAAATAGCTACAATAAATCCATTGACTGATTTGTTCAGGAGACATTTATTAAGTACTCACTATGTGCTAAGCATTGTTGAGTGCCTATGTCTATGAATGAGACATGATCTCTGCCCTCAAGAAGTTTATAATCTAAGTGCTTTGCCAGAGTTTTAAAAAGAGGAAATTTTCATTGAAATGAGTTTTTATTTGTTTCTGGAAAATATGGGTTGTTTTGCATTCATTTACTACTACTTATGGCTACATGGCACAATTTCAGCTAAAGAAAAGCCAAAAGAGCAAAAATGCTCTTCATCCCATCCTTCATGGTATTATGAAAAGAACACTTAATTTGGAATTACAGAACCTGAGTTCAAATCCTGATGACATTGGGGAAGTTATGCACTCGCTCTGAACCTTATTTTTATTCTTAGTAAAATTTGGTGATTTGAACCAAATAATGTCTAAATTCTCTCCCAGGTCTAAATCTACAATTCTAAGTTTTATAGAAAATACTGACAATGGAGGGGAAATTCTTCAGTGTGCAATGCCTGTAAAGTGATGTATTGATTTAGTTGTCTTTGCATATAGTTTGGCTAACTTAAAAATAAAAATTATTCATACTTAACTTACCTGAAAGTAAACATCAAATAGGTCTGCTGCTGCAAATGAATTCTCTCTGAAAACCTATCCATGTAAGCAATTGTTTTGTTTTATCTATAATCCTCCTTTTTTCTTGTGCTCCAGGCAATTCTTTCCATTAAGATGAAAAAAACAACATGAATTTTGGGTCAAGCTTCTTAAAGGTTGGAGGGCTTCTTATTCCTAAAGTAACCACCAGTCATAAACAAGTGGCCATAAAATTATGTGCCCTGAAAACTGTTTCCAGTCGATATTGATTCCATCTTTCCCCTTTAATAGAATGAGCTAGTTCCAGCTGTGAAACATGTGTCAGGGTCAAAATTTAAACTGAATTCCAAATTCTGAATTTCTGAATATGAATAAGAAAATCATTCTGCTTCATAGTCATTATATATATATTTAAGCACTTAAAATAGTGATGGCCTGACTTCCTGATGTGCAGTTTCCATGGAAACATTCCTATGGTTCATCATTCCCACGAGCAAAAAGAAGCCCAGCACTTGCTGTGATAATTCACTCTCTCCTCCACCTTTAATTTCCTTGCTCCCCAGTAACAACAAAATACATTTTTCCAAGTGATTGAGAAATTACTTATTACTTTATTACTGTCTAGTTCATATGTGGTTATATCTGTTCAGTGTATGTAATGTATTGTGTCTTAATTATTTGCATATATATGTAGTGAGTGGGGAGGGGTAGTAAGTAAAGGCAGATAAGACGGGGTGGACAAGAGGAAAAAGGGAAGAGGGGAGCAGAGGGAGAAAGCAGAGAAGAGGAGAAGCTAGGAGAGAGATGAGAGAGAGACAGAAAGAGAGAGAGGATTGAGAGGCAAGGAAAGGAGAGAAAAGTTGAAGAGAAATTAGGAGCAAAGTCAAAGTGGGGAAGAGAGGGAAAAGAGCAAGAGAAAAGGAGATGTTGAAGGTTGAAGTGAGAAAACTAGAGAGGAGTAAAGAAGAAAAGAGAGAGAGAAGAGACAAGGAGAGAGAAAGAAAGACTCCAATATACATAAAAGCTTATGCTTATCCCACTGAATTATTACTGTGTTTAAAAATTAATGAAGTCTAGAGTAAAATTAAGTAATTAGTCCCCAGGAAATGATATTCTATTACTTTAGCCTACTGATGTCATTGTCATCAATAGCACCTTACTAATGACAATAATTGCCAAAAGCCACGTGTAAGAATGAAGATTGGCCCTAAAGATAATATTAAAGTCTTCCAAACCTGTCAGTAAAATGTAATTTCATCTTTTGAAGAAACAGATAACTATACACACACACACACACACACACACACACACATATACATATATAGATATATATATATCTACATTTCAATGAATCTGTTGTGTCTTTGCTGGATGGTTAAGTTTTGGACTTACCTTTCAAGGAACCAGACTTCCATACCACTTCCTAGCTAACTATACTACCCTCCTCCACTTCCAGCTCCACTTTGTATGCTGTCAGATGTAATCCTCTGGAGGGCAGAGTCTGTTTTTTGTGCTTGCATTTGAATCCCCAATGCTTTCCACAGTTCTTGGCATACAGTGATTCCATGATTCTCTTTCTCTCTCTCTCTCTCTCTCTCTCTCTCTCTCTCTCTCTGTAACACACACACACACACACACACACACACACACACACACACACACACATTCCTTAGCTTGTGCTGAATGTATTCTTGTCCTGTGTTATTCTTGTCTATGTCTTTATAAAAATCCTCTGCAGAGGATCTTTCTGAAGCAGTAGGGGCTTTTCTCTGTTTCCTTTAATATTTCATGGGTACCACAGCTGTCTATCATGTTATAAGTCATTCTTGCTGTATGACCTGCCAGCCTCCTTTTCTCATTATACATCCCTTTAATGGCATCTTTTACACTGTTCATGTCCTCCTTGGCAGGATGTTATGGCCTACTTATACCCATTATACATCTTTCCATTGCCCTTTGGGTCATCTGCAACTCTGATTCCTTTGAGTTTATGGTGTGATAGGATTTTTTGCTATATAGCATTGCTACAAGAAGAATTTTTTTTAAACAAGATATTGCGACAAGAAGCAGAAAGAGGTCATTGAATCTGCTGCACAATTGCTCAAAAGTAATTCAAGTTACTTTCCTGTGACTATTCAATTCTGGATCCAGGTCATTGTCCATCTTCACCATATGTCCAAGATACGGGTGCTGACATACTAACTTGAGGGGCCACCCATCCAACTGCAAATCATAATCTCAGCAATATATATTTTTTATGGGTTTGCTTGTTTGTTTTTCTATGGAATGCTCATACATTCTCTTTTGAGTGGATGCCCTAAAGTCCACAGAAGAGGTTATAAGGTGATGTTCAAGGGGTTGGATATTTTTACTCTTTAAAAAAAAATTGATCTTCTATACTAAATGGCAACCTCCTACTTAGTAGCCTAAAAACATAACAACTCGCTTTTATACTGCCCTTTATTGTTTACAAAGTTAATGTTTATTAGTTACATGATCCTGAGTTCCCAGTTTCATCTTAACATTCGTGCCTGTGCTTTTAAGATTAGCTCCAATTTATCTGCATGTCTTGTTTTTATAGTTTCTTGCATTTTGTCTGCCTAATGAGACTATTAGTTTCTCCAGGACAGGAGTTTTATTTTGCCTTTCTTTCTTCCCCCAGCACTTAACACAGTACCTGGCACAAAGTAGGCACTTAAAAATGACAAAGTCATTTTTTGTCCTTTGAATCCATTATCACATATCAATTACTTTTTGGGAGAGATAATGTCAGCTGTAACATTTTTAAAAATTATTTTGGTATCAGTTCTTTCATGAGATCTATTAAACAAAAACTATTCAGTGTTTTCGTGATTATATCACCTCTCTCAGAGTCCTTCCTCCTACTTCTATAAGTGTCTCAGGAATCAAACAGGGTGGTTCCATTGACATTGATTATTAAAATAGATCACTATCGAAATATTGAGGGAGATGTTCCATTTTTCACCCTGTTTTGTCTTCCTGCCTGTTTTATCTATAAATATTTTTGGAATGATATGACTTAGTTGGGTTTCATGCCAAGCTTTCTGCAGACACTTTCCTCTCCACTTTTTCACTGTTTATGAGACAATACCATCCCTAATATTCAACCATCCCCTTCCATAATGGTTTTTTAAATTTTTATTAATTTTTTTATTTTATTTTTTCAACATTCACTTCTACAAGATTTTGAGTTCCAAATTTTCTCCCCATCTGTCCCATCCCTCCACCCTAAGACAGCATGCATTCTGATTACCCCCTTCCCCCAGTAGTATCCCCCAGATAGAAGATATCTTCCATCATCCCCACTTTTCCTTATCCCCTTCCCCTTCCACTTTCCTGTAGGGCAAGATAGATTTCTATACCCCATTGCCTGTATATCTTATTTCCCAGTTCCATGTAAAAACGATTTCTAACATTCATTTCTAAAACCTTGAGTTTCATTATCTCTCCCTTCCTCCTTTCCCACTCACCATCATTGAGAAGGCAAACAATTTGATATAGGCTATACATGTGTAATCATGCAAAACACTTCCATAATAGTCATGTTGTGAAACACTAACTATATTTCCTTCCATCCTATCCTGACACCCCTTTTTATTTTCTGTTCTCTCCTTTGACCCTGTCCCTCCTCAAAAGTGTTTGCTTCTGATTACCCCTTCCCCCAATCTGCCCTCCTGTCTATCATCCCTCCTTCTCTTATCTCCTTCCTCCCTGCTTTCTTGTAGGGTAAGATAGATGTCCATAACCAATAGAGTGTGTATGTTATTTCCTCCTCAAGTCAAATCTGATGGGAGTAAGGTTCACTCATTCCGTCTTACCTCCCCCTCTTCCACTCCACTGTAAAAACTTTTTTTGCCCCTTTTATGTGAGATAATTTGCCCCTATCCTGCCTCTCTCTTTCTCCTTCTCCCAGTACACTGCTTTCTCACCCCTTAATTTTACTTTTTAGATATTATCCCTTCATATTCAACTCACCCTGTGTTCTCTGGATAGATAGATAGATAGATAGATAGATAGATAGATAGATAGATAGATAGACAGATAGATATAGATATAGATACAGATATAGATATAGATATAGATAGATAGATATACACATACATACACACACACATGCGCGCACACACACACATGCGTGCACACACACACACACACACACACAGATATATTTGTAAGTTGATAAATCTGGAAACTTCCATAGCCACTGGTTATTGAGTTCCCTGAGGCTTGCTCCAGGTTTGCTAGGGTGGGGTCTATACTGGTACATTTTGCTCTAGACTGTGCTCCTCTCCCAGTCAAGCACAATAGACCTTTACTGTGGACCATCCGGCTACCTTTGGCTGGAAATTTTTTTACTCTGTAATTCTGTAGGTTCTGCTGCTCTAGAATTTGTTTTCACTCATTTTTACAAGTATTTGGAGTGGGTTGAGGGATTTTGCTCTGCCATATTGGCTCCACTCCTCCATAATGTTTTTACAAATGGGTTTGTACTGTACTCAGTTATTACCATTGACTTCTATTTCTCTGTTATCAAAGAGATCAAAAGGTTACTGTCCAAGGCCATTTCTGGACTCTTGACATTCTTCTTTGTTGACTCTCAGATTACCTAAACTTCAGTCACAACTGAGGTTTATTTGAGGGTAATATCTTTGCCATTTTCCATTTTCCATTTTTCAGAATTAACAACTCATTTGAATAAATCAAGTTAAAGCCATTGCAATTAGATAGTCCTCATCTTCATTCATTATTCTAATTTGATTTTGATTTTGACCTTTCTTCTAACTAATCAATATTATAACTGCTCCTAGAGAGCTGACTCTAATACAGCTTCCACTACAGCAACCACTCTTTCTTTTAAGAGAGAGTCAATTTCAGTCTCTTTGTGGGTAAAATTGGTGCTCACCATACCCTTTGTCTTATGACCCTTCCCTTGAAGAGAAAATCCATATTATATAGATTTAAGTCTTCTAAATAGTATTCAAATCTCTGGACTCTTAAGTCTGAACCATATTTTCCAACCTATTGTTTTACCTTCCTCCCTTTTCCCAATGTTATAATGAGGTCACTGAGATTACAAAATATGTATTGAATTGTCAGAATGTTCTGAATGTGTATATACATGCACACACACACATGTTTATGTATGTTTGTGTACATGTGCACACATATATCTATGTATGTGTGTACATATATACAGATATGTATTACATCCACTGTGTGCTTTTTGTATGTTTGTGTCCAAATAAAACAACTGCTGGTTTGCCTCAATCTCTAACCACTACTTTTTGGTCTCCTCAACTCATGTATAGATTTCTGCTATAATTTCTTACTCAGTCTCCCCACATAGTCTCTCTCCTACTTGTCTATTCAACTTATAGCTGCCAAAGTAATTTTCCTTAAGTGCCAATTTGACCATGTGACTCCTCTCTTCCACCAACTACAGTGGTTTCCCGGTACCTCTAGAACAGTATCTGAACTCTGTGTTTAGCTTTTAAAGCCCTAAACAACTTGGTCCCCAACTACTTTTCCAGCCTCATAGGTCATCATGCCATTACTCACACTCTGTGATCCAATCACACTGACTTTCTCTCTGTTCTTCATTGATAGCACTCCATCTTCAACATCTGGGCTTTTTTGCTGGCTGTCCCCATGTCTAAAAAGCATACTATCCTTGTCTCTACCTTACAGTCCCTCTTTTCCTTTGAGATGTAGCTTAAGCACGATTTTCTGAAGCCTTTTCTTATCTCTTCAACTCCCTATTTGTTCCCATCTCCCAAAATGCCTTGCTTTCAGCAGTGTATGTGTGTGTGTGTGTGTGTGTGTGTGTGTGCGCGTGTGTGTGTTAAGGGGAATCTCATTGTCTTCCACACTAGAACACATTGTTAGTAGGGACATTCTTTGTACTTATATACTCAGTATCTAACATAATATCTGTCCTATAGTAGGTACTTAAATACTTATTAGTTAACATGTACTTATGAGTGTTTACATACACACACATACACACTTCACAAGTAAAATGTATGTGTGCATTCATACATATATACATATATATATACATATATATATATATATCCCTCTCTGCTACAGAATGTGTTCAGATCATTAAAAAACTTTTCTAGCAAACAATTTACATAAAATCCCCCTTTAATGTAGCAACTTCACAAAATAAACTACTTCAAGATTAACTTTGGTCAAGAACGGAATGAGATTGCCAATCAAGAAAACATCACTGCTGATTTTCAAAACCAACACATTCACTAATTATGTTAAAACAAACTAAAACAAAACATTTGCAAGCCGTATTTCTCAGTGTTTACTTGTGGTTAGGTTTTTGGTTTTTTTTGTTTTTGTTTTTTTTTCCACATTAATACAAATACTAGAACTACCTTAACCAATCAATATATATATTTATTACACATCTACTAAGAGCCAGGCACTGTGCTGAATATTAAGCTTAATTCAGTCATGTAGCTTGATACATTATGTACTGAAGTTCAACATCATACATTGCATAGTTGCTGGACAGAAAACCTTAAAGTCTTGAATCCCCCAATCATCATTTCTCCATCAATGCCTCTTGTCCAAGATTTGCAGTAGCCTTATCCACCTCATAAAAAGGCACTAGGCTGATCTGGTAGGACAACAATTCCCTAACGCAGCTTCCTTTATCTTTACAGAGTTTCTTTCCCACACACAATGCTCATACATCTTCCTTTTGCCCTACTTTCCTTAGCTGTTTCCCTAGTAAAGCTACCTCCCTCCGTGAAACCTGTTTGGTTTCTATGATGCAGCTTCTGTCCTAGGAACAATATAAAGCCCAAGCCATGTGGGCTCTATGCCTCTCAGGACTGGTGGGTACCCAAAGCATGTAAGTCACTATACAGTGATGAATTATTGACCAGACATGTTTGTAGATGGAGGTGAGAAAGAGGCATCCAGAGAAGCTCAGTGCTACTGTATGTTTCACATATCCTTCTTGTGTCAGGGCAAATTAAATGTCTTCCTTTGTTAGGTATTCGGTGACTCATAAGTGTTTATTCCATCCCAACATCAAACCTTAACTAAGAAGGGACTAGTTTTAGAGCCACTCCACCTACAGTTGATTTACTTGGTGTATTGTATCCAGAGCAGTGTTGCAATCTTCAGTCATAGCCTTTTATCTATATTCAGAAACAATCCAATGACACTAGATTTTGTTTTGGATTATGTCATTTGGAGAAACAGCCACTAATATAATGAAACCACATTGGACAACAGTCAGGGCCAGAAACCAACATGCTAGCTTCAGAGATAGAAGAAATTTTGCTTTAACTCATGAGATCATCATATTTTTGTAGGAATAAGCAGCTAATAACATGGTTAACTCAAGACAAGTGGTTCCCACTTGCAAAGAAACAACCCCATTGACTCAATTGTCACTTCCGTTGACTCCAAAGTCTGACATCTGTGGACCAAAAGGCATCTTGGCATTCCATGGAGTACTGACTGACCTTTCATCCATTTCTTTAATGTAAGCAAGAAATATTGCCCATTTAAAGTCAAATACTCAACAGCCAGGAAGACATTGTTGGGGTAACAGTTCAACCTAGGGTCATTAAAACAAATTGGTTCTTTTTATGTTTGCTCATCCAATAGTCTTTTTCAGACTGAAAGTAGCACACAGAAATTAGTTGAGCTCCACTACCCTCAGAAGTTTATTCTCTAGGGTAGATTCACAATTAATTTCAAGGATCACAAGTACTGGTTTCCTGATGCTATCCTTCTTACTCCAGACCTAGGGCATTATAGTTTGTACCACAAGTTAAAATATGTTCACTGTTGGGAACCCGATCAATATTTGTGATGTTTCCATTGTTTGCCTTTTAGTTCATGGGCTTCCACCTACATGTTCCCATTAATCATGTAGATATGCTCTTCATGATTATTAGGATAAAGGGCAATCTGTTTGGGACATAGAAAGTGATTGGCTGTAATAAAAATTGATATAGACACATTCTTGGAGTTTTCAAAAGGCAGGAAATGTTGTCAAGGAGAGGGTACAGAGAGGCCCAAGAGCAAAAGATTCATAGACTCCATTCAGCAAGGGGAATGTGGAGACCAAGAGGAAAAAGCTTACAGATAGACACAGATATGGATAAATAGATACATACATACATATGTGTGTGTCCCAAAAGTCTTAGTGCAATTTGAAGCTTTAATAGACTTAATAACTTAAAACTGAACTAATACTTTTGGGATACCTTGTATCCAGATATATATATATATATATATATATATATATATAGATATATAGATATATATATATATATATGTATATATATATATATATATGTATACACACATTTAGTTTGTTAATTCAAAGGACACAAAACCTTCTTTCTCTTTTGGCTTAGTGTACTGTAATTATGGGTGATCATGCCAGAAAGGAAATATAGTAGAACAATATGAATGAATTATGAGATAATCTTTCCTCTAGCCTGAACATCAGTGAAGCTTTCATTCAAAGTCAGTCAAAGGATTTGGAGAACATTCAGTTAACAAACCAAAAAAAAAAAAGTTTTTTTTTCAAAGGTTTTATAAATGAGTCCTAAGGAAAGACAAAGTAAAGACAGTGGTTTCATTAGTTCAAAAGGCGAGTATAAGCTGAAAGCATGACTCATAATACTTTTTGAACATGTTGATGCTTGAGAACATTGTAGTGACAGAGAGAAGCTTATGAGCTTATGAGGGTAGGACAAGAATAAAGAGCTTTAAGTTACAATGGGGTAGATTTATATCAGATATTTGGAGGAAGAAATGCCCTGAATACAAGAACTGTTAAATATTACAGTGTTGTGCCAGGAGAAGTTGTAAGGTATCAGAAGAGAACTTTTTCCTGGTAAACCTCATCCAAGACAAAATTGTTCATTAAGTAAAATCTGTCAGTGCCTCTCTTCTCTCCGTTCAGCTGTCTTGAACAGTTTGCTCCACGTTCCATAGCTCCCCAGTATGCCTCACTGTGATGTTAACTTAAATCTGTCTGTCCCAAATAAACTTTTCCTTGCTCCAAACTTTTATTTCTGCCTTTTAGCCAGATTCCTCATGGTCCTGCTCAGGCAATGTTTGGTTCATTATAAAAGTGTAGCAGCTGGAGCACACCTCTCTCACACATAGTGTCCAAAGAATCAGTCCCCTAGGTTTAGGATACTATACAGATCCACATCCACTCAAAATTGTCGTCCAGAATTCCCCAATAATCTGTTTACTTTTTCTTTGGTCAGCCAGGCGACCACAATTATTTCAAAGCAAAGACATTTAATGTATTAGCATAGAAAGAAAATTTGTGATAGAACTTTCCCTAAACCTGGGACACACACTCCCACAAATAGAAACATCACTGGGTATCCATGGAGATTTTGCATGAGGGGATGAGAAAAGATATTTATAAATGGGGAATATGTGTGTCTTATGGAGTCATTAACTTCTACTTGATCAGCTCTAATTTTTAAGGAATTATTTTCTTTTTGGAAGTTTTGTATGTCTTTACCATTTGACCAATTCTAGGTTTTAAGGAGTTATTTTCTTAAGTATTTTCTACCCCTTTTCCCAAACTGTTAATTCTCTTTCCATAATTTTCTTACATTGCTTTCATTTTCATTATTTTAAAGTTTTTTAGAGGGGAAATTTGTGAGGGTTCAGCTAGAATGCTTTCTTTATTCTACCCTCTTGTCTCCTTGAGGAATATGTATGAAGGGCAATTCATACCTTCTACACTACAAGACCTTGGGGCCATCTCTAGTCATCCTGATCTGTATCTTGCCACTGGACCCAGATGGCTCCAGAAGAAAGAGTGAGGATGGTGACTTTGCACAGCTCTACCTCACTTATATCTGATTCACTTCCAAGTCACGACATCACCTTCCTGATGTCATGGTCCTCTTGGCAAATGAAGGACAAATAACAAGTACGAGACCCTTAATGTGTTCTGGTGATATTGTTATCTCATTCCTTACTTGCCATAACATCTCTGTTAAGTAAATAGTGTCCTTGTATTTCGGTATGATATTCCTTTCTGGGGGTAACTAGGTGGCTCAGTTGCTAGAACACTGAGCCTAGAATCAGGAAGACTCATCTTCCTGAATTCAAATCTGGCCTCAGACACTTAGTCGTTGTGTGACCTTGGGCAAGTCACTTAACCCTGTTTGACTCAGTTTCTTTATCTATAAAATGAACTGGAGAAGGAAATGGCAAACCACTCCAATACCTTTGTCAAGAAAACTCCAAAAAGGGGTCACAAAGAGCCAGGCATGACTGAAACAACTCAACAACAACTTTTCTGAATTCACTATCTGCATTGTTCTGTTGGTCTTAATGCTAGTGTACATCTCACTCATTGTAGTTCTGGACATTGTTCTGTCTTCTACTACCTTATGCAATGATCATCTATGCCATCAGCACCAGTATAGTGGAGAATAGTAACTAGAACCTCTTCCCGATAAGGATAAGACTACAATTCTATAATCATAGTCAACTGTACCAAGTGCCTCCCACCACCATCAACAACAACTGCCAACCAAATACTCCCTAAAGGTTAGTAATTTCAAGAGCTCTAGGAATACCTGTTCTCCACCCCCAACCCATGCTCAGACTATTAGCCATGTACAAAAGGGACCTTCCATCCCCACCCCCCAATACCATCATCAGCTACTAATCAATCAACTACTACTAATGGTGTAGGAAATATGTAAAATGCTTTGCAAACCTCAGAGTGTCATATAAATGATAGCTATTGTGATCAGCTATTTTAATGTAGAAAGTTGTTTTACATGAATGTACATATTATTAGAGATTTTGTTTTTCTTGACTTATTGGGGAGGGGAAAGTAAGAGGGATAGAATTCAAATCTTAAAATAAAATTGAAATTAAAAAATTATTAACTCTGAAGTCAGAGTCTATGGAACTATAAAATAGCTCAAGGTCTAAAACAAATATGGTTTTATCAATGGAACTGTCACTAAAGAAGATGCATGAGCACCTACTTTGCCACCACATGCTAGGACCACTGGACCTTTCCATATGCCCTGCAGCTGAATACTCTTATACATGTCCTCTTCTCATATTAGAATGTAATGTCCTTGAAGGCAAGCATTGTCCTTTTGTTCTATTTGTAGCCTCAGACTTAGCACAATGCTGTAGGCTAGTAATCACTTACTAAATGTTTTGTTTTGTTTTCCATTCATTCATTTTTTTTCATTCATTAACCTTACTAACAAAATACAGACAGAATGCCCCCTGGCTTTCTTTTTTAACTCTATGTCTGGGCCAGAAATTGAAGCCTTCTGTTACAGATAACTACTCAACTTTTGGTTAGCCATTCAAATGCCCTTAAGACTCTGACTTAGCTGCTAATAAACTTTTTTCAAGACAAATTAGCCTCAAGAGGCAAGATCAATGTTGTCTTCATCTTTCAGTTAAAGGGCTGTACTTGAGGACCTAGCAGGCTACATGTATCCTCGAGGCCACAGGTTCCCCACCACTAGCCACATGGGAAGTACAGGATGTTCAGGAAGGATTAGACCTCTTATATGAGGGCTTGCTGAGATCTTTTCAGGGCTGCTCATCCACCTTTGGTGTCCACCTGCTCTCAACTCTCACCTGTAGCTCCAAGAAGCTGTAGCATGTGCAGTGGCCAGGCTCTGGTAACACCATTTTTGGCAGACAGGCTAAAGCAGGTTGAAGGTAAATGACAAATGTCAAACTCTTTGGTGAATAAGGAATATGCCTACCTCAAGCATGTGAAGACTTCACCTTCAGAATGAACATTAGAACGATTTGTTCCCATAGCCATGAAATTGGCTGAAGCAGATATTGGATAGCACTTAGAGCACTTAGAGTCAGACATCTGAAAGATCAAGATCATCCATTACATCCTGGGCCATTATCTATCATTTTGTCCTGTCACTGGATTCTGATGACTTAGGAAGAGATAACAAGGTTGATGACTGTGTAAATCTGCCTCACTTAAATCCAATTCACACTCAAGTCAAGATATCACCCATGATGTAAAAAATGGACAACAATGTATAATTGTCAAAATTTTTTGGCCAATGAAAGGAAAAATAAAACTCATTCTCCCTATGGGGGACTGGAGAAAAAAAACAATCAGATAAATCACCACTGTTGTAATAGATAATATTGTCTTATCATACTATCTCTTCCCATAATACCTTTCCTGTTTTTGGATTGTTATTTTAGTTCATTTACCATCATTGGCATTTTAGGAACAATATATGAGCACTTAAAAAAAATCTAGAGAGAAAAGTTGCAAAAGAAAATTTTCCATAACTGGACTTGACTCCATTAACCCAATGCAGAATCACTTGATAAAGTCAGACTTTTGAACAAGAAGTACCATTTCATCACCTCTCCTACCAACTTCATCATCTCCAAGCTTTTATAATATTCTCAGAAAAAGACATAGGAAAACGGTGCTTTTTAAAATCTTCCTTCGCACAATTCCTTCTAATCCCCCCACCAGGTATGTGATGGAAGCAGTACAAACAATGGAACACCCCCTCATTTACTTTCTCTATGATCTTGGGCAAGTTACTTCACTTCTGTGAACCTCATTTTTGCCATCTGTAAAAGGAAGGTAATGGGATCTTCCCTTCCTTGACACAGGTATTGCCATTTTCAAATAAATCTCTATTTTACCAGGAAGTCACATCTAAAGGTGGGAAAGTTCTTGTTTAAGGATAATCAAAGAATCAATAACCCAAGCACTTTTTATGTGCCTCCCTGCTACATACCAGGCACTGTGTTGTTCATTGTTCATACAATGAAGTGATCTCTGCTCATAAGGGACTTTTATTCTACTGGTAGAGACAAGAATATATACAATTATTCATAGCATTGAATATAAAGTTAATAAAATACAAAGATATACAGGTCAATACAACAGCTAGGTGATGTAGTGGATAGAACGCTGAGTCTAGAATGAGTAAGATCTGAATTCAAATCCAACCTGAGACACTTACTAGCTGTGTGACCCTGGGCAAGTCACTTAACCCCATTTTGCCTCAGTTCCTCATCTGTAAAATGGGAACACTAGACAAAGAAATGGCAAACTACTCCATTATCTTTGTCAAGAAAATCCCACGTACAAGTCCATGGGGTCACGAAGAGTAAGATAGGCTAGAACAACAAAGTTAAATACAAGGTAGTTAGGAGAGAAGAAAAACAGGTAGTCTTGGATGCCTCCAGCCCAACATTAGACCAGCAAATTAGAAAGTTGCTGAGGGATCCTCTAAAACAAAAACCAACTGCCCAAAGTCCAGTAACTGGCCAGGAGAAAGAGAAACATGCCTATGTGTTCTCTGTATTCTATAAGTTCCTGTAGGAAATGGCTCCTACTCAGGGGCTCATTTCCCCCATAGGGGGGAAATTTCTCTATGTGTCAACCTGCAATGTGTCCTACCTGCAATGACTTTTAACAATGTATATGAGAAAGAATACAGATAGATAGATAGATAGATAGACCTATATGTGTATATGTAGAGATACGCATATGGATACATTCATATACATGTGAATGTGTGCATATATAATATAATATAACATAAGTATATAACTTATGGATTTTCTATTTATAATAAAGTGAGTTTTCTTGCCATAATCAGGGGTTGGTCCCTCAGGGCCCTTATAACTCTATGATCTAATCATCATGTTGTGTTTCAGTCATAATCTCATTTGGAAAAGTAGCATCTATTCATTATAATTTCAAATATTAATGCCCTTCCCTTGTTTACTTTACCATGCAAATGTTTGGCCACCTATGGTACAAGCATTTGCTCTCCCTGTGGTAGGCCTTTCTAGGACAGCTAAGTCTCTCTCTCGTCATTTTTGCCCTGACCTTGCCCACATTCCTTTCCTGCCCATTTTCTCCTTGAAAGGAGTTCTAAGCTTGTGCAGGCTTTTTCTTTCATCCTTGGTTTTGATGATTGGTTCTTTCACGGCACCATTTGCCAATAAATCCATTCTGCAAACAGCTCCCTTTCTACTGGGGCTTGAAACATCCTCTCAAAGTGTTTGAACAAGTTAATTGAGTGACAAACAACTTTGCCCTGTTGCTTAGATTCCTAAACAACTACACCCTTCTGGAAGCTAAATGTTATGAACATTCACAATTGATACAGTTAAAGACTACCAAGTTACATATGGGAAGCTGGCTCCTTTATGGAGCACTGTTAAAACACAATGAACCAGCAAAATCCATCCAGATGTTCACGGTGGGTGATCTTATTCTTCTCTAACATCCAAATCCACTAGAAAGAAGATGGTTTCCCTACTCTGATGTGTGTTTTAACCTTAAGCCTTCACTTAACTATTAAATTCTACTTCCAATGAATGAATTAAAAGAGTTTATTAAACTCTCACCAGGTGCCAAGCATTTTGCTAAGTACAGGGAGGAGCAAATATAGAAGAGAGACCCTCCCTGGCCTTAAGGAGCTTATATTCCAAAAAAAGAGACATCATATCCTCCACTGAGCTGCCAAAGTAGTCTTCCTAAGGTGTAGTGGTTCCCTGTTACCGCCAAAATCAAATACAAAATCCTCTGCTTGGCTTTTAAAGTCCTTCATAACCTGACCTGTCCCTTCTTACCTTTTTCTTCTTCATATCCTTATGAACCAGTGAAATTCATATCCTTATGAACCAGTGAAATTGGCCTCATTGTTTCACACAAGAAACTGTGTTTTCCATGTTCTTCCTCTTTATTTCTGCTTTCTGCCAGTGAAATTCATATCCTTATGAACCAGTGAAATTGGCCTCATTGTTTCACACAAGAAACTGTGTTTTCCATGTTCTTCCTCTTTATTTCTGCTTTCTGGCTCCCTTCAAGTCATAGTCAAAACCCTACCTTTTATAAGAAGCCTTTCCAGTACTCCTTCATATTACTAATTTCCCAATGAGATTACCTCTAATGTATGTTTATTACATATAACTTGCTTTATAAACAAGTTAATATTTTTCTTTTCTTTTCTCTTTTTTTTGCATGTTATCTCCCTTATTAGATTTTTAGCTCATTGAGGGACAGGAACTGTTCAACCTTGCTTTGTATCCTCACAGGACTCGACCATATAAGTGTTGTTCACACAAATTAATAATGTCTAGAGACTCTTAAATTTACAATATTCATTCATTAGTTTATCTAAGTTTGAAAAGCATAAAGTTTACTCTGTAAGCTGCTTATTTGGGCTTTGGCTTACCATGGTGACTAGTACAGTGCTTATTGACTTGAATTGAAAACTTAACATCAGTAAACAATTATTAAGTGCTTATTATATGCCAGGCACCATGCTTAAATACCAATTATGTACACATAAGCTAAGTACAGGATAAGAGACATCAGAATTAACAGGGATCAAGAAAGGTTTCCTGCACAAGGTGAAACTTTAGCTGAGACATGAAGTATGCCAGGAAAACAAGTAAGCATGTATAAGTAAGGAGAGTATCGCAAGGGCAGGGAACAGCTAGTGAAAATTCTTGGAGTAAGAAAATGGAATGTCTTATTCAAGCAAGGAAGTGAGCATCACCAGAGCAGAGTAGTGATAGGAGATGTATGATATAAGAAAAATGGAAAAGTCAGGGAAAGAGGTTATAAAATATTTTGAATGGCCATCAAAAAACTTAAACTTGGATCTCAGAGCTATGTGATAAGGAGCCATTAGAGTTGATTGAATAAGGATGTGACATGGTCAGACCTGTGCTTCAGGAAGATCTCTGTGATAGCTGAATAAAGGATAGAGTGGAGTGGAGAGAATCTTGTAGCAGCTAGATCAAGCAGGAGGCCATCACAATCATCCAGGTATGAGGTGATGGGGGTCTGAACGAGGGTGGTATAGGGAAGTGGTAGCCTGGGATGTGAGGTATAGTTTAAGAAGTCACAAAGGAGAAGAGTTGGACAATAGTGTAGTAGGCCATTAATACATCCTTTCCAGAGGCAGTGGTTATCATGATTTGATTACAGTTCTTAGAACAAGTGGTAGAAAAAGGAGAGCAGGTGATGCTAGAGGAGAAGACAGAATATAAACAAGGTAGAAGCGTGGAAAATTACAAGAATTAACATACGGATGCAAGGTCCCAAGACTGGAGAACTAAGTAGCTTACCTTTTCCTAGACATGGTCTCTGGTAGTTTGAGGGTAGGAAGGGAGTGGAGCAATAGCAAAAGCTAGGATAGGGGGAAGAAAATATCAAGTCAGAAAAGCATGGCAAGAGACAGAAACAGAAAGAGAGAGACACAGAGAGAGAAAGAGAGAGAGAGAAGAAAGAGAGAGACAGAGACAGAGAGAGACAGAGACAGAGAGAGAGAGAGAGAGAGAGAGAGAGAGAGAGAAAGAGAGAGAGAGAAGCGAATGTGTAGTATCCATTCTAGGTTATTTCTCTAATTTGTACGAGGATTCCCAGGACAGGATTCCCAGACTTTCATTTCTAAGTAAGACCCTGTAAGTGTACACTTCTAACACAGGAACTCAACTGTCACCACCAGCACTGGAACTGGACTTCCCAGTTATAGTCATGCTAGTAGACACAATTAGCTCTTACTGAAATGATTTACCAAGCAATATAGTGAGAACAATTACTACCACCAAATATTCCTTCCTTGAATCTGGAGAGCATTCTTACACAAATAAACATATTGTCTATGGAAAGAATGGGCACAAATCTACTACACGATGCTAATGAAGCACATGCTATACACATTTATCAAATGCCACACGTGACTCTTAGAAATAGTATTCTTTCCTCGTGCAAGTTTTCCCTTGGGTGCAGCAACTCTATTGGGTAGGCCACTCAGCTGGAATCCCAGAGTCCTGAGTTCAAAAGCAACTCCCTTCTCATGGGTTCCTATGTCAAAAGTCATGTTTTTTGATGTGATTTCCTTCCTCTATTTGTTTCTGCCTGGAATGTGTATCACCATTCCCTGGTGGATGCAACGTGGCCAGGTAAAGTTGATCCAAAGTAGTACAGCTGAGGGGTAAGGGGGAGGTAAAGGGTGGGGGGAGGAATCCCATACCTTCACTTTTGCTCTGTCATATGCTGGGGTTTTGCTCCACAATCACCTTTAATTGTTGAACTCTGAAGTCCAGGATTTTGCTATTTAAAGCCCTTAGACTTAGAGATGATCTGTTTGCCCAGACAATCATGTTCCCTTCTTGAATCAATCAGAGAGATATCGTTCCCTCACAAAGGGATCAGGGTTTAGATGCAGGCTTAAAGGTATCATTTCAGTCAGTATAACACCTCACTAACACTTTGTGTTGGGATTTCTGTGATTATATCAACTAAGATCAGGGTAACCCCTTTCTTTGGTTAGCTAAGGCAGTTAGAAGATATGGCAGAAAGAGTGCTAGGCTCAAAATCTAATTCAAATCTAGCCTCAGACAGTTACTAGGTCTGTGACCTTGGATAAGTCACTTAACCTTTATCTGCCTCAATTTCCTAGTCTATGAAGTGAGGATAATAGCACCTAGCCCCCCGGGTTGTCTTGAAGATTAAATGAGCTAATGTTTATAAAGTGCTTTGCAAATCTTAAAACATCATTTAAGTTCTAGCTGTTATTCTGCATGTCTAAACATATGTGTGTATGTGTGTGTATATACATACATACATATATATATATATATATATATCATTTATTTATGTATATAAGCGAGTGATATGCAGGGTATCTGTAATGGTAATAAAATTTGCAGATCTTTTTTGTGTTGGAAAGCTGACAGGTACTTAGCACTTAGTTTCAAAGTAAGCCTCTGTAAAAGAAACAGCAGGTATGAACTCCTGTTGCTGATGTAACAAGAAGGGGCTGAACAGGGAGGAGCAATACTGTATATAAGGAAAAACACAAGCTGGGAAAGTCAGAATTTCTTGGAGTAAGCCACATGGAGTCTGGATAAAGTGATTTTGATTTTTTGAATGGAGCTTATGCTGCTGAAGATTTCTGAGGGCCAGCTGGAGCTGCAGAAGACTGAGGAAGCATGACTGTGGAGTTGGTATTTTGTCTGTTTGTGGCTTTGTTAAGCCTTGACTTCCCAAGGATAGAGACTGTGAAGGATTTAAGGTGGACTGGACACTGTGAGCTTCAGTGTGAAACAGGAACTGCATGGAGAGCTGGACAAGAAACTGGGAGCTGTCTGTCTTTAAACCCATATGACAATTTGCTCAATCCAGGTAGGAGCTGGGACCATGGAAGGGGATCCAAGGAATTTGAAAGCCTACCCCAAGTCAAGCTGAAAGAAGACTTTACTTGTATACTGTGTACTGACTGAGAAGATTGTGATTTACTTGTGACCAAGGTGGATGGCCTGTGTATTTTCTGATGATTGAATAGTGAATGATGACTGAATAGTGACTGATTTGTAATTTAGTGTGTAATTTCTCCACTCTCCCATGAGTGGAGAACTTTGACTTTTTTATTTTGTGACCCTTAAGAAGACAAGAATCCTTAAGAATGATTGAATGATTGAGTTGATTGAACGATTGAGTTATTTAGTGAATGACTGACTAAATGATTGTACTTTGTTCAAAACTATGTGATCATTGTGGTGAAAACTATGCAGCCATTTTTAGTGATAAGTAGTTGTGAATGCTGTATTTTGACTTTCTGTGATAAGTTGTAATATTGTGAATGCTCTATCTCGGTTTTCTGTGAATGTTTTGCTCTGATTTGTTATTTAATAAATAGAGTGTCCACTGTACTATCTAATCAGAACCTCGAAAAGCTGTTCACAGCAGCATTCTTCTGGGAAGCTGCCTGTATGTGGCTTTACAGTATCCCATAAACCTTAGTGCAAGTTTAACCTGTTAAAGCTTATATGTATGTATGCATGTATATAAGTATACATATATATATGTGTATATGGTTATATATTACATATGTATATTTATACTAATTATATATCAATTATTGTATTATATCTATATATCCACTTATTCCAAAATAATCACCATCTTACACACCATTCATTTGCAAACATAGATATAAATAACTAAAAAAGTAACTTTAAAAAAAGATAATAGTGGTATAGTGGATAGAGAGAAAGCTTTGGAGTTAGGATAGATGATCTAGGTGACACAGTAGGTAAAGCTCTGCACCTAGAACTGGGGAAACCTCAGTTCAAATCCTATTTCAAATATTTAGCAACTGCGTGATCCTGTTATCCTGAGCAAATCACTGATTTTTTTTTAAATTTTTTTTATTTACTCATTTACTTTTAATTTACAAGATTCAGTTCCACAATCACTTGAGTTTCACATTTTCTCCCCTCCCTTCCACCCCCCCCCCCATGGTGGCGTGCAATCATGTATAGGATC
>CM053583.1:163786641-163825380 GCA_028627135.1 Pseudochirops cupreus
AAGAAGAAGAAGAAGAAGAAGAAGAAGAAGAAAGTGAAGAAGAAGGTGAAGAAGGTGGAGAAGGAAGAGGAATTTTATATATCTAATATACAGTATTCATTTTTTGTTAATTCAGTTATTTCAGTCATGTCTGATTCTTTGTGACCCCATTTAGGATGTTCTTGGCAAAGATACTAGAGTGGTTTGCCATTTCCTTCTCCAACTCATTTTGCAAATGAGAAAACTGAGGCAAAGAGGACTCAACAACAACAATAACAAGAGACAGTGTACTGAGTGGAGATAAAAACCTGTACGAGGGTTGTAGGAATGAAGGGCGTCATGGTGAAGCAGAGAATGTGCTGGATCTGGACCAAAGAGCTGGATTCAGATATCTTCCCTGACACTTAGCAGCTGAGTAAGCTTCAGCAAGTAATTCAGAAACTATGAATCTTTGTGCCCTCTGTAAAATGAGGGGATTTGACTATATGGACTCTGAAACCCCTTTGGATTTAGGTCTCTGATTAAAAGAATTTCCTTCTTCATCAGACTGACCAAAGCATGAGGGAGCTCAAAGTAATACATAATTCCACATTAGCAGAGGGAAGAGCTCATTGCTATATAAATAACTCAGCTATCAGAAAAAAATGAAAAAGGCAAACAATCTAAATATATCTAAATTTGACTTTGGGGGTATTGTGATTTTTTGTCAAACTCAATTTACCAATCACATCTTCGTTAAGCTAATCTTAACAATTTTCATTTCTTTATCACACAACAGTAGAGAACTTTAATGAATAATAATCTAGAATGACAAATTGCCATTAATACTTGAAAATATATACATAATTATCCAGATGCTATGTCATCCTCTTTGTGGCACTCTTCATGATCTCGTCATAACCTTCAGTTGACTGTTGTTCTATTAGAAGACCCTTCTAATATTTAATTATTCTAACAATAATATCTATTTGTAATAATTCTAATGTCCCCTTTTTTTTTTTGCTTTTTTGGAGGGCAATTGGGGTTAAGTGACTTACAGAAGTCACACAGTCTGAGACCGGATTTGAACTCAGGTCCTCCTGACTCCAGGGCCGGTGCTCTATTCACTGTGCCACCTAGCTGCTCCCCCCCGCAATGTCCACTTTTTATTGAATTTTTATTCTGGATGTTTTGGTCAAACATTGTACCATTATGTTCCCCATTTACAAGAACGGTAGAACTTACATAAAGGTAATGTTGGCCCTGGCTCCCATCACATCTCTGTTCTTTGCAATTCTAGGACTTTTATTGTTTATGTTACTACTTTTGATATTTAATCTAATATAACCCCACACTGTTACATAGCTACATCTCATTTTATGTTCTCAACTAGAATGCAGGCCCTTGAATGGCAGAGATTGCATTTTATGCTACTTTTAGTTTGCAGGACTCTCAGTATCTAGGGCAATGCTATGCATGTGGTGGCTCCTCAAGGCAACTCTTGATGAATAAATAAATCAATGAGCAAGTAATTTGTCAGCCTGGGTTCATGAAAGCTGTGAGCCCTCTATAATATCATGAACTAATATAGCTAAGATGGATGAGACAAAATATTGAGCTGTCTTTTTCAATTAAAGATGAGGGTCTGGAAGCATCTTCTCAGATTACCAAATAGTGTACATTGGATGAATGAATGGAAATAAGAGAGAGCTAGGAAATAACTTCAGAAAGAAAACTAAAAAAGATAAAGAGCAAACAATTCTTTCACAAAGCAGGTCATAAACCTAATAAATCAAATTCATTGATTTAATATATAGATAATAGATATAAATGTATTAAAACATCTATATAAATTCATGGCTCATTATTTAGTTATTTACATAAAGTAAAATATTTAGGATAATGAATTTTTCTCCATTGATTGACATGGTAGAGTCAAAAGAATGCTAAATATAGAGCCATAAACTTCACGTGTGAAATTCTTTTACAATCAATAGCTTAGGGCATGCCAGAATTGTTTTCTACCTATACTGCTACTTTCACGAAGTTATAAATAAACCATTAGTCTAGAGATAGGAAGGGTAGGGAGCACAGTGGATAGAATGCCGTGTGACCCAGGCTAAGTCATTTAATCCTGTTTGCCTTCATTTCCACATCTGTAAAGTGAATTGGAAAAGGAAATGAAAAACTGTTCCATTATCTTTGCCAAGAAAACCTCAAATGGGGTCACAAAGAGTTGGACATAACTATAGTGACTGAGCAACTACAACCAGAGATAGAAAACATAGTACCATCAAAAAGTACGCTGGGGAGTCCTACAACCCAGGTTAGGTCCCAGATCTGCCACTTACTCTCTGTGTGACCTTAGGTAAATCATTAATTTCTTTGACTGGTTTCCTCATGTCTAGGATGGTGGAGTCAGACTAATTGGCTTTTGCAGACTTTTCTGGCTCTAAATTCATACTCCTGTGAGTGTGTGACTAGATAATTTCTGGGTTACCTTTCCATCTCCAAATCTATGAAACTATGAAAAGCATGTGTCAGATTGAAGTAAATCTACAAATGTTAAGCCCCATAGTGAAGACTTACACTAATATGCTTGGAAAACCCACCATTTCTGAAGTGATGAAACATACAACAAAGAATCTGTGGTTTCAGGTGCAATTTTGTTCATCTTAAAATTACTTTGAAGTCATATTGATTTTTTTCCAAGAAATTTATTCAGAATATAAAAGAAGAGCTTCTGTGTTGTTTTCTGAATTATCTGGCTGCTAATAGACAAAGAAGAAATGCCTTCCCTGGTTTAGGTATAAAATTAGCATCAGTTGATGTGAATGAGTGGCACCGATACAGAAAAAAGAGAAAAGCGGACTTTTAAAGTGCTAGTCCAAAGTTCCAAGGAAGAAAATTGCAAAATTAAATACTAAATGACAATTTAAGTACTATCAGAATAGCCTGGATTTTCCCCCTCTTTACTCTAAATGTGTCAAAATTTTGTTATTTGATTTTGAATGATGTCATTTGGGGACTTAATGTATGTTTTGGCCAATTGTAATAAACAAGTAAGGGAGAGAATACCAAAAGCAGAAGGATGTTGGGAAAAGTAACCAAAGTCCAAATAAGCAACTTTTAAAGCAAACTTTATGCTTTTGAAGCTTAGATAAACTAATGAATGCATACTGTGAATTTAAGAGGTCCCTGGATATTATCAACTTGGTGAACAGCACTTATATGGTTGAGTCACATGAGGAATTTTTAAAAATCATCGACATGTTTCTTTGACCGTTTCCCTCCTCCTTTGCCTTCCACTCTCTAATCTCCTTTCAATTCCCATTTGTGTGGAAACTGTCATTGTTCATGGTGCACCATCTTTGATGGTTCCTACCAAGTTGTAAAGTCTTCAAGTTTGAGTCCAGCAATGTACTGAATGCTGAATATCTAAGGACCAGTCTAGCTGAATTCAGAGAGACTCACCACCAGGTTGCCTTCAAGGGTATGAATTTTTGGCCACCATAACCCCTGAAGATGGTTTACTGAGTGATAAGTGATTTACCATCTCCACTGGTGGAGGGAATAACCAGGTCAGCAAAATTATAGGTCCTTGTAATATTGAACATTATTAGACTGGAACCTAAGTTTCAATAGTTCAAGTGAGGTTTTTCTTTTAGAAGAATAGATATGTGACTTGTTTAGGGGCAAGATTTTTTCCCCTACATATTGACTGTTGTACACTGCCTTTGTCTGTTTGATTGGGCAAATTTCTATGATACCACACTAGAAATTCTGGATTTGGGACCTAGGTAGTATCTAAGGAGTTACTATTGTGCCATAAGAAGTGATGACCATCAAGAACATAGGGAAACATCAGAAAATTTACATGAACTAATGCAAAGTGAAGTAAATAGAGCCCAGGAAAACAATACGCAATGCCTATGTCCATATAAACAGAAAAACCACCACCACAAAATAATCTAAGGTGAATATTCTGAAATTTTAAAGAACAAGCTTACCCACAAAGAAATATAAGTATATATATAAAATTTATAAATTTATATATATATATATATATATATATATATATACACACACAAATACGCACACACATACATACCCATATACATCTGTGTATGTATATTTATGTATGAATATATGGAAGCAAGAAACATAATGATATATTTGAAGATATACTATATAATGGTAGATAGATGGCACAATGGATAGAATACTGGGCCTGGATCCAGGAAGACTTTAATTTAAATCCAACCTCAAACACTTAATTGTTGTGCATTGTTGTACATGAATCACTTAAACTCTGTTCTCCTTAGCTTCTTCAGCTACAAAATGGGGATAACAATCGTACCAACTTCCCAGGATGGTTGTTAAAATCAAAAGAGATAATGTTTGTCAGGCACTTAGCACAGTGTCTGGCACATGGTAAACACTATATAAATGCCGACTGCAACTGCTACAGCTACTACTACTACTACAACTACTGCTACTACTACTGTTACTACTACTGCTACTAATTCTATTACTTCTACAACTACTGCTACAACTATTACTATTACTGCTACTACAACTACTACTACTACTGCTGCTACTACTGCTACTACTACTACTATTCATTATAATTATCATCATCATTATTTGCCACTCCTTTGTAAAAGCCTGTATTCAATAATTGGGAAAGTTGTGGATCTCATGGGGTAGCACTTAATCCCCAAATCCCAATAGACCTGTTCTGCTTTTGCTAACTTTTGTCTTGAGTCTCTCAAAGTATCAGAGTACGTGTTGATTTGGTTTGGAGGACATTGCTAGGATCTTTATAAAATCAATCTATGTCTTCAGCATCTGCAACAGATGTGAACACAGAATTTCAGTTATCTTCATGGTGGTCTCCTTGCTTATACTCATTGTGAGTACTACAAGGTAAAATGTCCAAGTGTGAGATGAAATGATGTTTCTTCTGACCTTTGGGGGTGCAAGATGAAACCAATTCTACCAATTCCTGTTTGCTTCTCCAAGGAGAATGTATGAGTCACCATTACATGCAGCTGCAACTTCCTTTTGCCTTAGAGTTTATAGTGACATGTCTATATCAATGTGCTTCAATTTTTAAAATACTTAACAGTCATACATTGTTAGAATAATCTCAGGGAAGTGAACATACCAAAGAATTAAAATATTACAGATGATTAATATACAAAAAGGTAACTAAGAGAGCAGTAATCATTACCTCCCACCCCACCCCCGCATATGCCTTTTTTCTCGCTTTTATAAAGGGAAAGTAGTGCATTTTAGAAGATAGAGAATTGACTGCACCGTCATCAAAAGCCACGTTCAAGTCCCATGTTTTAAACATACTGGCTATGTAAATCTGGAGAGTCACTTAGCCTCTCACTAACCAAGACAAGTATCCCAAGAACATAATTTGCAGATTTGCATTGATAGGAATTCCCTGGTCAAGAGTTGCCTAAAGTCTATAATCACAGGTTGTGATAGAAAAATTAATAAGTAAACTTTTGTTTAGTGTGTACGAAAATGACCTACACATGTTTTTAGAGTATCCTTGATTAAGACAAAGCAGAAAAACAGGCAGTCTTTCACAAGCAATTTTATTTTTACTTTTCTTCATTAAAAAAGTGTATTTTTATATTTTTTTAATCAGTCACTTCCTCTTAAACTCCACCCTGGCCCCACCATTCAACCTTCCCTTCTAATAAGGAAAATAATTTGAAATAAATCAACAGACCTGAACAATTATGTCTGACAGCGAGTAGTACATTTCATATTCAGAGTTTCCCACCACCACCTCTGAACTGAGGAGTCATGTTTCATTGTCAGTTCTCTGGGACTGAGTTTATCATTACAACTAATCAAAGTTCTGCCTCCTTTGGGTGTTATTTTTGTTTACGTTCCTGAAATCATTATTTTGTTCTCCTAGATTCCTCTACTTTTTCTCTGCTTCAAATATCTTTTCATATTTCTCTGAATTTCTCTAAATTCATGTCTTCCTGCTCACTAATATCTCTATATTAATGTATGGCACAACTTGCTTAATCAGTCCTCAAATGGTGGGTACTTTGTTTCCATTTTTTTTTTCTGTCACAAAGAAAGAATTCCTGTGAAAATTTTGGCATACATGGGACCTTTCTGTCTACGAACTCCTTAGTGTATATACTCAGTACTGTGACTGATGGATCAGTCGAAGGACCAAAACAGTTTAGACTTTTAGAGCATTTCCCCAGCATTTCATTTTTCCCCCAGACCAGTGGGATCAATTTCAGAACTCTACCAGGGTATTAGCTTATTTGCCTTCCTACAAACCAGTGGTTCTCAACCTGTGGGTCACAACGCTTTTGGGGGTCGAACGGGGCTGCCAAAGACCATTGGAAAACACATATTTCCGATGGTCCTAGGAACCAAGACACCACTCCTCTATCCGTAAAGGGTAGCGGCATTAGGAAGGTTGAGAACCACTGCTATAAACCCTCCTTTATTGACTGTTTCCATCTTTAATTATCTTTGTCAATTTGACATATGTGAACCAATCCTTCAGAGCTATTTTAACTTGCATTTCTCCTATCTCTCGCGATTAAAAGTGCAAGGTCATTAATGACATAAGGTCATTAACACTACCATGCTTTTCAAGAACTGTTTAGGTCCTTTTACCAGATGATTGTTGGGAAATGGTTCTTGGTCTTTCGTATTTTCATTAATTGCCTTGTATCTTGAACAGTAGACATTTGGTATAGATACTTGATTCAAATATTTGTTTGTTTGTCTGTTTGTTTTTCAATAAACTCCAGCCGCTCCCTGTTACTCTGTTTGACTTTTTTTTTCCTATTTTGCCACTTTCCTATGCTCTCAGTCTTCTTCCACCTTCCACTCTTCCACATACTCCTGTAATCCAGGGGCACTGGCCTCTTTACCATTACTTGTGACCTCCATCTCCTGACTGTGCATATTCACTGGCTGCCCCTTATGCCTAGAATGTTCTCCTTCCTCATTTCCAGATATCTGCTTCTTACACAAGAAACCTTGCTTGAACTTCATCAATGCTACTATCTTCTTGTTTGCACATAGTTGTTTGCATTCTGCCTCTCCTCCCACCCCTTAGATGGTAAGCTGCTTGAGGACAGCCTGTTCTGGCCTTTCTTTGTATCCCCAGTGCTTAGCAGAGTTCCTGATACATAATAGCTGCTTTCTAAATGCCTGTTGACTTGGTTGACTTCCCATTCTACCATTTTTCTTCTTATTCTGACTACACTGATTTCAGATACTTTCTTATTTTTTCCCTTAATGCTATCTATTATGCCATCTACACTCCCCTTTCCATTGCTTACTTATAAATTTTCCCCAGTCATAATGTCATAATTATAAAGAGTACCTCCTTCCAGTAATATATAGACATGTGTGTATATGTGTAATGTAAAGAGATATGTGTGTGTTGTGACTAATTTTTTATTTTAAGGTTGCACCTCCATTTGGAGCTTATTGTAGTTTATGGTGTAAGATGCTGGTCTAAACCTATTTTTTCTGTCAAACTGCTTTTCAGTTTTACTAGCTGATCTTACTGAATACTTACACATGACACTAGCAGAACTTACTGAATAATTACCCATGATATGTTGTATGTGGGGTTTATTGAACACTAAATGGAAATATTGTCCTTCTTCTGAATTTTATTTGCCTAGAATTTTTCGCTGACAAAATTATCCATGTTTTCACCTAGAGAAGATAGTTTTGATTACTATTTTAATATAGCAATATTTTAATTAAGTAATTAATTAAGTAATATTTAATATAATAATATTCAGTAATTCTATTTCCCTTTCACTTCAGTTTTTTTCACACCATTTATCTTGACATTCTAAATGTTTTGGTCTCCAAAAAAAATTTAATTATTGCACTTAATTCTATAAATAGACTTGATTGCTTGATCCATATAGCATTAAATCTATAAAATGATTTATGAAATATATTCATTTTTTTAAAATATTGGTGTGACATAATGATTCCCTCTTTTCCTCTTCAATTATTTGTTTTCTTTCATCTCTGCATAAAATGTCTTCTAGTGTTTTATTTATTGTATTATATATGTGTGCATACATATATAATGTATAAATTATATCAGCTACTTTATGATTTTATAGATAACCTGAATAGAAATTCTCTTTCCATAATTACTTCTGGTAGGGTTTTTTTAAAGTACTCTATGATAATACTAATTTTCATAATTGTTATTTTATAACCTGCTGCTGAGCTAAAGCTATTTATTATTTCAATTAACTTCTTCACTAATTCTATGTTTTTCTAAGTTAACCATTACATCTAAAATAGTGATAATTTCACCTTCTCTTTGGCAACATTTCTATCCATAGTTTCTCTTCATTGATTACCTAGCATTTCAAGAACTATGTCAAATGGTAGTAGGAAAAGGAGACATCTCTCACACATATTTTTCTATCATAAAGGTATAGAATGCATATGGAATAAATGAACCCGTTTTGTTGAAATGAATGAAAATTGGGAGACACAGAGTTTCTGGGTAATTAATAATTAATCATTAATTAAACTAGCTGGCAATCAATAAATTGATGGTCAGTGGTTTCTCATGGTAAACAAAGACACCAAGGGAAATCCTGAAATGCTTTACATCCCTTCTAAAAGGGAATTCCCCCAACAAGTAAAAATCAACCTTGAATTGCGATTAATAAGGAGATGGACTAAAAGTCTTCAGCTCCTCCACTGAGGACTGGCTTGATCATGAGACTCAGCAGCTTCAAGGCATCTGGGCAAGGGGAAGCCCTTTCTATCTAGACCAGCGGTTCTCAACCTGTGGGTTGCAACCCCTTTGGGGGTCGAACGACCCTTTGACAGGGGTCACCTAAGACCATTGGAAAGCACATATTTCCAATGGTCTTAGGAACCAAGACTCTGCTCCTCTGTCTCCAGGAGAGTCCGCCCACATGCAGATATGCCCACATATGAGTATTAAAGGGTCATGGCATTAGGAAGGTTGAGAACCACTGATCTAGATCTTTCCTTCATGAGCTGGGTCACCCTAAACATTAATGAAGGAGATCAAGGAATGAGGTTTCTTTCTCCAGGGGAAGGACTCATCCAGAATGAGTTCTGTTTATACTCTAAACAGAAATTAGGTCTCCTATTTGCATGAGATTCTGCCCAAAATTAAGAAGCATGTTTCCTTTCAGGACTAGGAGCAATCTCATTAATCAGCCATGACTTCCAGTGGCTGACCTCAACAGGAGTGGAACCTTTACAAAAAATGGGAAAAAAGGGTGGATCACAATTAATAATTAGTTATTAGTATAACAGTATTGTATTAATTTCTCCCAGCATTTATTATTTGTTGCTTACCAAAAATACTCAGTAAAGCAAAGTCGGCCATAATGCATGGATTTTTCACTTGTGTTCAGTGAATTGGCTGTTACTGTACTTTTGTTTTTAATAAATGCATTTCAATGCAGTTAGTTTCTCTTGTAATCTTGTGTCTTTTATTATAGGTATTTAAAAGCATTATTTTGAGAAAGGGCCCATCAGTTGGTAGGCCAGATTGCCAAAGGAATCCAGGACATTAAAAAAAAAAAGGTTAAAAATCTCTCCCTTAAAGGCTCTTCTTAATCGTGGAATCTCTAAGACATAAGACAAGTTAATAAAAGATTCATTAATAAATGCTCTCAGTGATAATTCTGACAAATAACCATCTGATTATGTGTTTTTTGATGCATGTAACAAAATTGCATTGGTCCACAATTGTATACAGCTCACCACTATAATGAAAGATAGCATTAACAGAGTGCAAATGGAAGAATGATTTTCTATAGTGAGGTTTTCGAGGTGCTCCCTTTTATCTATGACCTTGAGCTGAGTGCAGTAAGCCCCAGAACTCCTCAGTGAGGAGTTTAACTGAACTATCCACAAAGGAAAAACCAAATGAGAAAAAAATGCTTATTGTCCAGCACACAGGCAGATGGACAATGGAGCAAGAACCAGACCTGAGTAGAGTAGAATCAGACACATAGAAGGCCTCTTTTTGAATTAGGAAGTATTAAGAAATAAGAGTTGACAATATTCTAGCCTAACATCCTTGGTGTCACATAAGTGAGAGATCTAATCAGTCTTTCTTGCGTGGAAGACAGTGAAGTAGATGGAGGGATTTTTAATTCCCTAAAACTAAAGGACTTAGTCTTATTTTTGGTGACAGAACTCACAGTGGAAATATCTTTTTTTCCGTTAAAAGAGGCATTTTTCAGTTCACCTCTGAGCAGATTGAAAGAGGAATACTTAGCAGGAATGATTAAAGATGAAATTATGTATCATGCATTCATATAGGTATATTTACATACATGTGCATGCGTATGTATGTATGTTTATACTCCATAACATCTAAATCTGTAATTTAGTTAGTGTCGGCACTCTCTTTTCCCACATGTATTGCAACCTCTCCATACCACAGGAGACGATCCTTGGGAGTTCTTATATTTACTTCTTAGTGGTCAATCTTCTGAATCCAAAATTTAAGATAGATTTTATATATGTATATATCTATGTGTATATATGTGTTTATATATGTGTATATATATATATGTATATGTATATATAGATATTTTTTTCCTTACTTAGTAGAATCTGCCAAGCTCATAGACCAGTATCCTGCCTTTCAAGGGTCACCTCCACCTACCATGGCACACTATCTTTATCACCACCACCACCAATTATCAAACAAATGTCACAGATGGGTAGATAGGCTCAAGAGCCCCAAGAACAGCAGCAACCCTCAGACCACTTGTCATGTTTCCAGTCTGGCCCTGGAAGCTACCATTCAGCCTCCAAAGTCATGCATACATACTCACATACATCTATGCACGTATATTCTAGATATGCATGTGTATTACACATTCATTTTTATTCTTACCAGTCAGGGGCTGGAAAATGTTTAACAATGGGCTTTCTGAAATAAAATGTTCACGTGACAATTTTAAGTTTAATCTATATTAAGATTTTCTCCATCACCTTTTAAAGTCTACACACTGAATAAGACAATAAATCGAGCCCTTATTTGTAGTGTTTGCTCATTTCTGAGGTGTAAATTCTCACACTAAAAATTTAATGATTGGCTCTCTTGAGCCAATATGAGCTGGTCACAGAACACACCCAATGATCTCGTAACTTCTTTCCTCTTCATGTAAATATACCTCGCCATCATGTGCCCTTTCCAAGTTTATGATTTATTTACATTGATTACCTTTAGGATCTATTTCCTCCTGGCAAGAAACAAGAAAGTACTGTGAGGAAACCTTTGTTACTATATCCTATAACTAATTCTATCCTGGACTGGGCAAAGTGGAGTGAAGAAAAAATAATGCCGTGAGTAAACTTTAGTATGAGATTAACAATCTGTCCAAAAACTTATTATTACACCCAGAAGACAAGCATAGTGAACTTCAGCCACAGACAACTAATCTTGCTTAGAGATACTTAAGAGATGGAGATAGATAGACAATAGATAGATAGACATATGATTGTCTTCTAACCAAATGGACGTCCTTATCCCTCCTTTTCTATGAATAACACTTCAAAGTGACAGTTCTCAGAATTCTTAGTCACATAGGAAGATGTCAGAAACCTTAGCAAACATTTATTCCAACTAACTCTCTCACTTTGCCAATGAAGACTCTGAGGCTTAATTATGGGGTGCAATTTCCTCAAAGCTATTGAAGGCAAGGCCTATATTAAAGTCCAGACTTTGAAGCCAAAGTACGTTCCTCTATACCCAATTTCTTCTTCTTCTCCTCCTTTTCCTCCTCTCCCTTCTTCTTTTTCTCCTCTTCCATCTCCTGTTCACCTTCCCCTACTCTTGTTACCACATGGAAAAATGCAATGCTTCTCTATCAATTCTCTTCTCCTTAAATATCTTTTAATAGAATAACAGCAATGTCATTTCAAATCAATGCTATTTATCAGAATATAAAAATAATACTTATGATATAGTTTCTACATTTTGCCAAAATGATAACATTTTTAGCAAATACAATTATTAATTAGAAAAATTGTGGTGTGTGGGAAAGAGTATTGAATTTGAAGTCACAAGACCTGAATCTGAATCCCACTTGTGCTACTTGCTACACGTTGGTCTTAGTCAAGTCCCTTCATCTCTCAAGGCCTCAGTGTCTTCTCCATAAAATGGGGAATTTGGACTGAATGACCTCTAAAGCCCCTTCTAGCTCTAAAGAGCCATTTATATGGCTATTGGTTCATACCAGTTGGTCTGATTAAAGGTAAACAAATTCTACTTTAGAAAAGCTGAAAGACTGAAATTAGCTCATCCTCACACCAGTCTGTCCTCTATACCCAAACCTTTTCATCCATTCTTTCCCTATCTCATTTAAGTTTTAGATTTGGACCATAAAAGGGTGGCAAATAAAGGCCCAGGATGAATATACTACATGTTCTTTCATTTAGAAACCTAATGTTCTCTTTGCAGCAATATTTCCTTGAAATGTCTTATTAATATATTTCTACACAAATTACCCCTATGTTCCTGTTTTTAAGCATGGGTGATGCTTTTTAGTGCAATTTATTTTTAAATAAGTCTTTTACCAGTTGATTCACAGAAAAATGAAATGACTTGGCTTAAAATTTAGTTTCTACACAATGGTATACATTTGGGGGGGAAGGGAAAGTAATTTTCTTTTAAGAACAATACCAATTTCTTTAATACTTGATTTAGTTAAGTACCACATTAGCTAGAAAACTGAGTTTAACTGAATAATACGAAATTTAATAATTATAAACTTTTATATTTGGGTTCAAAAAGGCAACTTTCAAAGAACACAACAGACAACAACAATTTATTTAGCACCTACTATGTGCCAAGCAATATGCCAATTATTGAGGATATAATGAAGGGCAAGAAACTATCTTTACTTCTAATCTGCTCATAGTCTAATGGGGGAGACAACATGAAAGTAAATGGAGGAGAAAATATAGCACCTACTATGTGCCAAGCAGTATGCCAATCACTGAGGATACAATGAAGGGCAAGAAAAAATCTTTACTCCTAATCTGCTCATAGTCTAATGGGAGAGACAACATGAAAATAAATGGAGGAGAAATATATAGCACCTACTATGTGCTAAGTGCTTTTTTACAAATATCTCTTTTGATCCCCACAACAATCTTATAAATTAGGTGCTCTCATTATCTCCATTTTATAGTCAAGGAAACAGGCAAAGAGAGGTTAAGTGACTTGACTAGGGTAAAGCAACTAATAAATGTTTGAGGTCAGAGTTAAATTCAGATCTTCCTGATTCCAAGCTTCATACTGTATTCATGGCACCAATTGCTTCTCTATACAAATGTATACAAACAAGAAATATGCAGAATAATTTGGAGATAATCAACAAAAGGAAGACACTAACATTAAGGAGAGGTTTCTTGGGGAAAGTGGTGTTCTGGCTGATACTTGAAGGAAGTCAGGGAGACCAGGAGATGGAGATGAAAAGGGAGAGAATTCTAAGCATGGGGACAGTTAGCCAAAATAGCTGAAGTTGAAAGATGGATTGTCTTTGCTAGGAACAGGAAGGAGGGCAGTGTTACTGAATCACAGAATGCTTGGAGAAAGCATGACAAGATAGCAGTTCATCTGAGGGGAAAAAAGCACATTATGGTTGAACGTTTTCCAAGCTTAATGGGAATCAACATTATGATGAGGTAGCCAAAAAGAAGCTAATATTATCTTAACCTGCTTAAAAAATGACATATTGCTCAGTACTAAAGAGTTCAGCATTTCATCATACTCTGCCCTAGTTCCAGCAAAAGTTAATATTAGATTCATTTCTACACACCATAGTTTAAGAAGATTATTGATAAGCTTGAGAGTCTATAGAAGGCTTGACAGGGGGTCTTAAATCATACCATATGAACATTAGATAAATGAACAGAGGGGTGGTTAACCAATAGAAAGGAAGATGAGGAGGATGGGGAGAATCGCTATTGCCAAATATTTAAAGGTATGTCATATTTATTTGGCATTACTTATTCTGCTTGGCTCCCAGAAAACAGAACTGGGAGTAATGGTTTGAAATTGAAGAGACATCCTATGAGGAAAAAGTGTCTTAACTGTAGGCTGTCTGTCTTTTTCATATCCCTGATAACACTGAGATCCAAAATATATAGGAAATATACATGTATATATGTCTCAATTTTCATATATACATATATTCACTTATATGTATGTATAACTACAGATAGATACAGATATATGTATATATGAACAATAGTCATTCCTCAGTATACAAGTAGTCAAAGACATGACATTCTTCTTTCAAAAGAAGAAAAGCATATGAAAGGATGCTCCAAATGACTTATTATTAGAGAAATGCCTATTAAAATAACTCTAATGTTAAAAATTGATGGGGTAGTTCATATTTTATCCTAGACACAACAGGTGAGCCAGTGGAACTTCTTCAGTAGGAAAGTGATTTGGTCACTCTTGTATTTTAGGAATATACATTTGGCATCTGCATGGAAAATGAAGACTTGCCACATGGAGACCAATTAGCAAACCAGTAATACAATCATTTAGGCAAGGGGTGAAAAGATCTTGAATTAGCTTGATGCCTATGGGATTGAAGAGAATGGACTGGATACAAGAGATATGATTAAGGAAGAACTAGCAAGACTTGACAGCTGATTGAATATAGGGGGCAAGGAATAATGAAGTCAAGGATACCTCTAAGAGTCAAATTTATATTCTTGCCTTTCAGTTATTTCATAATCTAGCCACATTTCACCCACCTAACTTTAGCATTTACTGTTATTGAATACCCACCTTCTTTACGTAGCTATGACCAGTCCACAAAAGGACCAGGTGCTGTCAATGAAGCATTTATCATCACCTGCCATGAATACCACCCTAAACAAGCAAATGCTGAAGGGTAACCACCAAGAACTTGCTAGTTCTTGTAGAGCTATCCAGCCTCTCTTCTGTGTTGTATCCTTCTGGGGGTGGCATTACTTTCCTCTGTTGGGTTAGGGTTTAGAAATGGATAATGCAATAAGCTCATGGCTCGCTGTGAATCCCTTCTATCCTAAAATCCTACTTGCCGTAGCCCTAATCTCTTTTGTTTCCTAATTACTTGAATTCCATACATAGTTAAGATCCATACACAATCAAAAACATAGTAACATGAAAATACCAATAAGAACCAGAATTGGCTTTCATAAATTATGGAATTAGATGAAGATTTTGAAGGTGTCTAGCCCAACTTTCCTCATTTTACATTTATGAAAACTGGGGTCCACAGAGTTTAAAGGATTTGCCCAAGATCACGTAGCTACTAAACGGCAGAGCCGGGATGTAAACTCAGATCAAAATCCAGTACTCTTTCCACTGTGTTGCTGTAAGTTTTAGTCTCTGATCACAACCCACCTCATTCTACCCTGTTCCCAAGGCATGAATAGAAAAGAGATAAGAATAGTTAGGGCTAGGGCAGCTAGGTGGCACAGTGAATAGAGCACCAGCCCTGGAGTCAGGAGGACCTGAGTTCAAATTCCACCTCAAACACTTAACTCTTACTAGCTGTGTGACCTTGGGCAAGTCACTTAACCCCAATTGCCCTCCAAAAGGCCAAAAAAAAAAAAAGAATAGTTAGGGCTTAAAAGACCCACTTGTTTCCTCATCACAAAAAATATATATGTTCTGGGGGAAATGTATGTTCCAGGAATCTCCTTACCTCCGTAGAATAACACTCATATCAGTATCTTATGTGTGGAAATAACTGGTGTCTCAGGACACTAATTCAACTCCTAATTTATTTCTACTCCTAACTGGGCTCTTAATAACTGCCTCCTTCTTGGTTTGGTGCATCAAGATGTGGCTCATATCCCAAGGGCACGTCATCTCGCTATTAAAAGGAAAGCCACTGAAGAGAACAGATGGATGGGCTCCATTTTGATTATCATCTGTTCTTCTCCTCCTCATTCCCTTCAAAAGTCACCATGTTCCTTTTTGAAATCTCATGGGGCTCTCTGCCTGCCAACTACTAGCCATGTGCTGGACAAGAGAAATTTAAATCAGTACTGCAGGTTCATTGGCAGGCTCGTTGTTATACCTCCTAATCCAAATAAACCGGAGAAAAGACTAAATTAAAATACCGAGTCAGGGAGGCACTGAGCTAGGTATTAGTAAAACTGGACTAGTCCATATCTTCCTCACTAGTTGTATAACCAAGAGTAAGGATTTCGAAACCTTTTTTGTGTAATAAAATCCCTTTGGTATCCAAGTAAAGCCCATAGACCCAGATTGTAAGTTCATATATAGGATTACAAAGGAAAACTATTATATTGAAATGTAGTTACCCAAATATTATTTTTGTTTAAAGTTCATTGACCCGAAGTTAAGAATTCCTGACCTTGAGGAAGTAACTTAAATCCCGTAAACCAGCTTCCTGATCTATAAATTAGGGTTAATAACATCTGTACTACCTACCTCATTCAGTTGTTATGAGGAACAAATGAGATAATGGATGGGATTGTGTTTTTAAAAAGTATAAAATATCACATAACACAAGTTACTTTTAGACTAGGAGGGACTCATTCCTCTTTTCACTACTTGCTAAAATAATAATACTTTGTACATGACTTGCCTGTCTAGATTTTCTGCTCTCCATTTTTTTATGTCAGTTTCCTCATATTGCTTAAGACCTTTGAATTGACTCTCTCATTACAGAGTCCAGGTAAAGGTAGGAGATTATTGATTTTAACCATTTATCAGAAGAACATCTAACTCTTCACATTATATTTAGCCTTGACAGGAATTTCATCAGTGTGATATGATCGGAAGGGTGCTGGATTGATAATCACGATGCTTCAGCTTCATTCCAACTCCACTACTAACTAGCTGTAGGACTTGGAAGGGACAAGAGAAATCATTTACCCTCTATGGTTCTCAGTCATGTGCAAATGAGTGGATTAGGCTAAATGAGCTCTTCTTTCCAGTATTTTGACTATAATTTATCCTTGAGACCAGAAAAATATGATACCTATAGATAAGGGGTTCTTAAGTTATTTTGTGTCTTGAATCTCTTTGTCAATCTGGGGAAGCCTAAGGACCCCTTCTCAGAATAATGTTTTTAAATGCATAAAATAAAGTTCATAAGACTGTCAAGGAAACCATTTAGGATTAAATAATGACCTATTTTTTTTCCTCATGTATCACAGGTTAAGAAGCTTTGTTATGAACCCTATATATCCTATAAGGTGGACTGACTAACCTGTCACTGAACTCAGGTAGTCCCAATTACCTGCCCTTAACTCTAGGGCCTAAGTGAGCAGAGATTGGTCCCTATCTCTAAGGGAAGCATTTAAAAACTCAGAACCCAAGACATGGCTTTCCAGAATCAAGGTTTAGCTTTCTGTCTATAGTAATGGGGCTCCTGAAACTTTAAGCAGATAGATATCCTGGATTTAAGATACTCTGTGGTTTTACATTCCCTAGATCCATAGTTTATGAGTCTCTACTAATGTGTTTATTTTTAATGGTCAGTTAGAAAACAGAATTAGTTCAAAGCAAAGTCATTTAATGAAATGGTACATTAAGAAAAAAAAATAAAACATTTCCCTTATAAACTAGAAGCACACTTCTGCAAATACACAAAGCATTAGTGAGAAGAGTAGAAAGACACAAGGAACATATTTGGAGAGCTATTCACATAAGGAACATGTGTGGTCATTGTACATACATGGAAGGGTAACTCATACCCCCGGCGTTGTAACGTTTCTGCTTTTTTCTAGTGATATACAGCTCTTACCCAGGTCACTTTCCTTTTCTTTGTCAAAGAAATTTATTCTCTCTCATCTTAATTCACTTTCACTGTTCTTCTGTGATGTCTTGCAATCTTGCAGTCCTTTGCGCTTGTGCCCAATTGCGTCCATGAGCCAGGCAAATGAAATTTTCCTCAGCACCTCAGTACCGCTACAAATTTTATGGCAAACATAGCGATTATGTTGATTTTGCAGTCTTTTCCACTCAGGTTACTATGCTGGACATACAGACTCTACCAGACACTGCTTGGCTATAATCTCTCCCATTTCCAGCCTCTGACTCAGCTGAAATCCTTGACTATTTTTTCCTTGGGGGATAGTGGATACCATAATGCTCTTTTAGCTTACAACCTAAAGATAGGAGTCTTTTTCTTGTGTTTTTGTTGTTTTATAGTTTGTTTGTTTTGGAAAAATGCAGAAAAAAACTTTGCCTAGGATAAGCAGAAAGCTTCCTCATTCTTTCTTTGACCTGTGGCTAATAAAGTACTTTAAGTTCTAGCTTTGTCAGCTTCAGTTGTCAAGTTCTTTGGAACAAAGAGCAAAACTGTCCTAACCAGCTAAAGTCCTTGGATTCAGTCTTTCTATGGATCCCACTTCTTGACTTGAGGCACTCATTCAGAGACCTCACCAGAGATCATTGTGAGGAATTTAGTGACTTAAAACTTTCCATCTTTGAATGCTAAACTGTAAAAATTAAATAGTGTTATTTGCCTCCAAATTACCAAACAGGTCTGTGAGATCGGTGTTTCCCAGTTTTTCAAAATCCCCTGTTTCTTTCATTCTTTTATATGGATGAAGGAGAGAGGAAACAGAGAGAGAGACAATGCCAAGCTTGGGGGAGAAGGTCATCATCTCTGCTATTTGACCTCATTCCTGGTCCCTTACTATACAGATACGGTCAGTAAAAGTCTAAAAGAGATTTGACCTCCACATTACTTGCCCTGACACATATTGCCAAGATTCTCCTTCCATGTCAGATCGTACTGTTTGCCTGCATTCTTGCTCTTGCTGCCAGAACCTTTCTTTTGTTTTTCCTGGACTTTCCATCTTAAAACTCATAAACAAGTTTTAAAATAACTTGGTATGGAAACCATTTAAACTATATCACCCCCAAAAGCATTTACAGATAAAACTAAAATAAGGACAATATACATGAAAAATGGAAAAGATTTGCCCATATTTCTATATCAACCAGTTTTTTCTATGAATAAGACTGCATCTGCCCCATTTGAAATATAGCATGATAGTTTTGCTGCATGAGGAAGTAGAAACGGCATTATATTGACAAAATCAGAAATCTGGCCAAAAAGAAAAAGGTCAGATAACGTCAATTTCATTTTTTCTAATGATTAGTTCTCACTTAATACAATACATTCTAACTCTCCCCTAAAGAAAATATTCATAATATAAAGGCTAGAGCATTCCATAGTCTACAAGTATTTGTCTTCTTCAATATCTTAATCATGAACCAGATTTCCAACATATTTTTCACCATCATTCCTTTTGCCTGATTTCACCCCAAATCACCTAGCATACACTGCCTTAGTTTGAAAGAAATTGTCAAATGCTTCATAGATTATTTTCATTTCTCTATCTTCTGCAAAACTTCTTGACGAAATTACAATTATTTTCATGGTGGCCCATTTGCTTGGGTTTATCATGAATATTAGAAGTTGAAATAACCAAGCGTTTCATGATAAAATATTTCTTCTTTCTTTGGGGTACCTAAAAAATAAACGTTATTATCTTTAGAGCCATTATAGCATAGTGGATGAGGAACTAGAACTACTACACACATACTAGCTATGTGACCTTGGACAAGTCACTTAACTTTTGTCTGTCTCAGTCTCTTCAATTGTATAATGGGAATAACAATAATGCGTACTTTCTAGGTGTGGATCAAAAGAGAAAATAATTGTAAAGTACTTAGCTTAATGCCCAGCATGTAGTGAGTTACATATAACTGTTATCGACTATTATTATTATTTACTAACTTTGTGGTCCTTGGCAATCCCTTAAACTCTCTGTGTTTTAGTTTTCTCATTAATAAAATGAGAGGGCTGGACTTAACAGCCTCTAAAATCCTTTCCAGCTCTAGACTGATGATCTAGGATCTGTAGGAGGTGAATGTATTAGCCTTCCTCTCATCTAGCTATATTTTCCCTTTTAATTTATTATAGGGTTTAGTTTCCCAGTCCTCCCTCTAATATTTTGAGCAATTTCATTTCGAAACACAAAGTCTGAGGCAAGCTCAACTGCCTATAATTTATATGAATTACACTCGACAAAAGCCAATCTCCCAGCTTTTCATCACTATTCATTCTGAATTGGCATCTGCAATCTGGGTCCAAGTCAAGCCCGTTCCTCAATGCCCCTGGAAAAAAAAGGATTAGAGCCATAGCTAGAAATTGTTGTGCCTGGGGCAAAAATCAGTCCAGGGTTGCAGGGCAGCATAATGGGGAAGTTGTATACTGAGGACAATCTAACCATTAGTGTATTTAAGCCAGGAGAAGGGAAAATCCATGCTTAGCCTATGAGGCTTGAGGAAGCAGGTATTACAAAGAGACAGATGCCAACTGATAGGACCTTTTATTGGTGGCTCTGCCATAAAGAGACTGCCAGTAGAGGACTACAATAGTGAGACATGGGTATGGTGGTCACCATAGAAAGGAAGTCCCATGTTCCAGAACAAAGCAACCCCCTTGAATGCCAGCACCCTGTGACAAAGCCCCGTTTTCCCTATAATGGTTATAGATCTGGGAAGATCTATGGCAAGCCCCAGAATATTAAATTCTTTTAGGCTTCTGTATCTACTCTTGCTATGCCCTGCCAGGTCATTCTCAAATGTGCCATTTGCCCAACTCTGTACTCAATTTCTCTCACCCTGAACACATGCCAAAGGTACCTCCTAACTGCATGTCAAGCTTCTCCTTAAGAAAGCAACAACCAGGCCTGCCTGGAGACCCCCAAAATAACATATCTCATTACACTGACTTCTTCCTCATGCCTTTAAAAAAATCATCTTTAATGGAATTTCAATTACTTAGTTTCCTTGGGAGTCACAAGCATAACAGCATGATATTCTTGGAAGCCATTCTCGTGACATGTCTCTTTGTATTTGGCTGGTTTGGTCCTCAACCAGCCTAATCACTACTACCATTTCTCTGTCACTAGTACCATTTTTTTTCTGCTTGGGAACTTGCCAGAGCTTACATTCTACTTAATATAACCTTTGGTGTTCCAGGATATTCTCTACATAATGATGAAGCACTGGTGTAAGACTTGGGGGGAAGAAAATAAAATGTTTTGAAGGAGCTAGATCAGGGTAATCTCTGATCATATTGGAGGTTTCTCCTAAACAAGCTGAGAGAATAATACAGCCTAGGCCATTGTTCTGATTAATTTTTTTTAAATCACTTACCAAATTGAAAAATAGAATATAAAGCTTAAAATCTTTAGAATGTAAAACTCTCATCATTGAATGAAAATAACTCATATGATTCACATAACTTCTAGTGATTGACTGGGTAATGATAAATCCCATTCCCTGGCCTTTAAAAATGAAGCTAGTGCATTTCTTCCTGAGAAAGGAGATTCATCTCTTGAGCGAATTCTAAGCTCCTCACATTTTTCCCTGGTGCCTCTTGCAGAATTCAATAAAAGGTGTCTCGCAGTAGAAACAGATGAACAAGAACACGTGCTTGTAGGCAGCTTGGTAGGGGAATACAAGAAAATTGTTTTCTGAATCTTGGCCTTCTGTGTGGAAGAAGGGGGACTCTGAATTCTCTGCGTATCATTAATTTGCAATCTAGCATTCCAGGAGATAAAGGGAATTTGGCAATAGCCCAAGCACTGAGAGTTGCCTCTTGGGCAGCTCCAGGTTTTGCTGAATTCAAAAATTTCAAACACTACAGCTTCTATGGAGAAAAGATTTCATAATGCATCCTGCTTCTTGGAGAAAAAAGACGCCAATCCACATCATTCCTGCCCAGCTTTCTGGACAATACCTGACACCATCCAATGGGGCAACTTCCAGCAGAATAACATCAGAAAGAGACTAGAGACCAAGATCAGTGGCAAAGAGACTAACAGCCCTGTAGCTTCAGTGGTATGAGATATCCCTCCTTACACATACCACCTAGACAAGATAACCAGAGGTATGCATTAGTCACATATCAATTTCTCACATGTATTCTGCCTTTGCATTCTCCCCATATTGTGGTTCTCTATCCATAACTACTTGTCATATCCCCACTTTCTGCTTCTGGGTATATTTGTTAGAAAGTGTATCCCAAGGGGGTAGAGCCAAGATGGCAGAGTAAAATAAGGGATCTGCTTGAGTTCTCCCCCAAATCCCTCCAAATATCTGAAAAATGACTCAAACAAATTCTAGAGCAGCAGCACCCACAAAATGACAGAGTGAAACAAATTTCCAATCCATGACAACCTGGAAGGTTGACAGAAAAGGTCTGTTGCACCAGTCTGAGAGAAGAGCAGAGTCCATTGTGTGTTACACAGGGATAGATGGAACAGGAACAGGCTTCAGGGGACTAAATCACTGGTAGCTGTGTTGTTTTCCAGACTTCTCAACCCAGAAATGCCAAAGACAACTTAGAAAGTCAGTAGGAAAGGTCTGTCTGACCTGAGTGAGAGAAGAACATGGTCTGGTCCCAGCCTCGGGGGTAGAGGTGCTACCAGCAGCAGCAGTAGCTTCTGTAGCTGCTTCAGGAGCTCTCAGTCCACAGATGGTGGGGGGATTGAGCAGCTGATCAGAAGGGGATTGCAGGGATCTCTTTGCTGGTGCTGAGTCAGGATTCTCTTGCTTTGCCTTGCTTGGTTCTGAGTTGCAGTCCTGGGTGGTAGTCCTGGGGTGAGAAGGAATTCTGGAGAGGTGGAACTTGTGGCTGAGGTGGAGAGGGAATCCTCCTCACAGTTCCAAGGTTGAGAAGAGTGCTTGCAGTCACTGACAGATCAGAGCACAGTCCAGCAGAGGAGTATACAACTCTCCTTTGATCATACCACCTTGGAAGAACTGAAAATTTATAGGTACCTACAAATATCTCTGAAAACACATGCACAAAATCCCTGAAGCTTGGGGCAGTACATCCTCCACCCTGGAAGCAGAGTCCTACATTAACAAAGAGCTAAAAAGTCAAGTAATTGACTGGGAAAATGAGCAAACAGTGGGGGGAAATCAGACTATAGAATCTTACTTTTGGGACAGAGAAGATCAAAACAACCAGAAGAAGACAAGAAAGTCAAAGCTCCTATATCCAAAGCCTCCAAGAAAAATATGAATTGGTCCCAGGTCATGGAGGGATTTTGAAAATTAAGTAAGAGGAGAAGAGGAAAAATTACGAAGAAAAATGAGAGTGATGCAAGAAAATCATGAAAAATGAATAGACAGCTTGCTAAGGGAGAGCCAGAAAAAATACTGAAGAAATGACACCTTAAAAAATAGACTAACTCAAAAGGCAAAAGAGGTCCAAAAGGCCAATGAGAAGAATACCTTAAAAAGCTGAATTGGCCAAATGGAAAAGGAGCTCTGAAAGCTCACTGAAGAAAATAATTCCTTAAAAACTAGAATGGAGCAAATAAAAGCTAATGATTTTATGAGAAATCAAGAAATTATAAAACAACATCAAAAAGATGAAAAAAAAGGCAATGAGAAATATCTCAATTAACCTGGAAAGTAGCTTTAGGAGAGATAATTTAAAAATTATTGGACTGCCTGAAAGCCATGATAAAAAAAAAGAGCCTAGGCATCATCTCTCAAGAAAATTTCAAGGAAAACTACCCTGATATTCTAGAACCAGAGAGTAAAATAGAAATGGAAAGAATCCACTAAAAGAGATCCCAAAAGGAAAACTCCTAGGAACATTGTAGTCACATCTCAGAGTTCCCAGGTTAAGGAAAAAATATTGCAAAGACCCAGAGAGAAACAATCCAAGCATTTTGGAAACACAATCATGATAACATTAGCAGCTTCTACATTAAGGGATCAGAGGGATTGGAATATGATATTCTGGAGATCAAAGGAGCTAAGATTAAAACCAAGAATCACCTGCCCGGCAAAACTGAGTATAATATTTCAGTGGAAAAAATGGACATCCAATGAGAATAGAAGACTTTCGAGCATTCTTGATGAAAAGTCAGAGCTCAATAGAAAATTTGACTTTCAAATACAAGAGAAGCATGAAAAGGTAAATAGGAAAGAGAAATCATAAGCAACTTATTAAATCTGAATTGTTTATATTCCTATATGGAAAGATGACATTTGTAACTCATAAGATCTTTCTCATTTTTAGGGTAGTGGGAGGGAATATTTATATATACATAAATACACACAGATATATAATATATACACATATACATATATACATACATATACATATATTTTATATATAGATATAGACAGAGGACACAGGGTGAGTTGAATATGAAGGGATGATATCTTAAAAATAAAATTAAGGGGTGAGAGAGGATTATTTTGGACAGAGAAGAAAGGAAGGGGTAGAATGGGGTAAATTATCTCACATAAGAGAGATAAGAAAAAGCCTTTACAGTGGAGGGGAAGAGGAGTGAGGTGAAATAGAATGACTGAAGCTTACTCTCATTGGATTTGGCTTGAGGATGAAATAACATACACACTCAATTGGGTATGAAAATTTATCTTGCCCTAAAGCAGTGGTTCTCAACCTTCCTAATGCCATGACCCTTTAATACAGTTCCTCATATTGTGGTGATCCCCAACCATAAAATTATTTTTGTTGCTACTTCATAACTGTAATTTTGCTACTGTTATGAATCTGATATGCAGGATGCATTTTTATTGTTACAAATTGCACATAACCCACAGATTGAGAACCACTGTCCTAAAGGAAAGTAAGGAAGAAGAGGATAAGGGGGGCAGGGAATGATAGAAGGGAGGGCAAAAGGGAGGAAGGGGTAATAAGAAGCAAACTCTTTTAAGGAGGGACAGGGTTAAAGGAGAGAATAGCATAAATGGGGGGAATATAGGATGGAGGGAAATATAGTTAGTCTTTCACAACATGACTGCTATGGAAGTATTTTGCATAACTACACGTGTATAACTTATATTGGAGAGAGGAAAAGATAGAATGTGGAATTCAAAGTTTTAAAAATTAATGTTAAAAATTGTTTTTACATGCAACTTGGAAATAAGATACATAGGCAATGAGGTGTAGAAATCTATCTTGCCCTACAGGAAAATAGAAGCGAAGGAAATAAGAGAAGAGGTAGGGGGTAGTAGAAGGAGGGTAGACTATGGAAAGGGGTAATCAGAATGCACACCATCTTGGAATGGGGGGAGGGGAGAGATGGGAAGAAAAATTAGAATTCAAAATCTTGTGGAGGTGAATGTTGAAAACTAAAATAAATTAATTAACATTTTTAAAAAAGAAAAAAGTATGCCCTGAGCTTCTAGGGAAGACTTTTTTTTTTTTGCTATTTTTAATACCATTTTGCTAAGTGACTTTACTTTGAACTAATTGTACCTTCTGACTGTCTACTGAAAGGTGAATGCTCCATTTAAGACATGTGAACTATAGTAGCTTTAAGAGTACAGATCTGTCTGTTGAGAGGAGTCCCCTGAGTGCTACCTTGTCAAGTGGGAAAAAATGAGGTAAATAAGATATTAAAGCACTTATTAATCCTATCTACTTAGGCTATGAGTTCCTTGAATGGAAGTGCTGTTTGTTCTCTATGTTTCTATTGCTTTTCCTGACATCCAGCCTTCTGTGTACTTTAAGTTGTGGACAGATAAGAACCATGGGAACAACAGTGATCTCATATAAGTGATATTGTTTCAAAGGAGAGTGTTTCATCAAGTATGGCACTGTTGTATTTCCTGGAGACCTTAAGTGTGTTATTCAGTTGTGTGGGTAACTGAGGGAGGATCCAGGGCTTTTCGAACACTACACTAATTAATGTTGTTCCATGACATCCATCAGATGTAAATCTTAGGAATAAGGGAGGAAACCAGCCAATTAAATCATCCATGACCCATCTGGGAGCCGATGCAAATAAAAATGTGTCTAATTTGTTTTGTTTGGATGAAATCCACAAGGCTTTGCACATTCCCCTCAGCCTTGCCTAAAAAACAGCAAGATCTCCCACCTTGCATATCAATTTGGTAGATGCTTATATAAAGCCCTTCATTAATGCTGTTGATTATTCCTTGGACATCCCTGAGAGTCAGGTCAGTAATTTTTGTCACTAGTTCAGAGGCAAGAAAATTAGGATTTCATGACTTGGCCAAGGTTTCACCAGAAGACATTAATTAGAAGAAGAGAGCTTGGCTCCCAAGGCAATCCAGGATGTTTTAACAAATGGTGCTTCCTCCATAGATAACTTTGATAACTACATCTTAATATGGTATTAGTATGCAGTAGGCTTCCTGGTGCCCTACTCAACAAAACCTTTTCTTGTTCCTTTTTCTGGCATTTGCCCCCAAAGAAGATTGAAATTAAAAGGCTTCCTATTATGGATTCCAATGAGATTTCAGCAGCTCTAGAGCCTTAGAAAGTTTACTTTCCCCCACCCCCCCAAAAAATTTAAAATTACAAAGAAAAATAAAAGATATAAATGCTCCCATCTTAGGGCTATGTTGGTGTATGTGTCTGTATGTGTGTATAATATATATCTGAAGGATTGCTTATATATAATATAGATTATATATGGTGTGTATGAATGTATTGTATATATATATATTATATATATATATATATATATATATCTTCATATCTATATAAATTCCAATCTGACTATGATGTGTTTGCTTGCTGCGGTGAGGAGTGGTAGTTCCAGACCTACATGTGTGACCAGGTCCTGTCCCACCACCTCTTTAGTTGTGATGCTGGATGGTGGAGTTCTGAACACCACTTCCTATTGGTCTATTCCACTCTGCTACATCCTTCCTATGATCTATTCAGTCTTGAACTTGCCTTACACATTCATACATATATACAGACAGACATTTATACATACATATGTATATGTATATTATATATGCATATATAATATAAGCACATTATATAATATATTATATATATTGTGATATATATATATATAAAATATGTGATTATACACGTGTATGTGTTTGTGAATATATATATATATATATTTATATATACATATACAAATACATATAATGTGGTCTGCTTAGAACAAAAAGAGAAACAAGTTAAAAGTATTGATCACTAGGAGAAACTGAATAGGGAACATTCTGTAACAACTTTAACACTGTAAATTTTGAGAAGCCTAAACCTTCCTGAGTTTTGCTGAGTTTGCAGATCTTTAAAAAGAAGAAATTGGATGAGATTACCTCTGAGGGCTCTTTTAATGCTAGGCATATTATCCTATTAATATTGCCAAAAAACAGGCAAAGCTGGGATATAGTTAAGTTATAGTTAAGTTATCTTCAAATGACCCCATTTATATAGTTTTGATCTAATCCAATAAAACCACAGGTTACTTGGCCTAGGTGATTATTGGTTTGTTCCAAGGATGCAACCCAAAGACATTTAAGTAAGGCAGAGGTGCCCAAAGTCATCACTCTCTCTTCCAGAGGCATTAAAGTCCAGTGTCAAGACAAAAGTCAGCACAACTGGCAACGGCCAGGGATATAGTGAATAATCTTGGCATCTTCTATGTCTGATCAAGTTCTGAGCATGCTTCAGCTATCGTCATGGCCTGTTGGAACAGACTGTTCTTATTTGCTCATTCTACCAGAAGTTTTCACATACCTGAGGTAGACACCACCCTACCTCACTGAAGGGTTTGAGAGCCCTCAGTTACCCTCAACCTGCTTTAGCCTCTCTGCCAAGATGGTTTTGCCAGTGTGTGGCCACTGTGTATGCTACAGATTCTTGGAGCCACAGGTGAGAGTAGGATGAAAGTTGGCCTCCAAAAGAAGGTGAACACCCCTGGAAAGAACTCAGCAAGCCCTCACACCAGAGGTGCTGGTTCTCCCTGAACACCCCATACACCCTACTACACAGAGGGATCCTTGAGGGAAAGAAGAAAGCTGGCAGCCAGCCACCCATTGGCCACAGGCACCTGAAAGTTACCTTGGGCAAGCCTCGGCTGAACACATCACAAAAAGGCAGTAGCAGGGCAAGGCAGAGGAGACCAATAGGAAGGGGCATTCAGAACTCCACTGCTATTAAGGAGGGTCCTGGGACAGGGCCTGGTGATACGTGTAGGTCTGAAATCACTCCCCACCTCAGCAGGTGAACATACCAGACTGTAATGGACTTTCAGTCTCTGCCCAACTACCTTTTGGTTTTTGTCTCAGTCTGTGATTTTGTTACTGTAAGGAACTTCCAGGGAGGAAATTCTCCCTACCAGTGTATGCTACACTCTCCTTACCAGTGATATAAGCAATCCTTCAGTAACTTGTAGTCTTAGATAATTCCCTAGGGCACTGACTTGCCTGAGATCACAAAGGTAGTAAGTCTCAGAGGCAGGACCTGAAATCATATCTGCCTGAGGCACACCTCTATCCACTGTACAGCTCCTCAAAACAGTCAAGACATAGAAAAAGATTTCTGTCTCTCCCTCTCCCGCTCTCCTCCTCTATCTCTCTCACTCCCTCTCTCTTTCCTCTCCCTCTCTCTCTTTCCCCCTCTCCTTCTCTCTCTTCTCTCCCTCCCTCTCTTTCTCTGCCTCTCTCTCTCCCTCCTCACTTTCTCTCCTCTCTCTCTCCCCTCTTTCTGTCTCCCTCTCTCTCCCTCTCTCTCTTCCCCCTCTCCCTCTCTCTCTTCTCTCCCTCTCTCTCTCACCCATTCTCCCTCTCCTCCCTCTCCCTCTCTCTCTTCTTTCCCTCTCTGTCTCTGTCTCTCTCTCTCGCTGTCTCCCTCTCTCTCCCTCTCTGTCTTCCCTCCCTCTCTCTGTCTCTCTCTCTCTCTCTCTGTCTCTTCTCCCTCCTCTCTCTCTCCTCTTTCTCCCTCCTCACTCTCTCTCCCCCCTCTTTCTGTCTCCCTCTCTCTCTCTCTTCCCTCCCTCTCTCTCTCTCTCATGATCTTCTGAAGCAGCCAAACTCTCTGTTGAGTACTGTCACTTTAAAGGAAAACTAATTTCTGTAGGAAAAAACTGGAATCTCTTCTCCCATTTCAACCACATCTCTGGTATTTACCATAGCATTCACTGTTGAAATATCACAAATCAGATCTTTCTTAAGGGACTTTTATATAATAAAACACAAAATAGCAGCAAGGGAAAATTCTGCTCCCAGAGATTCACTGTTTTTAAAGCAAGAAGACAGTCCCAGTTGTAATCTCTTTCAATCCCTAGTTGCTCCAGGACACAACAAGACAAGAAAAAGTGTTCCTTTGGGTGTCATATAAGAGCAAAATTAAGAACTCACAAAGAATATCAGCAGATGCTGCTATCAGGATGGTTGTACGTTGATACTTCCTCAGTCAAGTAGAAATGCCACAGGTTTCTAGCATGAGGGGAAAAGGGACAGACAAGGATTTTGCTTTGGCTTTCCCACCCTCCCTGTTCTGCTAATATAAGGGCTTTAAATCATTTTTATTGACTTCCCTTATTTATTGAATCCACAGGTGGAGAGCCAATGCCTGGGAGTGAATGTGGAGTAGAGATTTCTTATTATAGTAATTCCCATTAATAAGTGTTACAGAACCATCTGGTCAAAGCAGCCCTTTCATTTCTCAGGGCTGAAATAACACACTCCCTATCCTGAATATAAAATGTGCCTGCCCTCTTCCAGGCCTCTTAGTCTTTCTAAAATCTCTCTTCTATGATAGCCTTCTGCAAAGAATGACTAGGTTATGGGTCCACCCCAAAGCCAAGGTAGTCCATCTAGTTTTTAAAAAAACAAAACAAAACAAAAAAACCATAACAAAAAAATATTTAAAAGCTCTTGCTGGGTCTCATTTTTCAATATATATTTACTATACTTCCTATATAGAATTCCTACAATTATTATTGTCATTATTAATAATAATAGCCAACATTCATATAGCACTTTAAGATTAACTGAGTGCATTACATGCATTATTTCATTCGATGATTGTAACAAACCCATTGGTAAGTGCTGCTATTATCACTATTTCACAGATGAGAAAACTGAGGCTGACAAAGTTCAAATGACTCATCCAAGATCACACAACTGGCAAGGAGGATCAGAACTCACATCTTACTTATTTCAGGTCCAGAACTCGATCAATTATTTTTTCTAGCTGCCTAAATCACCAGCAAAGAATCTACATTTTTTTTTTTTGCTTTTTGGAGGGCAATTGGGGGTAAGTGATCTGCCCAAAGTCACATGGCTAGTGTGTCAAGTGTCTGGGGCCGCATTTGAACTCAGGTCCTCCTGACTCCAGGGCCAGTGCTCTATTTACTGCACCACCTAGCCGCCCCTCCACAATTTTCTATACAGAGATTTACTCTAATAATACAAAAAGGTCCAAAACATGGAGAGATAAAAACCTTTATCTTACCTTCCCTAAATGAAAAGACTACTGGACTGGAAGCCAAAAGAGTTAGGTTAAAGTCTCAGTTCTGCTACGTATCAGCTGTGCGACATCCTATCTTCTCTGAATCTCAATGTCTTCATCGCTAAAATGAGATTAATGACAACCTAAATCATAAAATATTGGTAAGTACAGAATTTCCCTTTGTTCCTATTCTGTATAAACTGTAAAGCAATGTATGAATGTGAGTCTTTATTGTTACCATAAGTTGACTCTTTCAAATGACAACAAAAAAGAAACATGAGCCCCTTTCCAGAACTATTGAGAACTGATTAGGGTAGGGTGATGCTCCTTCTGTTTCACTGTCTCTCAGATTGTGTTCCCAAAGAGTCTGTCTTATTCATGTGTTCCTCCATAACAACTTCCTCCATCCAAACTTTGTGTCCTCTGGCTTCAGCTTTCACATTTGTAAGATGATGGGTTCAGACTACACATTGCTTCTAAGGCCCTCAGATTCTCAATTCTAGTACTCAATTCTTTTCGGTATTTCATAACTCTAGTCAGAAAATAAGACCGTGGAATATCTTGAATTTTATAAACAGTGAATAATCCTAATCTTACTAGATAAACTGGATTTTAGGGAACAGATAACTTGGACCACTTACTCTCCTTTTCGCATTTAGTTTTAAATAATGCAAGATAGTCAAAGGCATTCATCACATTCCCATTGCATACAAGGAAGTACATTCATTTTTTCTTTCTTTTTTTTTCAGCATGCCTTATTATTTCAGCATGCTTTCTTTTCTGGACTTTTGGAAAGGTCAGTGATTTAAACCTGCACTTTCCCACATGAAATCAACTGAGTTTTCATTTCTTTGCATTTTGTGCAGCAGAGTTTTTGAAGATTACAACTAAATCCCTAGACATTTAAACTGAATTCATTTCTAGAATAAATGGAATATTAACACCAATTACTTCTAGGCATAAAAGGGTAGAAAGGCCAGCTTGGGGACATTCTTTAGAAGGAACACCATTTCAAGCCCTAGTTCCACTATTTAGCAAGCTATGTAATCAGTCTAACCTTCGAATTTTCTCATTTTCAAAATGTGATTAATAATAATATTTCAACCACTACCACCACTGTTGCCATTACTTAAAAGGTTATCATAAGTGTAACAAAGGTTTCATGAAGTCTCCCTTAAGAGCTGTATCTTGGAATTTCTGCTAATTTTCCCAAGATCATTAGTGGGTATTTGAAGTAATCATTGATGGAAAACATGGCCCAAGATTCCACCAATATGACTTTCTCTACACATAGAGTATTTCTTTTTTGTTCCTGACCAATATTTCACCAGTGTAGAAAAATCCCAGTGTGGAAATTCCACCCACTGCTTCAGAACAACTCTTCTCTCTATAGTATTGCAACATTGCCTAGGATATTAAGAAGTGAAATGGCATCCATATTCACCTAACTCATGTGTGTTAGAATCAAGACTTAACTCAGATCTTTCAGATTCCAAGGTCTCCATCCACCACATCATGCTGACTCTCATTCATAAACCATTAGAACCACAAATCTAGTAGTAAAGCAATGGTTAATTACCAGATATATCAAGGGAGAAAAAAAATTGTGCAGTCCAAACCATTTTCAATGCCCCATATACAAATGGATACAATCACTTATGAATGCTAGAGAAATTATAATCTAATCTTCACTTAATTCCTATTCATGGCCATACCATATCAACGAGACACATGAAAGACAAACATAGTCATTTCCAAATCAACGGGCCATCTATTTTAAATGTTTTGTTTTGTTTTAAAGCAAACTTCCTTACGAAGATCTGCTAAAGTTTCTTGGTGCAGCCTGGAGTCTTTCAGCTCAGTTCCTCTTTTATCTCTTTTTATCACCCAAAGATAATCTCTCTATCTCCACTCATGAGTTCTTTCTAAGGCATTGTTCCTTTAACCTCTAGATTCCCCAAAGTATTCTGAATGGATGATTCCACCACTCTGTGGCCAGACGGTGAACCTCCTGCCAATGGAGTCCATGAAATTTCTTCCAACTAATAATGACCTCAGGAACTCAAGCACCATGGGAAATAGTGTCTTTGGTTATATTCTCCTTTATCATTCCACACATTCCAAATATGTGAAGTATATTAAAGCACTTTATAAACATAGATATATGCAAATATGTTTTTGCATAATCCAAGATTGCTTGTTTGTTTATATATTCTTAAGTACTTAAATGAACTCTAAGTCTGTAAGCTAAATGCTTTTAGAGAAACAGAATATTACAGAAAGGCTGTTGTTTTTTATATGTAACATTACATGGTGGATAAAACACTGAAATGACAATCAGGAAGATATGGATTCATATTCTACTTAAGAAAGTAAATTAATCTTTCTGAGTCTCACTTTCCTCATCTGTTAGATGGAGATGAGAAGCATAGCAGTGACCTCACATAAGTTATATGTGCTTATTATGTGATTGGTGCTGGGGAGATAAACACAAAAATACAATAGTCTCTGACCCCAAGGAATTTTGATTCTATGAGGAGAGACAAATATAAGTAAATACAGAATATGTATAATATAAATACCTCATGATTCTGTAAGGACACAGCTGAGGATCTTTCAAAGGATACCTAAAAGGAACGAAAGATAGAAAGAAGAATCAAGAGGGAGCCAAGATGGTGGAGTGAAAGCAGGAACTTGCTTGAGCTCTTCCCCAAACCCCTTCAAATACCTGTAAAAATGACTCTAAACAAACTCTAGAGCAGAAGAATCCACAAAATGACAGAGTGAAACAAATCTCCAGCCCAAGCCAACTTGGAAGGTCAACAGGAAAAGAATATTGTACCAGGCTAAGAGAGAAGCAGAGACCAAAAATGGCCATGCTGGTACACACTGTGCCCCCCCACCTTACCCCGCTCAGGGCACTGAAACACTGGCAGTTCCAGTGGTTTCCAGACTTCTCAACCCACAAACACCAAAGGCAAATTAAAAAGTCCATAGGAAAGGTCTGTTGGACCTGAGTGAGAAAGGAACATGGTCCAACCCCAGCCCCAGGGCAGCCACTGTGGCAGCAGAAGTTATTAGTTCTAGAACTCTCTGATCACAGACAGTGAGGGGATCCAACAGCTGATCATAGAGGGATTGCAGGAATCTCTTCACTGGTGCTGAGGCAGAATTCTCTTGCTCTGCCTTGCTTAGATCTGTGTTGTAGTCCTGGACAGTGGTTCTAGGGCAAGGAGGAGCACTTGCATTGTGGAGCTTGTGGCTGAGGTGAAGAGGAAATTCTCCTTGCAGTCCCAAGGCAGAAAAGAATGCTTGTGGTCACTCACAGACCAGAGCACAGAGCAGGAGAGAAGTAAACCCTTGTTCTTTGATCATACCACCTCGGAAGTACTAAAAATTTACAAGTCCCTCCAAATATCTCTACAAATAGCTACACAAAACCTCTGAAGCCTGGGACAGTTCACCCTCCACTCTGGAAGTAGAGTCCTACTTTGACAAAGAGATAAAAAGTCAAGTGATTGGCTGGGAATATGAGCAAACAGTGGGGGTAAAATCAGAGTATAGAATCTTACTTTGATGACAAGGAAGATCAAAACATAAAACTACAAGACAACAAAATCAAAGCTCCTACATCCAAAGCCTCCAAGAAAAATATGAATTGTTCTCAGTCCATGGAAGAGCTTAAAAAGGATTTTGAAAGTCAAGTAAGAGACATAGAGGAAAAACTAGGGAGAGAAATGAGAGTGATGCAAAAAAATCATGAAAACTTAAGTCAACCATTTGCTAAAGGAGACCCAAAAAGTACTGAAAAAAAACACCTTAAAAGTAGACTAACTCAAGTGGAAAAAAGAGGTCCAAAGAGCCAATTAGGAGAGGAATGCCTTAAAAAGTAAAATTAGCCAAATGGAAAAAGGAGGTCCAAAAGCTCACCAAAGAAAATAATTCTTAAAAATTAGAATGGAGCAAATGGAAGCTAATGACTCCATGAGAAATCAAGAAATTATAAAACAAAACCAAAAGAATGAAAAAATAGGAGACAATGTGAAATATCTCATTGGAAAAAACACTGACCTGGAAATGGATCTGGGAGAGATCATTTAAAAATTATTGGGCTACTTGAAAGACATTATTTTAAAAGAAGACCTAGACATTATCTTTCAAGAAATTATCAAGGAAAACTGCCCTTCGATTCTAGAACCATAAGGTAAAATTGAAATTGAAAGAATCCACTGAAAGAGATCCCAAAATGAAAACTCCCAGGAATACTGTAACCAAATTCCAGAGTTCCTAGATCAAGGAGAAAATATTGCAATGTGCCAGAAAGAAACAATTCAAGTATTGTAGAAACACAATCAGGATAACCCAAGATTTAGCAAGTTCTACCTTATGGGATCAGAGGGCTTAGAATGTGACATTCCAGAGGTCATAGGAGCCAGGATTAAAACCAACAACCCACCTATGCAGCAAAACTGAGTATAATCTTTCAAGGGGGAAAATGGACACTCAGTGAAATAGGGGACTTTCAAAAGCATTCTTGATGAAAAGACCAGAGCTAAATAGAAAATTTGACTTTCAAATATAAGAATCAAGAGAAGCATGAAAAGGTAGAATGGAAAGAGAAATCATAAAGGATTTATTAAATTTGAACTATTTACATTCCTACATGGAAAGATAATATTTATAATTTTTTTTTTTTGCTTTTTGGAAGGGCAGTTGGGGTTACGTGACTTGCCCAAGGTCACACAGCTAGTAAGTGTTAAGTGTCTGAGGCCAGATCTGAACTCAGGTCCTCCTGACTCCAGGGCTGGTACTCTATTCACTGCACCACCTAGCCACCCCTGATAATATTTATAATTAATGAGACCTTTTTTAGTCTTAGCTGGAGGGAACATATTGTGTATATATAAATGTATATATGTATATGTGTGTATTCATATACGTATATATTATATATACACATGTGTACATATATACGTGTGTGTGTGTGTATAGAGAGAGAGACAGACAGACAGAAAGCACAGGGTGACTTGAATATGAAGGGATGGTATCTAAAAAATAAAATTAAGGAGTGAAACAGGAATGTATGGAGAGAAGGAGAAAGGGAGAGGTAGAATTGAGTCAATTATCTTACATAAAAGAGGCAAGAAAAAGCTTTCACAGTGGAGGGAAAGAGTAGAGATGTGAGATGGAATGAATGAACCTTACTCCCATTGAATTTGGCTTAAGGAGGAAATAACATACATACTCAATTGCATATGGAAATCTATCTTACCCTACAGGAAAGTAAGGAGAGGGGGTTAAGAGAGATGGAGGGAGAATGATAGAAGCGAGCACAAATGGGAGGAGGGGTAATCAGAAGCAAACACTTTTGAGGAGGGACAGGGTCAAAGGAGAGAATAAAATAAATAGGGGGTGGGATGGGATGGAGGGAAATATAATTAATCTTTCACAACATGACTATTATGGAAGTGTTTTGCATGAGTACATATGTATAACCTATATCAAATTGCTTGCTTCCTCAATGAGGGTAGGCGGGGAGAGAGGAAGGGAGAGAATGTAAAACTCACGGTTTTAAAAGCAAATGTTAAAAATTGTTTTTACATGCAGCTGGAAGATAAGATATAGAGGCAAGGGGGTATAGAAATCTATCTTGCCCTCCAGGAAAAGAGAAGGGAAGGAAATGGGGGGGAGGGTGATAGAAGGGAGGGCAGCTTGGGGGAAAGAGTAATCAGAATGCAGGGTGTCTTGGGCTGGGGAAAGGGGAGTAATGGGGAGAAATTTGGAATTCAAAATATTGTGGAGGTGAATGTTGAAAACTAAAAATAAATAAATTAATCAAAAGAAAAAGTAATAAAAATTCCACAGGAAAAAGAAGAAACCAAGTTGAAAACAATCACATTTAGAAGCTATCCAATGGTATATGTTGAGCCTTTAATATTCTTTTGAAAATGTTTTAGCACTTCCATTCTGGTTACTACGCCATTTTATTTTTTTTAGGCAACTAGGTAGATAAAGCACTGGTCTTGGAGTCAAGAAGATCTGAGTTTAAATTTAGTTCAGACACTTTTTGGCTGTGTGATCTGGGTAAATATCCTATCTGCCTCAGTTTCCTCAGCTTTAATGTGAGATTCTAATAGCACCTACCATACAAAATTGTTCTGAAAATTAAATCACATAAAATTTGTAAAGCACCTTCAATAGTGCCTGGCACATAGTAGTTTCTTAAAAAATGTTTATTTTCTTCAAAAAAAAAAAAAGAACCAAGAAAAAAGACAGCAACGTCAAGAACATCCAAGGAGCAGCCCAAAGGAGGAGTTGGTCAACATTATTACACAACACAGAGATTAAAGAAGGTTATTCATTCTTCTGTGAGTCACATGAGGAGTTTAGAAAACAAAAAATGAAGATATTCTGATTGCCCTCTCCTTATAGCCCACACTGCTATAGAAACAGGTAAGTTAAAACCCATGGTTATTTAAGAGTGCCATTTTTAAAAGAGAAAAATTGTTCATTTTTCCTGGTAATGCTGCTAGGATTCAACCAAGCAAGCGTGTCAAATACTTCATAACACCCTTTGCTTTTCCCTTGAGTTGACTGATGTTTTTTCTCATATAAGTTTGTAGCTTTGACTCAGGCCATTGTATCTACTCTCCTTGGGCTTAAAAATCTAAATGAATCACACCTAATCTTTTCTTTCTTTCTTTCTTTCTTTCAAAAAAAAAAAATCCCACAGCTGAAAGTTGTTATCGACTGCGGCAGGAGGAAGGGAGTATGCTTCTGGCAGCATAAAACCTCCCCACTAGTCAGTATGATATCCAGAAGTCTCTGAAGTCCTCTGACAGTTGTAGGGCCAAAGAGAGCTATGTTCTCATTCAAAGGTAGAGGCTGGCCTTCAGAGGGGGCTTCCAGTGAAGTGCTTATGAGGCCCTAGAAACATCAGAGAACATGGCAGCTTAAGAAGGCTAATTTAACTCACTTGTGGAATATTTCACGAGTAGAATTGTTGTTAAATGCCTGATGAGACAACTCTGAATATTGGAGGATCACGCTGTGGATCTACTTCTATAGCATCTCTCCTTTGATTTTTATTTCTAGTAGTTATGATAAGGTGTCTTTTTTAATTTTATATTTCCTAACTACATGTAAATTTTCTAACATTCAAAAAAAATTTGAGTTTCAAATTCTCTCCCTCCCCCCCTTTCCTCCACCCCCCACCCCTGCCTTGAGAAAGCAAGCAATTTGGCATAGACTATACATGCGAAATCTTACAAAACATAATACCATATTAGCCATGTTGAAAAAACAAAAAAGAAAAATTAAGGTTTTTTGTTGTTTGCTTTTTGGAGGGCAATTGGGGTTAAGTGACTTGCCCAAGGTCACATGGCTAGTAAGTGTTAAGTGTCTGAGGCCACATTTGAACTCAGGTTCTCCTGACTCCAGGGCCAGTGCTCTATTCACTGTGCCACCTAGCTGCCCCAAAATAAAGTTTTATTTTTTAAAAGTATGCTTCCATCTTCGTTCAGACTCTATCAGTACTTTCTCTGGAGGTAGATAGTATTTTTTCAGTATGATGGGGTAACTTAAGCAGTTTATGCCTTTTCAACCAATTCCCTTATAATCAAGATAGGTAGATGATTAGAGACATGGAGCAGGTTTTTTTGTTTGTTTGTTTGTATCTAACTAATTAATATAGGGTTAATCAATGTGGGGATCCATATTAACACTCTTTTTTTTTTCCTTCTGTCAATATCGACTGGGGCATATACCAATATGCAATGGATTCTTATTGGTACCTTGTTAAAAAATCACCTATCTATTAATATGTTTTGATTTTGTTTTTTACCTTAAAGAGAAACATGAGGCAAAGTTAAAATTATGTTTAAATGTATATGCACCTTACCTTGTCCTCATTGCAAAATGTCTCTCTTAACATCCCCCACACATATACACACATAAAAAGAATTACTTTTTTTTTAAGTGAACATCAGCCTACATATCAGTCTTAAAAATGGGCACCTATTGGAACAGGATAATATGTATGTGCATATATATGTATGTATGTGTGTGTGTGTATATATACATATATATACACACATTATAATTCTATTATAATAAAATATGATAAATCAATTTATTTTGATTTTCTTCATTTTACCTCCTAAAGGCAGGACTTTGGGAGTAGAATTGATAAACTGACTTAGCATCTGTTTTTGCTCTTATGTTTTAATTTAAGAAGGAAAATAATGTTAGGGAGATCAATATATCCCTTGAGTTCAATTCAATTTAAAGAGCATTGTTTCAGACCTACTATTTGCATAACATTGATACTGGATAGAAGACCAAGACAAAAATCTAACAGTCCCATTCTTCTGAGGACAGAGGTATACAACATGTCCACAGATCTGTAAATATGAAGCAATTTGAGAAAGGAAGGACATATCAC
>CM053583.1:163825880-163845127 GCA_028627135.1 Pseudochirops cupreus
CATACTTTAAGGTAGATTGTTGGAATCTCTTACCCTAAACAAAATTTTACAAGCTGATGAAAAAAAAATTACTGTTATTTTTAATGTAAAATTGTCATTCCTATACCTCTCAAAACCCCTTGGTCCTTTGGAGACTTACCAGATGCTTCTCATCCTTCTACACACTCCTGCTCAGAGACATAGATAAAAGACCCATTACCAAAAAACTCTTATTTCAAATTTGTTTATGCCAAGGCTCTGGTCATGGAAATAGTGATAGGGATATTTTGTACTTCTGTTACTATAATCTAGTGAGACTATAATATTACAACCACTTATTATCTTTGTCAGCAAACAACCTCTTAGGGTAGACATTTATTGTAACATATATAATCAATGGATTTCTGTCTCTCATTTGAGTAACTAGGGAAATTAAATTGTTTCTGCCTGAGGTATGAACAGTAATGAATGTACTTAATAACCATGAGACACTGGAAAAGAGAGAGGAAGAGGGCTGTCAGTGTGAGGATAGAAATGACAATCAGAAGAGAAGAAGGGAAGTTTGGAGCACTTTGCCTTTATCTTGCACTGACAAGGTAGAATTTCAAAGATAAGTCTAAAAACTTGCCCTTATTTAGCTGGAGAGACTGACACATTAGGTGCCTATGTTTTGAACACATGAGGAATAGTAGGAAATTTGAAAAACAAGATGGGGAAGGAAGGAAGGAGGGAAGGAGGGAAGGAAAGAAGGAAGAAAGGAAGGAAGGAAAGAAGGAAGGAAGGAAGGAAAGAAGGAAGGAAGGAAGGAAGGAAGGAAGGAAGGAAGGAAGGATGGAAGGAAGGAAGGAAGGAATCGTGTGACTGGTTCTTGCTGCTGAGCCCAGATAGCTATAGAGGAGAAAGTGGGGCTGATAACTTTGCACACCCTCCCTCACTTAAATCCAACCCACTTGCAAGTCATAGCATCACCTACCTGATGTCGTGGTTCTCTTCCAGAATGAAAGACAAACAACTTGTGAGTAGTACAAGCTGCCCCATCCCCACTGGAGACCCAACTGATCATTCCAGTTGAGTAATGCAGCTTCTTTCTTCTTTCCTTCTTTCCTTCCTTCCTTCCTTCCTTCTGTCCACATAGTGTATAATCCCCTTACTTGAGGGTGCCCTGCCCAAAGGAATAGAAGTGCTGATCTTTTTAATCAATGGCAGCTGTGTGTATATTCACAAACATGATCAAAAGAAGGGTTCAATGCAGTAACACCACCAGTTGTTTTGAAAACTACCAGTTAATAACAAAATACCTGAATTACTTACATCTTTCCCTCAAAATTATTTCTATGTGTAAACAACCTACAGAACTAATGTTATTACCTTGCCATGGTTTGCTGTTAACCCAAGTCAGACCCAAGGAATTTTATTCCCTTATTCTCTCTAAGTGGTAAATGACGATTACAACCCATCCTCCCTCCCCACTCATAAACAAGTAGAAATTGTGATGTTCAGATGGCATGAGTGAACACTAATCTTTGCCTACAATGCAAATACGTGTATAGAAAGTCACAGTGTGACTGTGAAGTGTGACCATTTCACAGAGCCCTCACATACACCATGGTAACTGGACCAAGAAAATGGAGAAATATAAGAGGAAGATTATCTTTGCGCCCTGACCAGTGACTTGGTCTGGTATTTTTCTCCCTTAAGTCAAGATAAGGATCTTTCTCCCCCTGCAATGACTGAGTATAGGACTTAATGGTTTGACTTTTCAGGTTGGCTTTTTTCTTTTTTCCAAGTCTTTAGTTTTAATCTTCTCTTCCATCTTAAAAAAAAATCTATCCTAAGATAAATATCTAGAAATGTTCTTTTAGAGCAACAAAGAAACTGGTGTTTGATGATGTCTTGAGCAAAAGCGCACACAGGAATAACCTTACTTTATGGACATTTGTCTGGGACCTTTTAAAAACAACCTTATCGAGCATAAGGAAATCATACAAGCTGAACATCACTGCAAAATTTCACTCTGTTCACATTACCTCTGATGTTTTAATGTGTTCTTTCTAATGTCACAGCTGGTGAAGGGTTTGAGGGGGTAGCAGACAACTAATCTTTGTTACAACTTGCCAAATAAAATGGCAGAATATTGTTTCAAATGAGTTGGGATTCTACATGATACTTAGTATTATTGATGGTCATGTGACAGTTAGTAGGGGAGGGTGCTCAAAAACAAGACAGAAAGTGGATAAACGCCTCCATTGCTTTGCACTCTTCTAAGAGTCTAGAAAATGGAATTTGCTTCATAAATGCAACTCTTAAGATCTGAGATGCTGGTTTAAATAAAGGCGAAATGAGACAATGTACCTTCTCTCTTTGCAGAGGATCTGTGTTTGGGAGGGGCATGGAAAGGTAACAATGAAGTTTTCAAAAAATAAGTAGCATTAAGGAAAGGAGAGAAATGAGGAAAGAAGAAAATAGGGGAGGAGAAGAGAGGAAAGGATAGGACAGGACAGGACAGGACAGGAGAGAAGTTTCTTTTCATAAGAAAATTATTTTAAAGTGAATACCTTTCAAAATATTTCAGTGAGAAAGCTCTGCCACTTACAATCCATCATTCTAGTACATTTGGAATGTTACTGTTCCTTCTTTCTCATTTTCTGAATTTCCTATAGAATTCTCGGAAATGTCACCGCTTCCCTACATCTTCAGTAACCTTTTCTTCAGCACAGAGACAGCATTTCTTTCCTGCACTTCAAACTCACATTGGTTCAACAGGTGAATGAATTTCAATTTTCTCCAGGCTTCCAGGAAGACTGCCATGCAGAACTGAAGCCTTAATTTGCTTACCATGTACCAGTTCCTGAATGTAAAAAAAGTATCATTAAACGAGGTAGACACATTTTCTTAGCGGAGTGTTAAAATACATGTGATGTAATGGATATTTCCACAAATGGCAACATTAAAATTAAATGTGTATCAACATATGAAGCATAACTAAATTTATGAGCATTCCATTGCAAAGGAAAGACTAAAGTCTCCTAAAATTGACTCGTGCAATAAAAATTCATAATTGTAAAATATTATAGTATCTATTAGACTCAGTGGCACATTGACAATAGTCTCTTCTAGGACAGTGGAGATAATACTGAACTTTTGACCAAAAGACTCACATCCCAGGGGCAGCTAGGTGGCACAGTGAATAGAGAACCAGCCCTAGAATCAGGAGGACCTGAGTTCAAATGCGGCCTCAGATACTTGACACACTTACTAGCTGTGTGACCTTGGGCAAGTCACTTGACCTCAATTGTCCTGCCCTCCTCCCTCCAAAAAGAAAAAAAAAAAAGACATCTCAGTGGTGCTACTTACTACCCCTGTGAGCTTAGGAAAACCACAAGCTCCCTGGGTCTCAGTTTCCTTGTCTAAAAATGAACTAGATTTAACTTGAGCTAGATATCCACTAAGGAACCTCCATGCTTTAGATCCATGATTCCATGAATCATTCTATCTCTATATCTCTCAGAGTCTGGGAAAGGAGATATTTCTCAGAGGTTAATCAGACGTTTTGACAGGGAAAATTCAATAAAGCAATCGAAACATCTGCAAGAAATATACTTTTCTGTTTGCTATCCAGATGAGAACAAGATAACCACCGAGAAAATATACCGTTTTTTTCAAATGCACCACTTTTTCAACTCACTAAAAAATTAATTCATTTCTAGAACAGCATATATACATAAATACATACACACATATATGTCTAACGGTTTAAAGTTGAACTTCTAAGAAAAATTGCATCAATTTCAATAAAGCTGAAAATTATGTAAAATCCACCCTTATTTCCCTTTGGGATTGATTTCATACAACATATAAGAAATACGTTTTCCAATATGAAATTTTTTAAAGTACAAAAACAATATTAGCAGATGCTGTCTGGTTTGGACGTGAGATTTTGTTCCAAGACATCTGCATTTATTTCATTGTCATCAAAAGCTTTATTGCATCAGTTGACTATGTATCTTAAAATTAGATACTTCCTGAAAGAGTAGAAAAAACACACTGGCCAAAACATTGATTAAAATATAAATATACCCAACCATTTAATGAGACCCCAACAGTAATTTGTGAAAAGTTAATTTCTTCTGAACAACAGGAAATAAGGAAACTTAATGGTAATGTGTTCAATTTGTTGTCTCTTAGGATTTTCCTGAATTAACATTTTCTGGAGTTCAATTTAGAAATAAAAAGAAAATCACACTATGTAATTTTTAAAAAATACTGGGTTAATTAATGATTTGTCACGTGACCAGTAAATCAATTAATGAGATTATGGCTCGTTTTAATCATCAGTGCATAGCACTTTGAGTATCCATCTTTGTCAGTGGCGATCCCAGAAAAGATAGCTGCTCTAGGATTGAAGTTACATTCATAACTCACAAGAAACTATTAATGCATTTATTTTTACTAGTCATCCAGAGGACACATTACTTTAAAACAAAAGAAATTTAATCAAGGAGCATAGCAAATAAACTGGCAAGAAAAGATTGTGCTCATGAGCACGTGGCTATAAATTCTCCCATAAGCTATCACACCAGCTGTCAGAAGGGCACAGATTCAGAGAATGTGGTCAGAGAGGATGAATTGAGGGCACACATCAGAAGCCTATGTGGCCTGGATATGCATATAAGCTGTATTCACATAGATGAGATATGTGACCATGATATGTGCATATATGGTACAGCACAAAGCAATGACCCCATATGACAGCTGATGTCTTTTAGCAATGTAATTCCAATGCTTTCTTGCTTTTCTTCCCTGGGTGTCCTTTTTCTAGTCTCCACTGAGCACTAAGTATTGTTCCATTGCCCACTGCTGCCCTCTCTGCTGGTTTCATATTTACTTCTGGGTTCTTCTTGTAGTCATTAAACTTGTTGTAGCTACAGATTTTGGGACTTCATCTCTTCAAGACCATTTAGTGCCCATTTAGGTTCTCACCTACTAGGGTTACATGACTTGAAAGCCTCTCTCTGCAAAGGACTGCTTGAAAACTTTTTTAGTCCATAGATACATCTATGAACTATCATGTCAAGTTTTGAACCACACTTATCCTTTTGATGATCTGTGTCTGATGCTGATTTGAAATGTCTTGGCCCAACCGACTCTATGACTTAAGGTTGGAAATTCCTTGTAACTACTATTTAGACCTCTATGGTGATATGACACCTTTTCCCAATCCTTTTTAGATTACTCTGCTAAAGAAACCCTAAAAGAGATTGGTAGGATGAGGCTGTGAATTTTTCCACTTCTAAAATTTTCTCTAGTTTGGCACACAAATGAATCTAAACCAAAACAAAAGTTAAATGAAGAACCAGTCATTGCCCTCTATCATGTAGGCTCACATCCTTGTCTTTCTTATGTATATCCACCAATGATGAGGCCCTCTCCTTTTACCTCCCCCACAAAAAAGTTAGCATTTGTGCTGTATTCTGGCCAGAACAAAACTTTACTGTCTCCTATGTGAAAGAGGCATTATATTTGCTACCTACATCATAGGAAACTTTTAAGGATCAATGGGTTAGGGAAAATGTATTCTTTTTCTTTAACAAATAGATTTTTATTGATATATTATATCTTTACATGGACTAGATTCCCCTTGTATCCATTTGCCTTCCAGAGAAACTTCTCTGATAAAGAATATTTGTAAAAGAGAAAGAAGAGGGTGGCTAGGTGGCGCACTGAATAGAAAGTTGGAGTCAGGAGGACCTGAGTTCAAATCCGGCCTCAGACAACTTAACACTTACTAGCCGTGTGACCTTGGGCAAGTCACTTAACCCCAATTGCCTTCCAAAAAGCAAAAAAAAGAAAAGAAAAGAAAAAGATAAAGAAGAGAAAGATTCAGTACAATCAATATATATGAAAACTTGACATCACATGCAACGTTTCACACTCATGGACCTTCTACCTCTGCATATAAGTGGAGAGAAATTATCTTCTCAAAACTTTTCTTTGGGGGCAAACTATTTTTTTTTTATAATTCTGCAACATTCATCTTAGGTTGGTGGTGGTGGTTTTTTTTTTCTTTATCTACGTACTTATAGTCACTATGAATATTATTTTCCTCACTCTATTTACTTAATTTTTTAAATCAGTTTGTAGAAGTCTTCCCATGCTTGTCTGTACTCATCATGTTTATCATTTTTATAGCACAGTGGCATTCCATTGTAAAGAGGGCTATCTACTAAGGTTACATGACTTGAAAGCCTCCATTAGATGTATTAACATGTTACAGTGGCATTTAGTTATTTTGTATTATCTCATCTCACTCCCACACTCCCCTTTTCTTAACATTTCAGGTGATCAACTCTTCATTGATTTATAAGCCATGCCTTCTATGCATTCATCACATCAATCACTACCATTTCTAGAACTATATTAAATAATAGCAAGGAGAGAAGGCTTTCTATTACTCCTTGCTTTATGCCTGTATTTACTGGGAAAAATTTCATTGTATCCCCATATGACGCTCGTTTTGATTTTCATATAGAAACTCTTTATAATAATGAAAAGAATATACTTCTGTATATTCATAGGATTTTTAGCATAAGTGGGGTTGTATTTTGTCAAACACTTTTCTTATCCCTTGAGATATTCATGTGACTACAGATATTTTATTTTTAATATGTCCAATTATTTAATTGTTTTCCTAATGTTTAACTTTCTTGTAATCATAGTACACATCTAACTTGGTCATATAATGATTTCTTAGTCAATATGCTACAGCCTGTCTGACAGGATTTTATTGCAATTTTCAACTGATATTCATTAATGATATGGGTTGATAGGTCCTCTTTGCAATATCTTTCCCTGACTCAGCAATTGGGACTTTATTGATCTCATAAAAAGAATTTGGTAGCATACTTTCTCAATATTTGAGAATGATTGTCATAATGTTGATATTAATTGTGCTTTAAAAGTGAATTAGTTAGGCAAGTCTGTTAGAAAGAAGGAAAAACGAAGGAAGGAGGAAAGGAGGAAGGAAAAGGGAGAAGTTATTAAATATTACATGCCAGGTATTTTGCTAAGTACTCTATAAATATTATCTCATTTGATCCTCACAACAACCTGGGAGATAGATAGTATTGTTGTCCCCATTTTACAATTGATGAAATTGAGGCAGGCAGACATTATGTGACTTGCCCAGGGTCACAAAGCTTGTAAGTGTCTGTGGTCAGATTTGAATTCATCTCTTAACTCTAGGGCAGTGCATTGCACCCAAGATACAACCAAATTATATTAGCCCCAACTCAGCCAATACACCTTGAATTTTGCCAATTGGATTTATTATTTTTCAGGTAGTAGCTGCAGAAGACCAGGGAGAAGTCATTGAGATGATGTACCTATGAGTATTTAGTTGAGTATAGCCAGGTCTTTTCATCTTCAGTACTGAACCCAGAATAAGACTACAACAATGATATTGGTTCTGAAGAAATATGTGCTGGAAAAAAGTGCTACTCTTCTTTTAGTATCCAGGTACTGTCCAGATTCAAAGGACTGTATACAAATAAGTTCCTTGATTGAGATTATACATTACATATTATACATCTCATAAGGTTCCTTGAAAAATACCTTAGGTTTCAAAGGTATTTTATTCTTATATTCAAATGAATCTAGTATAAAACCATTATAGCAATTATATGTTCTATTTTACCATAATTTATTATTAAGAGAGATCTACTAATGGTAAAAGACTAGAAATGTCTCCTGAATTGCAATCAAAACATGAGAAATGTCAAATCTCCTAAAATTTTTAGCTTTATGACATTCCCATTTACAAATATCATAATTGGCTTTGCTTGGATTATTCTCAGTTTATACATTTATCTTAGATTTCCACTGAGCTAAATATTTGCTTACTTTTATATTCTTAATTTTACTATATCAGTTCAACAGCTTTATTTTCATAATTTTCCAAAAAATAAAAAATAAAACATGAAAAACCCTTCTCCAGTAGATTTGTGGATCTAGCATTATAACTTTTCTTCAAATATTTTATAATAGACATTATTATATTAATAAGAATCATCAGTTTCATAATTAAGTGACCAATTAATTACTTAATTAACCCACATGTAAGATTGTTGTTGATATATAATTTTAGTAACATTAACAATCTTGTTGGTATGCATTCCAAAGCAATTGAGTTGGTATAGTCTCCTCTAAATATTTAGTCATTTCACTAGAAACATAAATTGCCTACTCTGTTCTGCCAAAATCTGTTGTACTTAGGATGAATTTTTATGACAATCGCCATAAAAATCCTGTCTGAATGACTGATCTAGAACTACATAATAAATAGGTAACTTGAAAGATTTTTCCCCTCCCTAGTGTATATTAAGATTTTTACTATGACCTTTATTATTTTTCTACCTTTTCACCCCATCTATATGCACCTTATTGCATAACAGCTTGGGAAGTCAACTATTTGTTAATTTATATACCACAGCTGCTACATCTGCATTGGTTCATTTTAATATGCTAGTGCATGTGGTCATAGAGGCAACATGGTGTAAAGGGTAGAGAGTCAGTCTTGAGTCAGAAAGACCTAGATTCAAGTCATGACTCTGATATATTTGGGATATGTGACCAAGTCATTTAACCCTCAAAACTACAAGCTGAATAGCACTTGTCAATTTGTTTGGGTAGAGGGAGTTTCTTTGCTGGGCTTCCCTATGCCATAGAAATTACGAATCTAGGAAATAGATGCATACCTATGAGTGTGTGTGTGTATGTGTGTGTGTGTGTGTGTGTGTATGTGTGTGGGTTAGAACTAGTATCTAACCTTGAAATATTTTTTTTAATCTTTCTGAAGACATGAACTTAAAGCTGTCATTCATATTTCTTGGACTCCTATGTGGTTAATACCTCTCAAATCAACAAAATCTAGATATTTATAATTTTTTCTTTATATATTCTATTTAATATTATTTTTCTTGCGTGATTCCATCTTTTATAGTGATTGGACCCTTCATCTTTTGCATTGCCTTATAAGGCTTGGTCAGTATTTATACTCTGTGAAATTCTTAATGGTTTTCAATACATTTATTTATTAAAGAATCTGTGTTTGAAAGATGGTATAGAACTACAAATTATCCTTGAGAGTAAATGGCTGATAATTGGTCTCAACTGTTCTCTTAAAGTCAGCGTCCATGTTTTTTAGTTTCATTTATTTTCTGCTTCATTTCCAAGAAAAATCAAAACTGACAAAGTGAATATGCCCAAAATATTTCCTACTTTATATATAGTATTTGATTTGACAGTATTCTTCTCCATTGAAAAATACCAGCTGATCTGAAAAAAGAATACACAAATTTATCTTATTCTGTCTTGATCTGTCATCATACCATAGCAAATTAATATATTCCATGACAATCCCTGTCAAAAATTGTCATAATGACCAAAAATGTTATATTTCATTGACCCAAGTTATTACAAAAATAGATTCTATTGTTATGAGTCTGCATCACTTGCATTGACCTGGATTTGGGAGTTAAAACGATCTTTCAAAAATTGTCTACATTTGTTAAATCATAGAATTAAAATATATTGATTGAGAATCACTTATATAAGCGCAATCTAAAAATTCAGTGTTAATAGAAGTGCTAAGACAGAGTTAGGAACTATATTTTCACAAGAAATATTTTATATGCTAGCATTGTCCCCCATTAAATGATGAAAGTTGAAGTTAATCACTACCTCTATGAACTTAGGAGCTATTTTATTATCATTACACTTAATGTATCCAAAAGAAGAAAAATGTGACATAACTTTCTCAGATAGGAGTTTGAGGATTGAAGAAGTTATTTAAGATAAAATTATAATTTCATAAAAGCTATATTTTATTAAAAATAAATGAAATGCTATGGCACATAATTTATGAAGTCAGAGACTGTTAGAAATTGAATGAATATTTTATGTCACAGAATTTTAGATTTGGAAGATACCTAAGAACCAGTCTAGCATGACAAAGACCTCCTGTGGAAATCACCTCCAATTTCACAACTCTGATCGACACACTGTGTAATTATGACTCTCCAATTAAGACCAATAGTGAAATAGAAAAGTAGTAGGCTACCAGTACAAATGAGACATACTTATTCAGATGTAGCAGGCATGATCAGGGAAATCTTGATTGATTTGCTGCACTAGTGCACATCCTTTATTTTAGAAGAAAATTCAAGGGAAAAGACTAAATCCTTATGAGCTAGACATGAGTTGGATAGTGCTTTCAGTTTAGTTCTTTTTTTTTTTTTGACTGAACCAATAAATATGAGTTCCTTTTTTATGTTTTTTATTTAATTTGAGGACTCCTCATTTTGATCAGGAACTAACAATGGCCTATGCCCTATGATTTCATAATCATTTGGTGAATTTCTGGATACGTTCTTCTCTATGGGTTTGAATGAAATTACTCTCTCCTGATTCTTTTCTTACCATTATGATCACTCCATCTTCTTATATAGTAGTTATTTCTCCCTTGCTTTACGTTACATGAAAATGTCATAAGCATGCTATCTGTAGTATGACTTCATCCAAGTTATTGGTAAAATTAATACATCATGGGGCCACAAGAATTCCACTATACACATCCCTCCTCCAGGTTCATTGGATTGTAGGTTTGGAATTGGAAGTCATCTTTTCCAAACCCTTCATTTCTCAGAAAGATTAATTGATTTGCCCAAGGTCACTCAGATATACTTAGAATAACTGAATTTTTATCCCAGATCTTCTGATTACAAATCCAACGTTCTTTCTGCTCTACCAGTCTCCCTCTAATTCAACCAAATTGAACAAATACTTATTCAGCGCCTACAATGAGAATATTTTTAAAAAAAAGCAGTATATTATTGATAAGCATTTTGGGAGGCAGCTCATTGTAACTCATTTTTTATCTACCTAATTATACTATAATTTATCACATACATCTCCGGACAAGGAGGGTACAAGAGTCTTTGTTGTTGCTTTACTGAAATCTGGGTAAATTACATCTGCAACATTCCCTTTTTTAAGATTCATAGCCTCATTTAAAAAGCCGAAGTTATTTTTATGACTTTCTTTTGAAGGAGCCAAACTGTTACTCTGTGATTATGGATTGTGATTATCACTCACCCATAGTTTGTAGATTTTGTTCTTCCTACTTTTTATCTATCTATCTCTCTGTCTGTCTATCTATCCTTTGTAAATTGTAATAGCTTTTGCATTTCCCCAACATTATGGCTAGTTCCTCTTCTGTCTTCCACAATCTTTAAAAGAAGACTGACTGTAGTTCAATTGTAATATCTACTAATTCTTTTTGGTAACAAATATAGTTCATCTGAACCTCCTGAATTGAATTCATCAAGGATACTTAGGTGCTGTCTTCTGATGCCCTTAATTATCTTAGTTTTTTAGACCCTATAAGCTATTTTTAGCTTTATTCTAGTCTAAGATCAAGCTCCATGAGAAAATACTACTAAAAGAAGATGAGTGGTTCTACTTTCTGACCATTGTACAGTATTATCCTATCTTCGCCCTCAATAACAATCCTGTTCCTTCTCAGGTCCTCTACTCTCCCTCAGTGTAATATATATATATATATATATATATATACATATATATGTGTATACATACATATATATATATATATATATATACACACACACATGTATAAGTATAAAGTATATATATTTTAAAACTATATGCAAAAAAATAACAAAAACCTTTGCTGTTTTGTTGTTATTGTCTTTTGCCTTCATTAACAGATGTAAGCTCCTTGAACAGCTGCCAGCTTTTATTTTTCTCCCAAATCTTCAGCATCTCACATGTACGGAGCTCTTAATAAATGGTTGCTGGTTGAATTGTTGGATTTAGTCTTACACTGTATCGCACTTACCTATTCACACCATCTCTGGCACAAGCCTTTTAAAATCTAAGTTATTCGGTGTATGGAAAGTGCTGAGAAAATCTTAAAGTGCTGCATAAATGTCAGTTATTATTGTGCCATGAGCTCACTATGCATGCATATCATTCTCTTTGGGCCGTTTTTCTTCCTCGTAGAAATTGTTTCTATTCATGCCATCAGGATTTCATTCCTGAGAGCGGTCATATCTCTTATGCTGACTTTTTCTGTAGCTTTTAAGTTAGACAGATTAGGTCTAGGTTGCATATCAGATATGCCCAGATTTCCTTGCTTTTAACATGAATGCTAATGTGGAGCAAACCCTTGTGCCAAAAGGAAGTGCATCTTTCTAGCTCTAAAGGTTCTCGTTTGGATGAATCATTTTAATCAAAATGTTGTATACTCACTGTTTCACTCTTTCTCAAGGATGGTAACAATTTTATTCCTATTAGTCAGAATCAGGTTAGAAAAGCAGGTCTCATCATTGTCATCTCCCTTTTGTAAAGGATGAAATTAACATTAAGGATAAAATTGTTCTTCAGATCCTTTGATATGATCTGAATGAATGAATGATATTAAGTGATATGAATGAACAAATGAATGAATGAACAAATGAATGAATGAATAAAAACCATCTGTTAATTGCTGACAATGTACCAGGGACTGTTCTAAACACTAAAGATACAAGTACAAAAGGGAGTTACTTACTGCCTTAATAGAGCTTTTATTCTAATGGAGAAAGACAATACACATATACGAGTATAATCTAGAAAAAGGAGTGCCTAGGGAACCATAGGAATGGTGAATCAATCCATAGCACAGAAAACTAACATGCTGGAGCATGTGACTGACTAGATGGGACCATTTAGATCAGTGGTTCTCAACCTGTGGGTCACGACCCCTTTGGGAGTTGAACAACCCTTTCACAGGGGTCACAGGGGTCGCCTAAGACCGTCGGAAAACACATATTTCCGATGGTCTTAGGAACTGAGACAATGCTCATCTATCTGTCTCCAGGCAGGTCCTCCCACATGCAGATACACCCACATACAAGTTTTAAAGGGCTGAGGCATTAGGAAGGTTGAGAACCACTGATTTAGATAGTTCTTAAATGTTCACAAGTTTTTTTCTTTAAATCAATCATGTGAAACCAATAGCACAATTACTGTTTCCATTTTATAGACGAAGTTGTGACCTTGACAGGGTCACACATCATGGAAATGTCTGAGGAGGGATGGAATGATTTTCTCAGTTACTTAAATATTCAAAATTGTGCATATGTTTCCTAAGATAAAGATCTTTCTCCAAACCTTTCCTTCTCAAGCAACAGATTTGTTTTTGGAGACTGACAAATTAGATTCTAGATGTCACTATCTTCTGTCATTCCTAGACTGCTATAAACTAACAGGGTGCGCAGTTTTCAATATCCTTGAATAAATCTATGCTATTCATGCTGAAGATTTCAGTTCCAGAACAATATAAATGCATGTGCTGTAGACTGAATTTTGAAGTAAAGGTACAGGTGAGAAGTCAAAGTATTCTGGGTATATGTGTCGCTTAAATGCAACACAATGGTTTAATGGTCAGTTAACCTCCACTTTCTAAATCCTTATGCTATATAATTTTGTATGCTTTGAGATTTTCATAACATAAAGCTCCAAGAAATCTTTCAAATATGTTTTGGCTGGTAAGTTCTCATTCAAAACCATCTCTCTATTCACACGCTACATGAAGCTTGAGAAAAATCACAAAACTTTCATGACTAGGTCCACCACAGATTTATGTAACATAATCTCAACTGGGCTCTCACTGTGGCAAGGCAATTCTTTTACACTCCCTTATTAAATTTACTGAGGTAGTGCCAGGTCTGGACTTAGGAAGACTCATCTTGCTAAGTTGAAATCCAGCCTCAGACACTTACTAGCTATGTGACCCTGGACAAGTCATTTAAACCTGTTTATTTCAGTTTCTTCATCTGTAAAATGAGCCAGAGAAGGAAACGGTAAACCAATCCAGTATCTTTGCAAAGAAAACCCCAAATGGTGTCATAAAGAGTTGGACAGGACTGAAACAACTGAGCAACAAAATTTGATTCACTGTCCCACTCATCGCAGTATTACATTCGCTTCTCTGGTTCTTTTCATCCCTCCTCATATTTCCCATGATTTCCATCCCCTCTCAATCCTGTCAGCTCAGCAACTTGCCTCATGTTGCACTGAAAAAATTTAGAATATTCTCTAAGACCTCCCTTTTATCCTTCATCCCTATCTCCTATCACTCTGATGTTTTCTGCCACTATCTACTTGTCAAGGCAAATCTCTCTACATGTACAAATGATCCTTTTCTATCCTATATTTTTCACCATATTGCCAACTTCAGTCTTCTCTCTATCTACTGTCTTGCTTCTCTACTGCCCGGAAATGCCTTCATGGCTTGCTCATCCTCAAAAAATTTTCATTTGATCCTTCCATTATTCCCACCAGAGAGCTTACATATCTTCTCTCTTTACTGACCAAATTCCTTGAGAAAGGCATCTACAATCCATGTATTCACTTCTTTCCCTTCTCGCTTTCTTCATAACTCTCTGCAGTCTGCCTTTGACACTTCTGATCATTCCTCTTGATGTTCTCTTGTCTCTAAGTTTTTGTTTGTTTTGTTTTTTGACAGAGCTCTCTCCATGTTTTCCTCCTAACTGTATGGCCACTTTTTGCTGTATCTTCATTCAGGTCATACACTAACTATAGGTGCCTCAGTGCCTCCTCCTGTCCCCAAGGTTTTGTCCTGGACTTTCTTCTCCTCTCCCTCTATATTATTCTGTTTAATAATCTCATCAGTTTCCATAAATTGAATTATAATCCCCATGCCAGTCTTCTTACCCGACCCTAACCAACATCTTCCATATGTGCCTCTTTCTCTCCTTTAACATATACCACCACCCTTTTGAAGCCGCTTGACATATCATGGCACATATTCAACAGCAATACCCTCTTGGTTGGTCTGTCTGCCACATCTTTCCTCTTTTCAAACAAACCCTTAGCTGTAAAATTAATCGTCCAAAAGTGCAAGTGTGACCCTGTCACCCCAAGCTCTCTACTCAATAAACTCTAGCATCTCCTATAAGAATCCTTCCAGGATCAAATTTAAATATTCTTTGCCTTTTACAAACCATCATGATGAGGTTCCTTCCTGTCTTTCCAGTTTTCTTATACTTTTCTCCCCTTGCCATATTCTATGATCCAGTGACACTAACCTCTTTGTTGTTCCTTGCAAAAGATACTCCATCTCTGGATTCTGGGAATTTTTGCTGGGTATCCTCCCTGCATGGAATTGTCTCCCTTCTCATCTATGTCTCCTTCCATTTCTATCTTCCTTCAAGTCCCAACTAAAATACTACCTTCTATAAGGTACCTTTCCTGACCCTCCTTGAAGAGTGGGTAGTATCTTTTTGCCTTTCGTTATCTTACCAATACTCAGCACAGAGCCTGGCACATAATAGGTACTCAATATTTTTTAAAATTAATTTTCTTATTCATCATATTTCAAAAGAAGGTAAAATTCCAAAGTTACCTATTGTCCAATACATAAGAGTTCTTTCAGATGATTGATTTCATCATTCTTTGTCTTTTTTGGCGGATCTGTTCTCTTCTACTCTGAGAAGGTACTAGAGGTGTTTGTCTTTTCACAAATGGTATTCCTTGGGAATTTCCCTCTTGAAATTAATCAATAGGCATTTCTTAAACATCTATGTTCCGGATGTTGTGCTAGTCATGGGGATTATAAGACAACTTTATTTTGGGAAACATATCTTTGTTGAGCCATCATTAAGTTCAGTCTCTGCCAGGAAGGAAAGGATTGATAACCTCAAGAGTCCTTCTATTAGACAGGAGTGAGGGCTTCCTCCAGTATGACAGAAAAGCTTCAGTTATGAAGCACCAAATCAAAGTTATCCTGTCATGAGGCTAGTCTCTTTGCCACTGCTTCCATTAGCCAGTGTTCCTCAGAAACACCAGGTTCAGGATTGGTGGCCCAAGATCCTATTTTTCTTTCTCTTCTAGAACTTGATATCTATTTCCTCTAGAGAAGGAAATAATTAGGTTTCACCCATTCTTTTGAATAATTACAAATTTCTTGAGGCACTTCTAAAATATTCCTGGTTGTGATAAAATTTATAAAACATAATCCATAAAGGGGAGTATCTGGAGAATGTTGCATCTACAGGGAATCCCTCTTCCATTTAAAATCTATTCTGGATAACAATACAATGACAAACAACTCTGGCAAATATACATCTTGGGTTCTGCCTCACTTGATATTGATAGTCATTTAAATATTTGTTAAATATTTTGTTAAATTTTTAATTAAATTTGTTAAATATTTGTTCTGTGTTTTACCTTTCAAGAAATCCATTATGATTATTATATATGCATGGAAGATACCTTGTTTGGAGATGTTAAAGTTAAATCTTACTATATAGAATGTATTTTAAAATAGTAAATAATAAGCACAGTGAGAGAATGGATTCCATCCCTTTGCCTTTCTTTTTTCACTATAAAGATGTGGTCTGATATAAAGTATTGTTTTTGAAAGCCACCCTGTTCCCTTTTAATACTTTTAATAAGGAGGTTTTTTTTTTTACAAAGTTCTGGAGAAATGTCTAAATTATTCTTATAAAAATTGTGTAGAGGTGAGAAATAGGTAGAAGGAGCTATGATTATTGATATTTTTTTCATGACCTTGTTTTTTTGGTAAAGTGAAATCCAATTTTTTCCTCAAGCCTTGAGCACTTTCATTTCCTAGATTTTCAGAATATATTCTACAATGCTCTCAGAATTGTATCACTGCCAGCAATGACATCGTTTAGTCCAGTCCACCTGTTCCTTCCATTTCTCTTTTCTTTTCATTTCTTCTTCTTCATATAGCAAGCACAGCAGGAATTGTGGTTTCAAGTCCAAATGTGTATACTTCACTGTTATTAATGAAGAAATGAGTTTATTATAGAAAATGTTATAATTTTTTCTATATATCAACTGTTTTTTGCCTTCCTTCTACCATCATCCTTAAATGCCCTAAGGGTGATTTTGCATCATTGGATCCCTTGCCAAGCTTTCTGTAAAATTGTTCTTTTCTGGCACTTCTAACTATTTGATTAGGTTATACTGATCTTCTGCCAACCTCCTCTGAGATTTTACAAATAAATTTACATTCTAAACTGGCATTGTTTTTGTCTACCATATCATTCTTGTGGCAAGGGAAAAAAAATATTTTCTGGACAATGTACATTTAGTCTCTTTTGTTCTAGTTATAATAATCAATTTACACCAGTTAAACTTCCTAAATAATGTGTGAAACTCTGTGAATGTCTGTTCTTTTATCCATTTTTCCATTATCTGGAATCAAGGGCTTATTTAAATAGGTCAGTCAACTGCATTCCATTCCTTCTCATTTTAATTCTTCTGTTTTGAAATTAATTTGATCTTTATTCTAACAAGATGGTAGTCTGATACATAGGCTCACTTGGAAATAACACCCACATGAGTAATCATGTATTTCCTATCTTTAATAAATTTCATTTTTAAGACATTATTTGATGTGTATACACTATGTGAGGCTTTCACTTCCCTTCTCATTGTAAGAAACATGACACCAGTACAGATAGGCTTCTCTCATTTATTATTTCTAAATAATGTCTTCTAAGATATTTGGCATAGCCTTCACTTATGACTGCCATTACTTTGACATTGACAAGTATAAAAGCAAGCATTCATTTAATTTCAAGGATCTTAGCAAATTCTTTGTAAAATTTCCATAACTACTCATCCTAACTACTCATCTTCTATGCTGGTATACAAGGTCCAATTATTTTCATATTGATAAGGAAATAGTTACCACTAATATTTCAATATGAGAAAACCTAGGACCTCATAAAATAATGTTTCTAGTTGCCTTTAGATGTATGGAAAAAAAACAATTCCACCAACTCCTTTAATTTTTCTCCAAGGAAAGCCTGTGAGTCATTCCTCCATTTAGCTAAAGCTTCCTTTTTTCTGCTAGATCTATTAATAACAAGGATGTCAAGGTTGATATGATTCAGTTTCTCCAGTAATATATGTATTCATTTCCCATATTTTTTATAAAGATCGCATATTTAGAGTACCAACAACTAAATTAGCATGTACAGTTTAAAAACTGTATGATTCTTAACACCCTCTGCTCCTTTTTCCACTATTTTGTTACTATCACTGTCTCACAATCCTAAGGGACCATTTTTTTTTCTTTGTTCCATGAGTTGCCATGGATAAGTGGCCATGTGATGAGATTCTCTATAATTAGCTCACCTGGCCCTCTGAAACCTAATAAAATCTGTTTCTAAGACAGTCCTCAAAACTTTTCCAGCACTGTGTCCTCTATAATGCCTGCTCAATAATTAATAGACTTCCTCTAATCTTAAACATTTTTTTCCTTTAGTTCTTCCTTTTATTTTCACTGAGACCTGGCTTTCTCTTGATGATTTTGAATTTCTGGCCACCCTTTCCAGTACTGGTTGCACTTTTACTCACTGGAAATGATAAGCAGGAATATTTGCTCCTCTTTATCACTTCTGAAATCTCCCATTATCTACATTACTCAGCTACCTCTTCTCTTTTGTGACTTATACTAGTCAAATTAATTATGAAATCCAGACCCTGGTGATTCTTATCTATCAAATCTTTCAGGGCACTCTACTTCCCTATTGAGTTCAGTGCCTTGTTCACAGTCTTCCTCCCTTTCATACCTCCTGCCTTCATATTAGGAGACTGCCACAAACATACTGATCCTCTGTCAAATATCTTAGTTTTTCAATCTTCAATCTCCTCACTTCCATTTCATGTTTCTCCACTACACCTAAACTCTACACACAGATATTGACAACTTTCATCTTGCCATCACCCATGAGTATTACACTTCCGAGTTAACTCTAAATTTTTTTGTTTGATCACAATATTGTGTCAGCCTTATTCCCATCCCTTTTTATCTTCTGTAATAGATTGTCACCTTTGTCATTCCCATTCTCTAATCTTCAATCGTTATCTCTATCTACTCTCTCCTTCCCTGTTATCTACAAACAGTTTCATGTCTCATCTCATTGTAAGAAAAGAAAAAAATTCTTCACTTCATCCTACTATCCCTGCTAGCAACTGAAAATAGAGGGAGGGAAGGAAGGAAGGAAGGAAGGAAAGGAAAGGAAAGGAAAGGACAGGAAAGGAAAGGAAAGGACAGGAAAGGACAGGAAAGGAAAGGAAAGAAAAGGAAAGGAAGGAAAGGAAAGGAAAGGAAAGGACAGGAAAGGAAAGGAAAGGAAAGGAAAGGA
>CM053583.1:163845627-163869579 GCA_028627135.1 Pseudochirops cupreus
TTCATAACAGTAGCAAAATTACAGTTATGAAGTAGCAACAAAAATATTTTTATGGTTGGGGGTCACCACAACATGAGGAACTGTAGTAAAGGGTCGCGGCATTAGGAAGGTTGAGAACCACTGCTAAGCAATGGTTGTTTCTGCAGGAAAATGCATCCAGAGTCCCAAGTGGGGAAGTCAGGATCCTAGACCTAACAGCTGGAAGGAACCTCAGAGGCCACCTATCTGAAGCCTCTCCTTTTACACGTAAGCAAACTGAGGCCCAGGGAGGTCTGGTGACTTACTCAACATGACCCAACTGCTACCAAGGGGTAGCAGTCAAAGCTAGGATTTACTTCTAGATCCTCTCCCTCTGGAACCCCTGATCTTACCACTGTAAGAGCAAGGTAGCCCTACTCCTAAAGGGAGATGGCAACTTCTCTCCCCCTTATATTTTATGCCTACTATGCAGTAGATGTGTAATGGTTGTTGTTCAGTCTGACTCACTGTGACCCCGTTTGGGGGTTTCTTGGCACAGATACTGGAATGGCTTGCCATTTCCTTCTCCAGTTCATTTTACAGGTGAGGAAACTGAAGCAAGCAGGCTTAAGTGACTCATCCAGGGTCACACAGCTAGTGTCTGAGGCCAGATTTGAACTCAGGAAGATGAGTCTTTCCAACTTCAGGAACTTGCACCCCATCCAGTGTTCCACTTAACTGCCAAATGCACAAACAAAAATAGCTTCGAGTATGTGTTTCTATGGCCCATGGCAGGGGGCTGGGGCGGTGAGGTGAAGGACAAGGACAGAGACTTTGCTGTGAGAAATATTAAGAAAACCGGAAGGTCTTTCACCCTCAGACTCCCAAGGGACACTTCTGGGTTTCAGAGGCAATCAACAAGCATTTATTAAGCACTATGAGCAGGGAACTGTGATAAGCCCAGAGGATGCAATTATATAAGAAAACCCTCTGCAAAAAGCTTACACACTATTGGAGGAAACAACATTGGTGCAAGATAGAAAGAAAGTAGGTGGAAGGTAATACCAGAGGGGAAGACATGAGCAGCTGGGAGGACCTGCCCAAGGTGGGATCTGAGATTCTTGATGGAAGCCAGGGAATCTAAGATGTTTCATAGAGTACAAGAATAAGACTAAATTCTAAGAAGACTGGAGATGCTGGAATAACCCAAGTTGTGCAGAGTTTGAAGCATCAAACTGCAAGACTTTATACATCCAGAGTACCTGGACTTTACTGAATGAAGAGGTAAAATGTACACACTTAAGCTTTAAGAAAATCAAAATGGGGGCAGCTAGGCAGTGAAGTGAATAGAGTACGCACCCTGAAGTTAGGAGGACCTGAGTTCTAATCCAGCCTCAGATACTTAACACTTGCTAGCTGTGTGACCTTGGACAAGTCACTTAACCCCAATTGCCCTGTCTTCCCCCCTCCAAAAAAAAAAAAGAAAGAAAGAAAATCAAAATGGATTGCAGTGGGAAGAGACTTGAACCTGATTAGAAAAAAAAAAGGTACTTCAGTGGTTCCCCTAAGAGATGATGAGAGCTTGAACTAGCTAAATGGTCATGTGAGAGAAGAGGGGGGCTTACAGAAGACATGCTGGGCAGGTAAAAGTAACAAGATTTGACAAAGAATTGGCCAAATCAGGCAAGAGTGAGGAGTAGAGGATGACCCAATGGTGATGATCCTGGGCAGCTAAGAAGATGGAGGCTCCCCTTGACAGTTTGTCATTCAGATGAAGGGAAGTTTTAGGAAGGAAGGCAAGATAAAGTTTTGTTTTGGATATCTTGAGTCTGAGATGCTTTCAATACATCCAGTTGGATACATCCAAAATGAAGTCCGTGAAGGAAACTGGGTCTCCATAGGAATAATAATTGAATCCATAGAAGTTGATGAGCACACCAGGTGAAAAAGTATATGGGGAGAACAGAGCCTAGGACAGAATGTTGGGGGATGCCCAGGGTTAGTGAGTGTGACAAAGTTTAAGATCTAGCAAAGGAGATTAAGAAAGAATAATTTTGGTTTCATTTCTCTCTCCCTTTTTTATTTTGTCAGGCTAAGTCTTATCCGTTCCCCATTCTTGCCATCCCCATTCCCTTAGCCCCTACTGCTTAGTAGGCCTAAATGTAAGGGAAGTTGCCATCTCACTTCAGGAATAGGGCTACCTTGCTCTTACACTGGCAAGATCAGGGGTTCCAGAGGGAGAAGATCTAGAAGTAAATCCTAGCTTTGACTGCTACCCCTTGGATCATGTTGAGTAAGTCACCAGACCTCCCTGGGCCTCAGTTTGCTTAAGTAAAAGGAGAGGCTTCAGATAGGTGGCCTCTGAGGTTCCTTCCAGCTGTTAGGTCTAGGATCCTGACTTCCCCACTTGGGACTCTGGATGCATTTTCCTGCAGAAACAGCCATTGCTTCGGGTCTTTGAGATTATCACTATAATTCTAAGCACATTATGAGTCAAACATGGATAGCTATTGGCATTTAAAAAAGATGGGTGCCCTGAGTGGTTAAGTTGGAAGCTTAGTGTTTTTTCAGTTCTAGAGAATGAATGCCCAATGGTGACTGTGGAAATGATGCTCACTCATGCTGGGCAGCAAAAAAGGGGCCTACCCAAAGCCAGAGCTGTAATGCAGCCAAAGTTTGATCTCAGAATTCCCCCTCCTATGTCTCAGCTCCTCCCATCAAGTGTTTCTCATGATGTCACCTGAGTGTCCAGGGCAGTGAAGGGCCGAGCCAGATGGTGGGGAGAGGGAGATCCTTCCCTACACCAAAAGCAGGACATTCTGTGAAAAGCGAGAAAATCCCACGAAAGCAAGACTAGTGTTTTCTGGCACCAAACAGACAGGGCGGCCACGGAAATACTAATTGAATGTGGAGGAAGAGCTGAAGAGACACACTGGCTTCTCCTGGGCTAGTCTCTCAAATGATGGGCACAGGATGAAGCTGCAAGCCCACTTCTCCCCTACCCTGTCCCATCCCTCCTTGCACACAGGCCGGTTTGTTGGAACAGGATGGAGGGATTGGGGCAGTCTCATTCCGAAAGAAGAAACTGACCTCCGGCAGCCAGATCGATTATGGCGAGAGGAAAGCCAGACTTTGCAGTTTGAAACCTTGGTTGGAAAGAGGAAGAAAGAATGGAAAGATGGAGAAGCCAGGAGCAGAGGGCTCAGAGAGTGAAGAAAGGGTCCGAAGAGGAAGCCCGATTGGAAGATGGAAAAGGACTTGACTTCGCAAAATTAGTTGTTTTTTTGAGTTTTCTTTTCGCTTCTTCCAGGGCAAGACATTAGGGTGGAAAAGTTTGCCAACTGGGCTATAGTTCTCTCCTGAAGGGTAAAGAAAGAGGAGAGAGAGGGGGTAGAAGGGGAAGAGAGAGAGGGGGAGAGAGAGAGAGAGAGAGAGAGAGAGAGAGAGAGAGAGAGAGAGAGAGAGAGAGAGAGAGAGAATCTCTCGCCCAGAGAAACCCCGTACAGATAGAGGAGCTTCTTGCCATACTTCTTATCCCTAACCCCACCCCTTCCCCAAACTCCAGTTATTTCTCATCTCTCCAGATAATCCGGAAGAGATGAGCCCACCACCCAGCTACAGCCCTGGCGGAGGGACCGAGGTCCTGGGAATGCTCGCCCAACCATTCTTCCACCTCACTCCCTCTAATTCGCCTCTTCCTCCTCTCCCCCTTCTTCCTGGGGGAGCAGGAGGGAGTAGCATAAGGCTCTGTGATTCACTGAAGAGGGGAAGCTGTTATGGGGGGCGGGGGAAAGGGGCGGAGGAAACGGCCCGAAAGTGCCAAATAAAAAGGACTTCCCGACCAAATGCACTCAACTCTCAGCCAGCGCTAGCGGCTGCACGAGTCGCCAGGTGGGGGCAAAATTGGCTTGACTGACTCTCTGCTCTGTGTGGCCGCAACTCAGGGTGGCGAGGGTCCTGGGCACCGCGCCGGCCAGGGCACCGTGGGGCAGGGCCACTTTCGGGAGAGGTCCACCCAGGTCAGCTGGAGGACTCTCTTCCCAACCTTCTTTTAGGGACTTAGGGTGGAGGGAAGAGGGAAGGAGAGAGAGAAGTGAGGGGTGGATTCCCCTGCACGCACCCACCCCGCTTTCAGTTTACTTCCCCCTGGTGAGCGTCAACGAGCTCGGAAAAGCCAGAAAAAGGGAGGAGAACCAAAAAGCAGTGGAGAAAGTGATCAGTCAGCCCGCGGTCCTCTTGGAACCCCTGAGTGTCAGTTATGGGCCGCTTGCAAAAGCCGCATCCTCCTCGCAGTTTGGGATGAGGGGCAAAAGCTAAGGCAGCCTTTCCTCGTGTCTCTGTACTCTTAGGGAGGCTGCCCCTACTGGGGGTTACTGCCCGACATAGCCCCCAGCTATGTCCCACAGCTGAAGGATGTTGGGACCGAGACATTTAAAAAGAAAAGTCACAGCTTTTATTTTACTTTCACTACCCTCTCCTTGTACCTATTTTTGAGGGAGGGGTGTAGATTTTTGTTGTTGGCATTGTTTTCATTTTGGGGGATGATGTTGGGAGAAAAATAAGTAGAGGAGAGAACAGCCTATTCTTGCGTGGTCCCCCCATTTTCAACCCTCCCATGATCACTTCAGGAAGAGGAAGACAAAGTCAATGAAGTTGGTGTCAGCCAGGACGAACCCCAGCTTTCTTTTGGGGTCCACTCTGTGACTGGCTGAGTGATCTCTCGTCTGCATGTGTTTGCCCAAGGTGGCGTGGAGGGCACCACGTGCGCTCAGCAGCCTCGGCTCAGGAGGGGGTGCATGGCCCCCCGGGGGTTCGCGGGGCCGCCGCCTCTGCAGCCACAGCCACCACCACCACCGGCGACCGGGATCTGGCAGGGGAAGATGTTAGCCATGGGGGCGCTGACAGGCTTCTCGGTGCTCAGCCTCCTCACCTATGGCTACCTGTCCTGGGGGCACGGCCTGGAGGAGGAAGAGGAAGGAACAGCAGCCAGAGCCCCCCAGGGTAGAGAGGCACCAGAGCCCAGCTCAGCCGCCACCACTCAGCCTCATATCGTGTTCATCCTAGCTGATGACCAGGGATTCAGAGATGTGGGATACCACGGATCAGAAATCAAGACGCCCACTCTAGACAAGCTCGCTGCCCAAGGGGTTAAACTGGAAAACTACTACGTCCAGCCTATTTGCACACCGTCCAGAAGTCAGTTTATCACTGGAAAGTAAGTTGTACTGCTTTTGTTTATTTTTCGCACTCTGGGCAGCTTAAAGAGATGTTGAGACCTCCAAAAGGAGCAGTGAAACAGGGCAATGATGGAAACAGTGATGTGTAAAGAGCCAGTGTCATTTTGTGTAATCAGAGGGGCCCCATGATTGCTTTGAAAGTTTACTCACCTTATTCCTCTCTCTTTCTTTATCCTACTTCTTAAATAAAGATCTTTACAACATAGAATGAAGTTATCATTTAACCCCTTGGCCCCAAGTCAGAGGACTCTAGAAGGTACAACTTAAGCATTCAAAATTCTGCTTGAACTACCGAGCATGCCAAGCTTTGCTTTTATTGGTATGTTGAATATTGATGGATTTCCCCATCTAGAGTTTAGGAGAAGTAGCTTGAAGAGCCTTGAGTTCTATCTCGAGGGGAACCTAGCTCAGAGGAGGTAGGTCCAAAAGGAAAAGTGTTAGAAAAACGCCAAAAACTCTGAGTGTGTCTGTTAGAATAGAAGCTACATAGTGACAAAGTCTTATTGGTAAGACCGACTGTCAAAACTCCTGTAGATGTAGTGAGTGTTATACGTTTCAGATAACTCAAACTTTGTTCTCAGGTTTTCAGCTATTCCTCAACTGTCTGGCATTTGTATGACTTTCCCCAAAGCATTAGGCATTTTGCTTGTTTGGGTGCTAAAGTTAAGCCTTATAAATGTTGATGTCATTCTCCTAAATAGTAAAGTCTGCTTTTCAGGCACTTTCTAAATCACTGCTCACTTAGCCATGTAAATGTTGCATTGTAAAGGACCCATTTATAGTTCTGTTACCCTGTTGCTACAGTATAAATGCAACTAGTCACAAAAGTTTTGGATGCCACCATTTGGGCATTGAAACAGAATTAAATCTTATGATTTAGAATGAAGCACAGAATTAAGTAACTAATCGGTTTCAAGAATTGCAGAATAAAATCCTCCCTTGGTTTGAGTCTGTTTGCTTTGTGATTTCAGTTGCAGCAAACCTTTGCTTCATAGTAAAATTGTTTTTGGATTTGGATCCTATGAGAGTAGCCAGTATCCACTGGAAAAATAAAGCCTATTTTGCAGGAATCTATGTCCTGCACTCTTTCTGCTTACAACATGATTTCCACTGCTTAGCAAACTGTCAGAAACTTACTACGTCTGCCAGAAAAAAGAAAATAAAATGAAAATGATGCCCATCCTTAGCTTTTTTTGAGAGAGAGAAAAAAATGTATAGAAGTTTTACTTGCACTTTGTGGCCATTTTTTAAAGTTAACATATCATATGAAGGGAGGAACAGAGAGTTGGCTGGAAAACAAAAAGTTCATCTAGTCTACTAGCAGTAAAATTTGGTGGGTCAACTCCTAACCTCTTACCTCTCACTAACCTTTCATTTCATTTCACATGAATGGAACATAAACTAGACCTGAATGGTGATTAGGACTTCTTCAGGTAATTGAAAGAATTCAGATCTATCCAGACAGCGGTACTTAGAAGAACATTGAACACGAGAGGGTGTTTTTCAGAAAAAGGCTATATGTTCAAGCTTCTTCCAAAGGGGACACGGTATAGGGGAAGAATGCTGGATTTGGAGTCAAACCCTAACTCTACTGATTATTGATAGTCTGACTTTGGGTAAGCCACTTAGTCTCTGGGCCTCAGTTTACAAAATAAGAAAGTTGGACTGTATGACTTCCAAGATCTCCATCCAGCCCCAATCAATGATCTGATACAAGAAAAGGAAACTAAAGAAAGGACACATGTATATGTAGTTATGTACACACATATGCACATCTATATAACTGTATGTACATACATATATGTACACATTCAATGTAAATTAATGATCTGAAATTAGATAAGGAAAATATATACACACATAAACCAATTGTTCAGAAAAAATACATATACAGTGTGTATATATGGACACATGACTTTACATATTTTTATTTCATATTTAAAACTCAGATATGATACTTTAAAAAGAGACCCTTTACTTAAATCCGTTAGATCGTAAGCTTCCTGAGAGCACAGACTATTCTTTGAATTTCTTTATATTTCTAGATCTGCAGTCTAGAACATAGCAGTCATTAGTTGATTAATTGATCGGTTATATCATAGATCAGAAGATGAGATCGATCCAAGATGGTGAAAGAATCTCAGAGGCCACGTAGCTAAACCTCCCATCTTGCAGATGAGGTAACGGAGGCCTATGGAGGATAATTGACTTTCCAGAGTTTACATAGCCAGTAATTAAGAGGATGCAATTGTAAAAAAAATTAGACTGAAGTAATTCTTAAATCTTTTTTTATGGGATTAAGTTTTGGTTACATAATCATCAAGGGATGGTTACATAACTTTATTATCTGACCGAAAATTTTAATTCTACTCAATGTGCCCACATAATGGTGTTGAGAATGAAAAGACCCAAACTGGTCACCCACAGCTGAATTGTAGTTTCCTGTCATCTCTGACAAATACAGTTGAAGTTTTCGTTTTTTTTTTTCATTCTCAGGTTTTTGTTTTCCTTTTTTTTTTTTTTTTTTTTTTGCAATATGCTGGAAGGGAGTAAAAGTTTCCTTTACATGAGTAAGAAATAAAGAAAGGAAATGGTTTTAAGAACCTAGTTCTGGACCAGGTGTTAGTAGAGGGAAGCCAGATGAATATTGTCATTTGTCCCTTCCATGAGAATGAGTGGCAGGCGTGGTTTATGCTTCCTGGCTCCTATAAAAGGCAGTATAGGGGGAATGAAAGCCTAACAGTTAAATCTGAATTATGCTGATGATAAGTTAGGTAGGTAAAGGGATAAAATGCCTTTGAGTTCTATAAAGAAATACCATATGTAAATTATTCAGGTTTAAGTTCAGTCTGCCCCTATATTTAATTTAGGCTTATCAAAAGCTTCTTTGTTGTAGGATGATCTTATAGCCTCACCATCCAGCTCATAGCAAAGCCTTTCTGAACACTACCAGGTTTTAAAAAAATAGAAGCTGCTCTTTTCTATTACAAAAATCTGTAACTGATTCCAGATCCCTTTAGCAATTCAGAACTTTTCTGCCTGCCAGTAAGGGTGAATGACTTTAGGAGTGAGTCAGTTAGCCTGTTAACAACTATTCATTGTGAACAGAGCACTGTACTGCAGGGATAGGGGATATTAAGGAAATATAAGATATGGTCCCTGTCCTTGAGGAGGCACTAATCTGTTAGTGAGATAAAGGGTGTATTGAGGAAGTAGTTATGTTGAATGGGCCTTTCCTTCTCAGTATTTCCTGCTGGGTTTTGTTATGGCGAAGATATTAAGAAAGCAAGAGTTTCAGAATTGTGCACTCATCTGGATCTGGTTCGACCATACCTCTTAATAAAGAAGTGACTAAATGCCATTTTTTTTAAAATCAAGACTTCCCTTCTCTTTAGTGGAATGAAAGTATTAAATATCCAAGATTTATGTTAAATACTCTTTTATCCCAAGGTGGTACCTCTGTCTTTAGCCAATGCTTAATGAAAACCTGTTGTATTAGGAGGTTTGTTGAATTATCAAGTAGGAGAATTAAAGAATCTGTATTGAATTTTCAACCCTGATAGTAACCTTAAAAATATACATTTTATTGATGTCTTTTAGCTTTACAACATAGCTATTTCCTACCTCTTCCAAATTGAAAACTTTCCTGTAACAACAGGGAAGAAGGGAGAGAACAAGGATTTATTAAGTGATTACAATGTCCGAGGCAGGCATTGTGCTAACCATTTTACATATATTATCTCAATTGATAGGAGAAAAATAATTTGGAAGAAAGAAAAAATAACAATTAAGCAAAACCATCAGATATAAGGTATCTCATTTGATGATGCATCCAGTATTCTTCCCTAACAGTCCCCCACCTCTCCAGCATGTGCAAAGAGGTATACATCATTCTTTCTTCTCTGAGACCTTCAGTGATATTCAGCTTCCCTTTTGTGATCTTTTCACTTACATCATTGTAATCATTATGCTTCTTAACATTTGTTTTACTTAATAGGACATGATATTTCTACTTATTTTATTTTTAGTAAATTAAGAGAAGACCACATTGATTCTCAGGGCAACTGACAGACTTTAAGATCCCTGAGGAGTTCTGATCTTTTATCATTGGAGGACATTTCCACTCCCAGCCCCAATAAAATCACAAATCTCAACACCTGCCCCCCCCCCCAAAACAAATAAAAGAAGCTAAAGGTACTCATAGAAACATGGGTTTGGAATAGTTCAAGTTACTTGGCTTCCACCAGAAGAACCTTGTTAGATTATTTTGGTTTGGAGAAAAATAAAATTATGAAATTTATTTTAGCCTTGAAATTACAAATCAAAGGGCTAAAAGAAGATAATAATGACTCAACAAAGAAGGCAAAACTCAGAGTATTAAATAGTATAGTTCATAAGTATCAGGCAAGGGTGAGATGGTTTTAAAAATTATCTTATTAAATTATATTTCTGCCAGTATTACTGAAAGTCAGGGAGAAAGAGGACCTAAATTCTCTACTACACCATTCATGTGAGCATGTAGACCTAGTTAAAAGAAAATTTGACTATAATATAATCTCTGTATCCATTGTCTGCCCACTAATCTGTGCCTCCTATTATATTTCAAAGCCCATATCCCAAAAGCCTAGGACAATGTTCTTGGTGTAATAGATGACCACTAAATAACACTTAAAAAAAACTAACCTGATTTATGTACTGAAATCATAAAAGATATGTAAAAGAGAACTATGAATATGTGGGTCCCTTAACCTAATTTCTTTAAAAAGCTAGACTGGTTAGAAGTTTGAAAGTCTCAGTGTATCTGAGAGAGAATGGCCTTATTTTAACTTCAAAGGTTTGCAGACACGACTCAGAAGGAACAATTTGATCATCAATAATGCTTAGGAAACTACTGCCTATTCCTAATTGATCAGGGATGTTTCTAAATCCTTTGAATTATGATCAAATAAGCCATTGACAGACAATTAGGATCAAAGCCCCTGGTTTGAAATGAATCTTCTTTAAAAAGTGACCCTTTGAAGTGAATCCCCTCAAGTAATTCTCTCCAGTTTCCTGAATAGGTGTTCTGGAAGGTGGGTGTTTATCCAGGTGCTAGGGGCTGAGAAGGTTCCTTGTTTCTTACAAACAATGTCTCCCAAAAGATCAAAGCTGGCTAGTTGGAAGATAAACTCAGGTCGAAAGATTCTTTTCAGTTAAAATTATGTTCAAACTTTTCATGCGGGACAGGGGGGGAAGAGGTTTCTGATGAGATCTTAGATCCAATTTTGTTTTAATCCTGTGTTTCAGAACTAGTTTAATTTTATAAGTTTCAGTCTCTAGGCTTATTTTTATATAATTCTGGTTGAAATGCATATTTCCCATGTTATAAAAATTCCCTTAAACTTTACTTAAAAAATAATTTTTTAAAAAATTCCTTCCACCTTCACTCCTCCATGTGCATAAACATTTTTTCTTGTTTTATCCTTGCCATAGTTAAAAGTAAACTTGGTATAGTTTTAAGGTTAATATTTTATCAACCAAGACATGTCCCAATGATCTGAGTTTGTTTCAGAGATGACAGAAGAAAGGAGGAATATGTTCTATTCATGACTTTGGAGAATTATTAGTGTTCGTAGTTTAAATTTTTGGCAAAACCCTATGGGGACAAGAGGTGCTAGTAAGAAGAGACCAAAATACAGATGACTAGTTATGTATATTGTCAAAATTATCAGAACTAAATCTACACTTTCGTGTAGTATGTATTGTCTATACCGATACTAAAAGTTTTCTGAAGCTAGCTCTATTCAGCCATGGCAGGATTAGACTCACTGGGAGATTTGCAAAGATTAATTCATTAATTTATTAAGATTAATTCACTGAGACTTTATGAAGAATGACAGGTGAGCAGCAGACTGGTTGAGTCACACTCATTGAATTTGTCTCAGACTTCCTCCCTCTCCATTCCTTCAGTGATCTCATCTATTTTTCTTTCAGTAGTTATCTATGCAAAAGACTCCAGAATCTCTCTATCCAGCCCTAATCTGTCTTCTGAACTCCAGGCCTGAATTCACTAATTGCTTGTTATCTATCTTTCCCTCCTCAGTCTCATCAATATCTCAAGATTAGTACAACTAAAACAGAACTCATGAACTTCCCCAACCAACCTGTGCCACCTCTGAACTTATTCCAGGCATCTAATCTAGGTTTTCATCCTCTCCTCAAGGTCTTCCTTGACTTAGCTCTTTCCTACTATCCAGTCACTCACAGCATCTCTCACAGTACTCCCTTTTCTCCATGACCTCATCACCTCATAGGTAAACTATTGCCTTATCTTTCATGGAATTAGACCTCTATGATGCTTCCCAACTACCATTTCCAAACCATGTCATTTTAAAGTAATCTGCCTCTCTTCCCATATCCTTCCTTGTTAATGCCTTCCTCATTAGACTGAGAGTCTTGAGGGCAGGGATTGTCTTTTGCCTTTCTTTGTTTTCCAATGCATACCACAGTGCCTGGCATTTGTGGTTGTTCAGTTGTTTTTCAGTTGTGTTTAACTCTTTATGAGCCCAGTTAGGTTTGATTGGCAGAGATACTGCACTGGTTTGCCATTTACTTCTCCATCTCGCTTTACTGAGACAAACAGGGTTAAATGACTTGCCCAGGGTCCCACAGCTAGAGTCTGAGGCCAAGTTTAAACTCAGGAAGGTGAGTCTTCCTGACTTCAAGCCAGGTACTCTATCCACTGTGTCACCTAGCTGCCCCATCTGGCACCTACATGCCTGGCATATGGTAGGTGATAAATAAATGATCGTTGACTTGTATTTGGTAAGAACTTTCCAAGCTTCATGAATATAATTCAGAAGCTTCACAAATACAGTGCAATCTTCAACATTTACCACAGTGCCCGGCACATAGTGAACACTTAACGTAAGCTAATGAACTTTGCTTCTTCTTCTTTTCTTTCTTTTTCCTTCCTTTGTTTCTCTCTGTCTCTCCTTTCTTTTTCTTTTCTTTCCTTCTTTCCCTTCCTTCCTTCTTTCCTCCCTTCCCTCCTTCGTTCCTTCCTTCCTTGCTCCCACCTTCTCTCTCTTTCTCTCTCTCCCTTCCTTTCTTCCTTCTTTCCTTTCCTTCCTTCCTCCTTCCTTTCTTCTTTCCTTCCTTCTTTTCTTTCCTTTTTTCCATCTACTTCTTCTTACCTGGATTACTGTAATGGCCTCTTAAATTATCTCCCAACTTCAATTCTCTACCCTTTCTGTCCCATCATCCTCACAGTTGTCAAAATATCTTCCCAAGGGACTAGTCAAGCCATGCTATTCCTGTATTCCAAAATTTTCAATGACTCCTTATTGCTTCCAGGATAAAATATAAAGTCATTAGTCTGGCACTTAAAACCCTCCACACTCTGGCACCTAACTGCCTTCCAGAGTTATTGAATGGTACTTACGCACATTTTGTATTCACACCTAACTAGACTAGTAGTTATATAAAATCAGCATTACAGATTGGGCATTTTCATTGGCCATCTCCAATGCCTTGGAATGCTCTCCCTTCTCCATTAGTCTGTTTAAAAATCTGTGTCTTCATTTTGATGGAAGATGAAACTGAAGTAATATTTCCCAGGGATAGCCCTTTTCAGTGTTCTTTCTCTCCTCCATTTTTCTTGCATTTACTTATCTGGGTAGAAAATATCCCACTCAACAGAACATAAGCTCCTTGAGAATCAGTGAGTCACCAAATATTTATTAAGCACCTAGTATATGCCAGACATTGTGTTAAGTGCTAGGGATACAAAGAAAGGTAAAAGCCAGTCCCTGGTCCCAAGGATCTCACACAGTCCAATGGAGAAGACAACATACAAACAATTACGTACAAACAAGCTACATACAGGATACATTGAAAATAATCAACAGAGAGAAGGCATGAGATGTAAGGGTGAACTCAAAAGACTTTCTGTGGAAGGTAGAATCTTAATTTGGATTTAAAGGAAGCCAGAGAATTCAGGAGGTAGAGATGAACAGCGATAGCATTTTAGGCATTGGGAACAACCAAGGAAAATGCCCAGAGTAGAGAGATGAATGTCTTGTTTGTGGAAACAGTAAGGGGTCCAATGTTGTGAATATATGTGGATTGAAAGATGTAAAAAGACTAGAAAGATGAAGTTGGGGGAGGTCATGAAAGACTCAAAGTAGCAAAATTTGTTTTATTTGTTCCTTAGAGGTGATAGGGAGACGCTGGAGTCTATTGAGTAAAAGGTGATATGGTCTGACTCGTACTCTAGGAAGATCTTTTTGACAGTCAAATGAAGGATGGACTACAGTGGGGAGAGACTTGAGGCAGGCAGACCCATCAGCAGTCTATTGCAGTAGTCTAAGCATGAGATGATGAGAGCTTGCACCAGGATGGTAGCAATATCAGAAAAGAGAATGGGGCATATTCAAGAGATATTATAAAGGTAGAACTGGTAGGACTTGGCAACAAAATGGTACAGGAGTAGTAGTAATGAAATAGAGTGAAGAATCAGTTATGACACCCAGGCTGACTTGTAGCCTAGATCACTGGGAAGATGGTGGTACCCTCAACTCTAAGAAGGAAGTTAGGAAGAATAGAAGGTTAATTCCTTTTTATATTTGTGTCCCTAGCCACTGGAATAATAATAATATTGATGTGCCTATACCTATACCATAGGAACATATGAACATAGTATTTTAAGATTTCCAAAGCTGTTTACATATCTCTTTTTTCTCCACACAACCCAGTGAAGTATAACTGTTAATATATCCACATTTTACAGAGAAGGGTCCTCAGGCTGACAAAAGTTAAATTAATTGCCCAGTACCATACAGCTAATTGGTGCCTGAGACAGAATTTCACTTCGGGTCTTCCTAATTCCAAGGCTGTCCATTCCTGTCTAGCATAGTAGAGGCTTTTCATAGTAAGGGTTTAGAAAACAGTTGTTGAATTTATTGCAAAAAAACATTTAAATGGTCTGCCCAGTTCTATTGTGGCCCAGATAGATGTAGCCAGAGTTTTAATTCACTTTTCTGCCCAAAAGGAGATCAAATGTACTGTTTTAGATTTTTGTATATTAGAATCAATTTTACCTTTGTAACATCTCTTAAATATGACCCCTTCTCTTCTCTGACATTGCCACCACCCTGATAAGAGCCTTATCACCTCACATTTGGAGTGTCGCAATAGCCTATTGATGAGACAGTCTGTCTCAAGTCTCTCTTCACCCTAGTCTAGCCTTCATTCAACTATCAAAGTGACCTTCCTAGAGTACAGGTCTGACCATATCACCCTTTACTCAGTAGATTACAGTGTCTTCCTAATATCATTATGATCAAATGTATATACATATACATATATATATATATATATATATATATATTTCATATCTCACTTATCTTTATTGACAAGTGGCAATACTGAGTGAAGAATTTCCTTTTATGATGAGTATCTTCCAGTTTCTGGATCAAAAGGATTCATGGGGCTGGCTAGGTGGCACAATGAATAGAGCATTAGCCCTGGAGTCAGGAATCTGACCTGAGTTCAACTCCAGCCTCAGACACTTAACACTTACCAGCCATGTGACCTTGGGCAAGTCACTTAATCCCAATTACTCTGCTTTATCCACCTCCAAAAAGAAAGAAAAAAAAGGATTCATGAGTGAAGCTCTACATTTTTAGGAATGCTTTTGAATGAAGACATTGATTTCAGTGTTGTCATTAGCTACCATCCCATTTCACTACCTGAAATAACTCCCGTTTAGATATGCATATATAAGTGTGAACCAGTCTCCAATTATTGCTCACATTCAGCTTTTTACATTTTTCATCTGAAGAATAAATGGACTAATAAATTAATGGAGGTACTTGTAATCCTAAAGGGAGAGGAATGGGAATCATTTCCCTCATTACTATTCTCAAATGGTTCACAGAGCAGGAATCTCATTAATTGAGTCTCATATTGAAGTTTAACAGAGTTGGCTAAAAATTACTCAATATTGACGAGACTTTTCCAATTTATAGACCTGGAAGGGACCTTGAAGATAATATGTCTGGTGTACCTTTTATAGGTGAGAACATAACTATAAATGAACACAATGAAGGGGAAAACTTGAGGGAGGAGAAAATAATAAATTACTTCTCTTTCCTTCTCAAGCAGAAATTCATATGTCATACTACCACTTATGACTTTATCAATTCGAGCATATCAAATATCTTTATTATAAAGTGAGTTTCAAGTTCTGTAAGGAAAAGTATAAGTTTCATTAAAATTATTCATCCAAACAAAGTCTTAGAATAAAAGAATTTTAATACTGGGAGGGCCATCAAAGTATATGTGGATCAACCCCTCTACCACATTGTTGTGTCCTTGGCAAATTCTTACACACCCTTCACTTAAGTATTTCCCCTGAGAAATAAATGATAGGTGACTTTATTTTACTTATGGATACCTTTAATGATGAGAAAGATCATCTTTATGTGTACTCTATCTACCACCTCATGACTTTTAATTATGGGTACTAGTGCCACCACCCAATATATCTGATCTCTTTCAAAAGCCAGTCCTTCAAATACTTTAAGACAATTATCTCAACCCTGCCCCTCTCCCAAGACTTTTCTTCTCCAGGTCAAACATTATAAATTATTTCAACCAGTCAAGTCTACATAATGTCCAATGTTGTCTTTACCCACCTCTAGTCACACCTGATTTGTCCATTTTTTTTTTTAATGTGAAATTCAAGACTGAAGGCTATACTTTAGGTGTGATCTGACCAGGCCATTAACCAGTTCCATATTCTCTTTAGTTCTGTCCATGTGTTATTGTTGGTGATGGTGAGTCATTTCAGTCATATCCAACTCTTTGTGGCCCCATTTTGGGTTTTCTTGGCAAAGATACCGTGGAGTAGTTTGCCATTTCCTTCTCTAGCTCATTTTACAGATCAGGAAACTGAGGCAAACAGGATTAAGTGACTTACCCAAGGTCACACAGCTAGTTAAGTGTCAGAGACCAGATACGAACTCAGGAAGATGAATCTTTTAGACTTCAGGCCTGGTGCTCTAGCCACTAAGCTACCTAGCTGCCACTAGACATCCACTAATGTAGTGGTTAAGTCCTTCTGTTTTCTCTTTGATTGTTCCCTCTTTACATAATTGTACCATCTATTCCAAGCAATGTTTTTTCTTCCTTTTCTCCTTCTTACTCTGAGCATACTTCTAAAATATCTTAACATTTTTCAAAAGTCTTTAACTCATCCTATATCTTAGCCTTCCTGACACCATTCCTACAGGTCCGTATTATTCTTTGTATCTTTCCGTGTGTGTGTGTGTGTGTGTGTGTGTGTGTGTGTGTGTGTGTGTATGTTAAAGAAGAAAAAAACTGTCCTAGTTGAATAGAGAACTCTCTTTGCACATACATCAGCATTTACCGATAATTTCTCATTTGTTCAGCATAGTTTGTAATGTTAGGGTTATACTTCATCAGTGCTGCCAAGAATTTTAAATTCATCATCCGACTTAAAATTTCAAGAGAAAAGATCATAAACTATTTTTTTTTCTTTTAGCTTCTTGGAATTGCTCTCTACATCTCATCAGCTTCCTTCTTAGTTATTACAAACTCTGATTGGTCCTTAGATACTTCCTTCCGAATTTCCCAGTGCTTCCACTTCAATTAATCAATCCGCATTCCCTATTTCATCAGAATCAGTAATGAAATAATAGATCTGGTTGTTGCTACACTTTCAGAAAGAAATGTGATGTAAATGAAATGGAAACCAAGGAAGACAAGAATTTGTTAGCTGCTTTGTTTTTATGACCTTGATACTTCCAATAGATGTATGAATGATTCAAGTGTCTCATTTAAAAGACATTTAAGATTGTTCTCCTTTCTGATTCCAAGTAACCCCATTTGCAGGACTGAGCACAGACAAATAGGCAATTTTCTCCCTTTCTTTCCTTTTTCAGTTGAAATGGCTCTTCTTCAAATAACTCTGGGTCTGTCTCCTCATCTGTAAAATGGGTGGACTACATAATTTCTGTTTCCTTATTGGTAAAGGTTCAGTTTTGTGTTTTTTTTTAACTCTTCTCCTTGCCTCTCTGTTGTATTTTCCACTCATCTTTCACCTTCCAAAATTCTTTATCTAAAAGGCTTTAATATTTAAAAAAAGTTTTAGAGTAGAAGGTAATTCAGGGCAGGAGACAGACAGAGGAGAAGAGAAAATACATTTTAAAAAATTAAGCCTATTTATTGTGACCACACACCTAGTACATGAATAGGAAGGTCTATGATTTCTAGTAATACACTTTACCAGTTCTCCTTTCTTTATTTATGTTCTGTTGGCATCATAACTATTTTTAAAGGCTTCTGTTTTTTTTTAATAACCAAAAACATTTTATTTATCAACCATGCACCACACATCAGGAATTTTTATTGCTTTTCACTTGGTTTTAATTCAAAGGAATGAATTTTATTGCATCAAGTATAGTGAATAAACAGTCAAAGGGGTATTGGTGACTGTGATGTTATTTTCCTTGGCCTCAACCAGGCTGTTACTGAGCACTTTCTGGAGAAAGACTGTGATACCTATGAAGAGGCCTAGTTTAGTCAAGACCATCTGTGGGGCTTGTCACAGTGTTTGGGGGCATCCAGATGCAGACAGAAAGTCAGATCAGGTCAGTTACCATATTCAGGCCAGAGCCAGAGACCATCAACCTGTCCAAGGTTTGGAAATATAGGATGGCTGTGAAGTGTGGAGATTCAAAGAATAAAACAGGCAGACTGGTTTAAAGTCAAAAGGAACTCCAGAGTAACTGAAATGAGTTTTTGTATCTAGATATGGTATATGGACATCTTTTTAAGACTTACCTTTGGGGGCTAACCTTATCTTCTTCAGTTGTCTGTATGAGCTTCAGGTGGAGATATGTCCCTACCCTTACTGACATTTCTCAGATGGGACAGAAGTAGGACTTAAAGGATGGTAATATACATCTAACTATCTATCTATCTATCTATCTATCTATCTATCTACCTATCTACATCTATCTATCTATCTATCTATCTATCTATCTATCTACATCTATCTATCTATCTCTCTATCCATCCATCCATCCATCCATCCATCCTTCTTTCTGTCTCTCTGTCTATCTATCTATCTATCTATCTATCTATCTATCTATCTATCTACATATACACACATATGTGTGTATATAGGGATGGGGTGAATATATGTGTACATACCCGCTCAAACACATATATATGTAATATGATTATATTATACATTCAGACATTACATAGTATTTTGGGTTTTTTTTTCCCCAATTACATGTCAATATGATTTTTAGCATTCAATTTTACAAGATTTTGAGTTCCAAATTTTTCTCCCTGGCTTCCCCTCTTCCAAAAATGGTGGGTAATTTGATATAGGTTATACATGTGCTATTATGTAAAAAAATTTCCATATTAATCACAGTTGTGAAAGGAAAAGATCAAAAGGGGAAAAACATGAAAAATAATAAATAAAAAAAATTTAAGTATGCTTTGATCTACATTCAGAGTCCACCAGTTCTTTATCTGGATGTGGAAAGCATTTTCTTTCATGAATCCTTTGTGTTTGTGTTAGATCATTATATTGCTGAGAATAGCTGAGTCATTCATAGTTGATCATCCCACAATGTTACTGACACTATTTTCCTGGTTCTGCTTATTTCACTTTGCATCAGTTCATACAAGTATTTTCAAGTTTTTCTGAAATCTGCCTGTTCATCATTTCTTATTACACAATAGTATTCTATTATTCCCCAACTGATGGGCATCCCCTCCATTTTCAATATTTCGCTACCATGAGAAGTATTGCTATAAATATTTTTGGTAAATGTGGCCCATTTTCCCTTTTTCATGATCTCTTCCCTGTCACCATAATAACTTCCTATGGCCAGGGGTATTTCTAGATCAAAAGGTATGCACGGTTTTTTTGTCCTTTGGACGTAATTCCAAATTGCTCTCCAGAATGGTTGGATCAACTAGTTCACAACTCCACTAACAATGCATTAATGTACCAATTTTCCCACATCCTCTCCAACATTTATCATTTTCCTTTTTTGTCATATGAACCAATCTGATACCTTAGAATTATTTTAATTTCCTTTTATCTAATCTCTAAAGATTTAGAGCACTTCTTCATATGCCTGTATATAGCTTTGATTTCTTCCCCTGAAAATGCCTGTTCACATCCCTCGACCATTTATCTATTGGGGAATGACTTGTATTCTTATAAATTGGGCTCAGTTCTCTATATATTTGAGAAATTAGGTTTTAATTAGAGACACTTTCTTGTGAAGATTGTTCCCTAGCTTTCTGCTTTCCTTCTATTCTTGGTTACATTGGTTTTATTTGCACAAAAGCTTTTTTATTTAATATAATCAAAATTATCTATTTTACATTTCACAGTGTTCTCTATCTCTTGTTTGGTCATGGACCTGTAACTCACTTACCTTCTCCTTTAAGAATTTGAATGCTGTATCACTTGGTGCATATTTTTAGCATTGATATTACTTCATTGTCTATGATATCTTTTTGCAAGATGTAGTTTCCTTCCTTATATTTTAAAGTTAGATCTATTTTTGCTTTTGCTTTGTCAGATCAGGATTGTTACTCATGGGATTTTTGTTTCTTTGTTTTTGTTCTTTGTTTTGTTTTTACATCAGCTATAGCATAATATATTCTGCTCCAGCCCCTTACTTTACTTTGTATGTGTCTCTCTGCTTCATGTATTTCTTGTAAACAAGATATTGTGTAGCATCCTGGTTTTTGATCCATTCTACTATATGCTTCCATTTTATGGGAGAATTCATCCCATTCACATTCACAGTTATGATTACTAACTGTGTATTTCCCTCCATCCTATTTTTCCTCCCACTTATCCTCTCTCTCCTTTTGCCCTTTCCCTCTTCACCAGCGTTTTACTTCTGTCTACCACCTCCCCCAGTCTGTTATTTTTTCTGTTAGTTCCCACTCCCCTTTAACTTAATCTCCTCCCCTCCTACTTCCAGGTTGGGTAAAATAGATTTCTATATTTAACTGATTTTGTGTGTAATTCCCTCTTTGAGCCAATACTGATGAGAGTAACTTTCAAGGGATGCCCATCACCTACCCTTTCATCTTACCTTCCACTATAACAGGTCTTTCATGCCTCTTCATGTGAAATAATTTACTCCATTCTACTTCTCCCTTCCTACATGTGCTGCACTGATGTTTCTCTGAGGCCCATGGGGAACTCTCCTGTCTGGTGCATTGCTGAGCAGGTATGGTGGGGGATGGCAGTCTCTGCTGGAGATTGTAGGGATCTGGCAGCTTACCTGGTGCTGCTTTCTGGTGTACACTGAGGCTGTTCAGGTGTTTCCACATTTCCCAGGGCTACACTGAAATACTCTATAGAAGATACCTATTTGCCTGGGGCTATGATAAACCCTGTGCTTGTTCTTAGAACTGGAGTCTGCCAGTTTCCTTGGCTATGCTGAGGCATGTAGGGGGTCCTGCTGTTGGTGTTCATCTGCTCGCCAGTACTGAGGCTCAGGATCTCCTGATGGTTTGCTGAGTTGCAGCTTCCTGCAGGCTTGCTGAGATGCTTCCTATCCTGGACTGTGTTCTCCTTTTACCTGAGTGAGACATCTTTCTTGCCAATCTTCCAAGTTTCTTGAATTAAAAGATTCTTTCATCTCTTCTTTTTGCTGATTCTACTGTTCCAGGATTTTTTTTTTGGGGGGGGGCACTATTTTATGGTTGTTTAGAGATAAATATAGGAGAGTTATGGCAATTTACTGCTTACTCCTCCATCTTGGCTCCTAGACATCTGAACCAGCAGGAAAAATTGTTTTGTAAAATAGTTCTTTTTTATGTAATGGTTATGTTAGCAAAGGAGAATTTAAAATTAATTTGTGTGAAGAGAATTGTTATTTTTGCTAATAATTTCAGTTACATCATATAATTTTAATTATACTCTCGGGATTAGAAATGAAGAGGACCTACTGATAAAGCAAATTAAAAACTCACAGAAAAGGGGTTAAGATAGTGGCCAATCACACATAATCTTCTTTTTCCAGTCATTAAGATTAATAATAATAACACTGGGCTAAGTGTTTTACAAATATTATCTCATTTGTTCTTCATAACAACTGTGAAAGGTAGGTAATATCCACATTTAAGATGGAAGGAATTGAAGCCGACAGAGGTCAAATGACTTACCTAGGGTCACAAAGCTGGAAAGTATCTGAGACCAAATTTGAACTCTGGTTGTCCTTAGTCCAAACCCAGCACTCTACCTACCTTTCACATAGTCTTTTATTCTTTCTTGTCCTTGCTTTTCTGCAAAGAAATTGCTCACATAAATGGAGATTAACTGGCATCAAATTTTTAATTCTTGGGATTTAGCTGTTATTCTAATAGATCTGCATTTCTTGTGATGAAATGCTAGGCCACTTGTTTTCACAGTCATTTACACTGTCATCATCCAAGGACTTGATTATTTCTTCTCAGGGCCCTTGACTTCCCTGATGCTTTCCATATGCATCCTCAGCAGCAAGGCACTGGCAGCATACTCACAGGGTGGTTTCCTTGAGAATATACTAATATTTGTGTCCGTTGCCTTGTCCCTTAGAATGTGAGGTCCTTGTGTATAGAGATCACTTCATTCTTTATTCCCATATCCCCAGCTCCTACAAACACTCCTGACATATGGTAGATAGTTAATAAATGCTTTTTGATTGAACTTAATGAAGGCTGTCACATCACCGGAGCTGTGATTTTCCAGGATACAAACTCTAGCTATTGAATATAAAGCATTATAAAAATCTAACTTGGAGATTTCTAGTTCTGGACAAATGCCTCTAGGCCCTTGAATTCCATTCTTTCCTGTGCTTTATCTATCTGAGAAATAACAATAATACTACATTAGGCCTCTGGATACCTGAATTCTGTTCTTGACTCTGCAACCAAATATCTGTGTGGCACTGGGCAAATAATCTAACCTTTCTAAGCCTCAGTTTCCTCATCTGTAAAATGAAATATTTGAATTGGGTGATCTACAAATCCACTTCCACCTTGAGTCATCTAGAATCTATGTTTAACTTCTCTTCTTAAGCCCCCTATTTATACCTAAAGCTCTGTAAGGCTTACTTTTATCAACTGAATTATGCATCACTGCGAACACCTTAACAAAATGCACCTTTATTCTTTCTTCTAATTCTGACTTTTTCAGAAATCTCAGGACTGCCTTCTAACTCACAGATTCCTGTGTTGTGCTTTCTGTTCTTTGAGAAGCTTAGATGCCCCTTCACATTTTTCACCATTTTTCATTTGGTTCCTCTAATAAAATCATTTTTGTCCATTCTTATTTCCCCCTCTGGGGCAGCTAGGTGGCATAGTGGTTTGAGTGCTGGCCTGCGGTCAGGAGGACCTCAGTTCAAATCCAGCCTCAGACCCTGACCCTGGGCAAGTCTCTTAACCCTGTTTGCCAGTTCCTCCTCTGTAAAGTGAGCTAGGGAAGGAAATGGCAAGCCACTCCAGGGTCTTTGCCTAGAAAACACCCAATGGGGTCAACAAGCATGAGGTGCCGTTGGACAACATCTAAACAACAGCAATATTGCCCTCTCTAAGTCAGAATATAGACATTTACAAAGAGGGACATCTTGTCTATTGGATCTCTCAAAAGATATGCAAGGCAGGCTGTCTGTAGCATGAAGAGAAAATGGTGCTCTTGGAATAAAAAGAGACCTAACTGAATCCCATCTGAAAACATTATTCCAAATGTATTTTGACAAGGGCATAGTACAAAGAAACTATCACCTCCTGGGGTCTGAACACTATGCTACTTTTCCTAACATGGGAAGCAGTGTATCTCAACAAATCATGGAAAAGATTACCTCATCAGAGATCATCACCTATAATATCTGGGAGTCCCTCCCTCAGTTTTTGTTCAGCTATCAGATTAGAATAGCTTGAAGTGCCAAAAACAATGGAACAGGGACTGAAAGATAAGAAAATCACAGCCTCTCTGAGATAAGAATGGAAATCTGGTATCCTTTATTCCTCTTCACAGATTCTATGTTCCAGAGATACTGACTTTCTAACTGTTCTTCAAACATCATACTTCATCTCCCAAGTCTAGGCACTGTTACTTACTGTCCTTCATGCCAGGAAAGTTCTTCTTCATCTTCCCCTCCCAACTTCTTTAACTTTCTTCAGGGTTCAACTCAAATACGACCTTCTGTCTTTCCCAGTCCTCCATCTCCTCTCTCTCACTCCTGTTCCTAATGCCTTCCCTTTGAGGTTATCTTGCATCTGTACATCTGTAAACAAAGTCTGGATGACTGCTTGTCATGGCTCTTTTATGGGAGAGTCTTACTCAGAGATGAATTGAACTAGATGTTCTCAGAGCTCTCATTCCAACTCAAACAATTCACGTTTATAAACATGAATATGATTCATTGCCATGGTTTAATAGTTTTTATTTTATACTTGAAAGTATGGATTGATATCACACACAAGTTTATTATTAATTGCTTCTTTTTTGTTTTTTGCACAAGACTAGTAACTTTATTGTAAATGAAATATGTTATTAAACAAACCACTAACCAACTGAAAAAGCAAATGGCAAAGTCATATAGCTTGAAGAAAATATATCCTTTCTCTGTCTCCATCTTTCTCTGTGCCTCTGTCTCTGTCTCTCCATCTCTCTCTGTGTCTCTCTCTTTGTCTCTGTCTGTCTGTCTGTCTGTCT
>CM053583.1:163870079-163889113 GCA_028627135.1 Pseudochirops cupreus
TCTCTCTCTCTCTCTCTCTCTCTCTCTCTCTCTCTCTCTCTGTCTCTCTGTCTCTCTCTGTCTCTCTCTCCCAAGAGTATGTTGGTAATCTTTCACTAATGCAGAATGAAAAGTATGTTTTACCCATTTTGGCAAAATATAGCCTGGATTTCACCCGATATATGAACGTTCATTATGGAGAAGAATTACACACTATTCCCTATTACAAGTCACAAAAATACAACTATGTTTAAACCTTAGCATGAAGGACTTAGCTTGGGAATAAGATGAATAATAATGTCGACAATAATAGCACCAACTGTTAATTGTGCAAATTGCAACCATGCCAGCAGTCATCTTAGTCCCCAAAGCGTGTGAAAGGTTGTTTTTCTCTTTAGCTCCCTAAAAGGTGAATTAAACACCAATTACCATTACTCTAGATCTAGTCATATTAACCTACTGGATTTTATGCATTAGGGAAATTATGTCCAGCTGGATATCTGGTTATTAGCATGGAGCCTCAAACTGTGGTTTGAGGAAATTAGCTGCAAGATGGGTTTAAAAGGCACTATTGTATTTCAGATGTATCTAAAAACTTTTTTCTTCTCTCTAAGGGTTTTTGACACATAAAATTATTTAATACCTTTTATATGCAGTAAATTCTTGATGAATGTCTGAATGAATAAATATCTCATTCACATTACCTAAATTACCTAAAATAGATAGAAATAGATATTTTTCTGAATTTTACAAGTGAGGAAACTGAGGCATGTAATTTAGTTTTTTTCCCACACTTATGATTCATGACCAGTGATGCAGCTGGAAATAAAAGCTTTATATCCAGAGCCAGATGCTATTTTTACAACACACAGCACACAGCAGCAGCAGCAAGGATTGTAGACCACTCGGGAATGTCATAGTGTCTCCTAGTTGTGTTTAAGACAAAGATAAATTCTCATCTCTCTTGGTTGTTCGGTATGGCCTTAAGTGAAAGTGGAAGGGTAGACTAATCGTAATTTTAAAGATTTTCAAAGTGCTTTAAGTATGTTGTCTCATTTGATCTTCATGACAACCCTGGGAGTTAGGTCCTCTTATTATCCCCATTTTACAGATGCAGAAACTGAAAATAAGAGGTTAAGTGACTTGTGAAAGGTAATGTACATAGTGTTTGAGGCAGAATTTGAACTCAGATCTTCTTGACTCCAAGTTTAGCACTCTATCCACTGTACTACCAACCTACCTCTAGATGAGATGACCTCAAAATTCATTCCAATCTACTATTTCACTTCAGTTCATAGCGAATGCTACACTTTGATGGAGGTAGCTAGGTGTTGCAGTAGATAGAGTACTGCTGCCAGTGTCAGGAAGATTTATCTTCCTGAGTTCAAAGCTGACCTCAGACACTTACTAGCTGTCAGTTAACTCCGTTTGCCTCGGTTTCCTCATCTGTAAAATGAACTGGAAAAGGAAATGTCAAACTACTCCAGTATTTCTGCCGAGAGAACCCCAAATGGGGTCATGAAGAGTCATACATGACTGAACAACAATAATAATGTGTGCTAGCAGTTTAACAGAAGAAAAGGAGAGAAATAATAAAAAGGAAAAATGGAAGTTGCCAGGATAACTCAGCCTTATTCAAAACAGCACGTTATAAAAATAAAACCAATAAAATGCTTTTTAACAAGTTCCCCAACATTCAATTTTACCAGTTAAATCTTTTTTTTTTAACTAATGTCATTGTCAAAATATAACTCAGAAAAGGCCATTACACAACTAACTTCACACATACATACTTTTAAAACAACCTGCACTTCATTGATTTATAAGTCCTGGAATTGTTAGATAGCTGTTGCCAATTTTTCTTTGCTATTTACATACTTTACCTTTTCTTTTTCAAACTTTTTTAGTTGAATTGCAGCATGATATGCATGAGGGTTTTTGGTTGTTTTTGGAGTTTTGGGGGGCCAAGCAGATGTTTGGTTCAAGCTTTGGTGTCCTAGACTAAAAGGGCTCCAAACAATAAGTAGGTCTGTTGGGTTTGGCACTGCTGGCAGCATCAGTGTTCCATTCAAAGGGTAGAGCTTGGCAGAGGATATTTTGGGCACTACTTAGACTCTCAGGCATTTGGAAGAGTTAGTTTCCATCACAGATCCTGCACTTATGCTACCCTTCCTCTTTTCCAAGAATGCCACTAAGCTACAACCATGAGCATAAGAAGAAAAGACAACAACAGGCCAATACCTGTATCCCTTCTATGTTTCAGGTTCTGGTTTTTTTGTAAGTGCTTTATTAAAAACAAACATTATCCTCACGTCTCTATGATATTTCATTTTAATTTAATATTTGAATCCTTTGGGTTTTTTAAATTAATTTGTTTGTTTCATTTGTTTTCAACATTCATTTTTATAAGATTTCGTGGTCTAAATTTCCCTCCTCCCTGCCCTTCCGCTTACTTAAGATGTGCAATCTGATATAGGTTATACATGTATAGTCATATTAAACATATTTCACATTAGTCATGTCTTGAAAGAAGAATGAGAACAAAAGCAGAAAACCACGAGAAAAAAAAAAGAGAGCAAACAATATGTTTTAATGTGCATTTTGACTCCATGGTTCTTTCTCTGGATGTGGACAGCATTTTCCATCATGGAATTAATTGTCTTAGATCTTAGCACTGATGAGAAGAGCTGAATCATTGCATAATATTGCTCTTACTGTGTACAATGTTCTTCCTCCTGGTCTTGCTCCCTTCATTCTGTATCAGTATGTATTTATTTTGGGGGTATTTTTGGAGGGGGAAAGGCAGGGCAATTGGGGTTAAGTGACTTGCCCAAGGTCACACAGCTAGTAAGTGTAAGTGTCTGAGGCCAGATTTGAACTCAGGTCTTTCTGAGTCACAGGCTGGTGCTGTATTCACTGTGCTACCTACCTGCCCCTGCATCAGTCTTTGAACCACTTGTGAGAAATGTTTGCATCCAAGTCTTCATACTGGAAACATTTTAAGTGCATGCCCCAGGCCAAGTCACTCAACTTCTGTTTGCCTCAGTCCCCCCCTCTATAAAATGGGGTGCTGATAATAGCATCTGCTTCCCAGGGTTGCCATGAGGATCAAATGAGCAGGCAATGCACATTTTAATACTTAAAATGTTTCCAGACTTAGGAATTTCTTTTTTTCATTACATGCAAAAAAATAAATAAATAAATGCTGTTACTTCACCTCTCCGTTCCTCCCTTACTGGCTTCCTTTTTTCCTTGGTCCTTGAAAATGCCCCAAGTCCAAAACAATTGCCAGAAAGATGTCCTGGGTTATCTAATGGAATAGGGGAGAGAAAGCCACAAAAAAGGCTGAAATGCAACATTTTTATTCTCTTCTTACTGCCTCCATAATTATACCTTTTTGTGACACAGGTTTCTCATTTGTCAAATGCATAATTAATATGCACTTCTTTGATTAAGCATGGCTTCACACACTCTACATTCCAAGCAACCTCACCTCCTTGCTGTTCGCTATACCTGTAATCCCATCTCCCATCTCTTTCCCTCATGGGCTTCATGTGAGGCCTGTTAATGGGCAGGAAAGATCTTATAACCCATTAACATAACTGATTCAATCCCTCATTTTAAAGAGGGGTAAACTGAGACTAAGTGATTTGTTCAAGGTCACACAGCTAGCCAGTAAGGGAGTCCTTAGACACTAATTATTATTCTCTTGTGACTAGAGCAACTGTCTCTGAAACTATATGGGGAAATGGCTGCCATTGACCAGATTTTCCAATTTCCCTTTTAAACTGTAAATGTTTACAGAGCATCTCAACTGATCTTCAGGTCAGCTTGTCTGTATCTTGCTGTAATTAGCAGAAAAATCCTGACTCTTCAGTTGATTAATTTAGTTAAAAGTAACCAGCTTGGACACAGAGTGAAGTGTTAGGGAATGGCTTGAGGAGGAGGTGACAGATGAGTTTCCTAAGGAAGCTAAGGATTCTGAGATGTCCAGGAAGGGAAGAAATTCTTCCAGACATGTGAGGTGGCCTATGGAATCCCATAGAAGCGGGAGATGGAAGGCTGAGTTTGAGGAACAGCTAGAGGTACTAGCCTAGTCTGGCTGGAACATAAGACGACATGAAAGGGAACAATGTGAAATTAATCCAAACGGGTAGATGGGAACCAGATTTTGCAGGGTTGGAAGCGCCAGGCTAAAGATTTCTTATTTTATCTTAGAGAAGCAATAGGAAACCTTCATTTATTTTTAAGAAGGGAATGGCTTGACCAGATTTGCGCCTTAGCAGATTTTCGGGCACAGAGGATAGGTAGACCCTGGAGGCAGAGCCCTTAAATAAGAGTCTATTGCAATAATCCAGCTGAGAGGTGGTGAGGGCCTAGACTAGAATGGTGGGTGTTTGATTGAAGAGTACCAGGAGGCTGGGAGAGACTTTGAGGTAGAATCAATAAGACTTAACACCAATGAGGGAGAGTAACCACCGGAAAAGTATGAGAATGCAAATCTGGGTGGGTGACGGGGAGAATGGAATTTCTCAAGAGAAAGAAATGTCTTTGATTTCTCATTTTGAGTAATGGTTCCTCCTTTTCCCACTCAGCAATGGTCAATTACTCCTTTTCCTCCATCTTAAGAAGCACTGAAGAACAGAGACATTTTTTTTTGTCTTGGTATCTCTAGTACCTGGCACTGTCTGTGTCTTGCCATTATAGACATATGATAAATGCTTGTTTGTTGAAGATTCAGGGACTTGGATTTTTTTTTTATTATTATTTATAAAAAGAGGTGCAACAGAAATGGCCTGAAATCCAGAAACACCTGAGTTTAAGTCCCACCGTGGGCAAGTGATTTAATCTCTCAATTCTCTAAGTAACTCTCAGAGACACCTGCCTGCATTGGTAGAAGTAGTACCTCATTTAGGCATTTGAAATAGCCCCTATGCCTACAAAAAAACCAAAATGATCAGTTTGAGAAACTCTTCAATTCATTGGTACATTCTTTAAAGTTTTCACAGTTAAAATGGATTAAAACTTGAGAACTTCAATTTAGTATTGCTTTATGTAGGGTTCTTCCTTCTGTTTCTTCTGCATCCCCACTTCTAGCAAAGTAGGATCTTTGCTTCTGTAATTCCCTTCCAGAAGATTTGCCCAAGATCCAAGACTGGGAATGAGACTGAGGCTGGATTTCTCACGCTATTTAAACTCTACCCATTGAAATTCAGAGAATGTTTACCAGCCCTTGATTGGGTAACCTTTTCACTAGCCCAGATCCAGACACTTCAGCCAAGTAGAAACAGATGCCTACTCTTACCAATTACAGATATTAATGGGGTTACTTCTTCAGTTTACTTTGTTCATTGTTAGGAAAACATAAAGAATATCTCCATCATATTACTAAGAAACCCCATCTCTGAAAAATGAATGAATGAAAAAGCCTCCATTAAATATTTGTTATAAACCCAACACAGAGCTGAGGCACTGATGATACCACGAAAAACAAAAATAAGCCAGTCCCTACTCTCAAGGATATCACTGCTCTGTTTGAGAGAAACTAAAGAAATAGGAGGATTCAGCTTTAGGGAAGATGAAAAGCCTCATCAGCCCTAAATGTTCACTGTGAGGGTGGATGACAAGGCCCAGAGGTCCAGAGAGCACACCAAGATTGCAGATGGTAATGCCCTGGTCCCTGGAAGGTATCACAGCAGGCATATGTTAAGTCACAGCAAGCTTACTGAACTTTGTTTTCCCTATTATATACTTTATAATACAAAATAAATATAAAGTGCCGGGGCAAAAAAGAAAACCACAGCTCAGAAAAAATTTGCTCCTATTTCAGAATGTCTAGTGTCCTGACTAATTGCAGCAGGGTTTGGTCTAGGAGTGAAGCCTGAGAGCTTTCAGAACTAAGTAGTTCTCAAAGGAATGGATGATGGGACAAGGGTGGGAGAAGGAGGGTTGGTTTGAGACAAAACAGAGCCTATGCTTAGGTGATCCTCCTTGGGAAACTTTATTATCCGACTCTTTTCTGGCTTCCTTCCCAAATGCAATCTTCCCTAAAAGAGCAGCATATCTCTACAGAAGGAACTGAATGTTCTCCTCTGTTTTGTGTACTGGAGGTAGATGAGGTTGTATGGGGACTATAGGGTTGACATATTTACCTGGATGGTAATGGCATGATGAGAACCATAACAGAATTAAATGGAGTGTTGGGCAAATTAGTAAAGGAGAGAAAAGGTGGAAAAAGTCAGTGCCAAAGGAGCTGCATGAAGACAGAATGTTGGTTGAACTGTGAGTTTAACTATTCTGAAAAGCAACTTGGAATTAGGCTAAAAACACAAGAACTAAATCCCTTTTTTAAAAAAGAGGTCTAATGGACCCCTAAGGTATACTATGGACCTCTGAATAAAATCCCAATGTTAGTCATCTATCCCAAGGATATTAGAGACAGAAAAATGCGTCCCATATAGGCCTGTGTATTCATAATAGCACTTTTGGGGTAGCAAACAACTGGAAACAAAGTAGATGCTTATCCATTGGGGAATGGCAACCCAGTTGTGGAACATGGAAGTACTAGAGTATTATTCTGCTGTAGGAAATAATGAATAAAACTTTGGAGATATGGGAAGAGATATTGAACTGATGCAGACTGCATTAAGCAGAACCAAGAAAGCAGTGCACACAATAATGATAACAAGTTTATTCCCAGAGAAAAGTAGAGAAAATGCATCTTCCTTTCCTGATTGTAGAGATGGGGGGTTATGAGTATGAAATACTACATTTACTAGCAGACACGAATTTGCTAAGCTGTTTTATTCTTTCTTTTTAAGTCTTTTTTATTTCTTACAAGGGATGCTTTGCTGGGGGGGAGGAGACATAAATGTGAAAACAAGTGTTATGTGATGAACAAATGACATTGATAAAAATAAGGTAAATTTTATTTTTTTAATTAAATTTTATGTTTATTTTTAGTTTATATCATTCATTTTCACAAGGGTTTGAATTACAAATTTTCTCCCCATCTTTCCCCTACCCGCCCCCCCAAAACAGCCGTCCCACTGAATACCCCCTCCCCCAATCTGCCCTTTCCTATATCCTCTCCCATCGCCCCTCTGGCTTTCCTGTAGGGCAAGATGGATCCCCATACCCCAGTGCCTGTACATCCCATTTCCCAGCTACATGTAAAGAAAATGTATTTTTTTAAACATTTGATTCCAAAACCTTGAATTCCAGATTCCCTCCCTCCTCTCTCGTCATCCACCCTCACTGGGAAGACAAGCAACTCAACATAGGTTGCACATGTGCAGCCATACAAAACATTTCCATAGTGGATATATTGTTGGAGACTGACTATACCTCCCTCCTTCCTATCCCATCCCCCACCCATTCCAATCTCTACCTTGACCCTGTCCCTTTCAAAAATGTGTGCTTCTAACCACCCTCTCCCCCCAACCTGCCCTCCCCTCCATCTTCCCCCTTCATTCCCCTCCCCCCTACTTCTCTGCAGGGTGAGACACCCTATTTAGTGTGTATGTCATTCCCTCCCCAAGCCAAACCCAATGAGAGTAAGGTTGACCCATTCCCCTTTGCCTTCCTGTTCTTCCCTTCTATTGCAACAGCTTTCCCCTGCCTCTTCTATATGAGATAATTTACCCCACTCTGTCTCTCCCTATCTCCTCTCATTATATTCCTCTCTCACCTCTCAATTTCACCTTTTAAGTATCATCCCTTCCTATTCAATTGATCTGTGCCCTCTGTCCATGTGTACCTGTACACATATATACACACACTCACATATGTATTCTTCCTCCCATATACCCCCCTATATAGACATATATATGTATGTATGCATATATACACATTTATATTCCCTTCAACTATCCTCATTCAGAGAGAAGTTTCATAAGTTACAATTATCGTTTTTCCATGTAGGAATGCAAACAGCTCAACTCTGATAAGTTCCCCTGATTTCCCTTCCCTGTCTACCCTCTCATGCCTCTCTTGCCTCCTATATCTGAATGTCAAATTCTCTATTCAACTCTGGTCCTTTCATCAAGAATGTCTGAAAGTCCTCTATTTCATTGAATGAACATACCTTCCCCTGAAACACCACACTCAGCTTTGCTGGGTTGGTGATTCCCGGCTTCAATCCCAGCTCTCCTTGATCTAGGAACTCTGAAACCTGGCTATAACATTCCTTGGAGCTCTCTCCCTGGGATCTCCCCCAAGAGGCAATAGGTGAATTCCCTCAACCTCCACTTTGCCCTGTGGCTCCAAAATATCAGGGCAATTTTCCCTGAGAACCTCCTGAAGGATGAACTCCAGGCTCTCCCCTTGATCATGGCTTTCAGGCAGTCTAACAATTCCCAAACCACCTCTCCCAGATCTACCCACCAGGTCAGTGACCCCCCCCCCCCAAGGAGATACCTCACACCACCCTCCACCTTCTCACCTGCCTGGATCTGCTCAATAGCATCCCGACCTCCCACAAAGTCACCAGCCTCCACCTGCTCCAATCCAATTCCAAAGGAATCACTATCCTCAGCAGGCCCCTGAAATTCCCTTTCCCTCCAGCAAACCTGGCCCCCAAGGCATTCATCTCCTCACTGGCTCCCTGACCCCTCTGCCATCTGAGCTAGTCCACCCTCCAAGGTGCCATCCTCTTCAGTCAGTTTGTTGACTTGCCCCCCCATGACCCTCCTGCATTACTCTCATCTCCCCTCCCAATTCCTCCTCCACCTCTTCCACCTGGTCCTCAAAATCCTTCTTAAACTCCTCCATGGCCTGCAACCAGTTCATACCTTTCTTGGAAGCTTTTGATGCAGGAGTTTTGACTTCATTGTCTTCCTCCCATTCCATGCTATGATTCTTTTTGTCCCCAAAAAAGGAATCTAAAATTGGGCTGCTGCATTTTCTTTGCTTCCTTTTTCTTGCTCATGTTGCCACTCAATTACTTGACTTTTGAGCTTTCTGCCACAGTAGAACTCTCCTTCCAGAGAGGAGAGCTTTGTCCCAAATCTCTGGGGTTTTTGGAGCTGCCAGAGCTACTAGTTGGCTACCCTCTCTGGAGCCTCCACAGGCTCTGGCACCTGGTCACATAGCCTAGGACCTCTACCCAAGACAGCTATCTAGATCCAAACAAGTTAAAACAAGAGCGATTACCCTTCAGAATGGTCGCTTGGTCCCCCTACAGTCTGCAGGCCAGGAGCTCTGAAGCAGCCACACAGTGGTGGCTGCATGGCCACCGTGCCTCAACTGCTTCTCCTTAGAGGGCAGAGGCCAGATGGCACTCTTGGTTCCCCTGTTCCTAAAGTCCACACTGACCTTTTACTTTGCTTTTGGCATTTATGGGTTAATAATTCTGGAAACTGCCACAGCTGCTGGTGATCCACTCTCCCAAAGTCCCTCCAGCCAGGGTTGATGGGGGCTGCCCTGGGGCTAAAACCTGAGGGCTCACACAGGAGTGGGATGTGCTCCCAGCATGCTGTGATGGACCCTTTCTGTCCACCTGCCTGGCTTCCTTCAGCAGGAGATTTGTTTCTCTGTGTCACTTTGTGGGTTCTGTAGCTCTAAAGTTTGTTTAGAGTCATATTTTTTAGGTATTTGAGGTGATTACAGGGGGAGTTCATGGAGTTTTCCTGCTTCTATGCCACCATCTTGGCTCTGCCCCCAATGGGTAATATAAAGTAAATTTTCAAAAAATAAAACAATATAATGGTATAGGTTTGGGGGATACTTTAAAGGCTCTCAACAAAAAGGCAAGGAGAAGCCTAAGAGAGTCAACCTGCCTTTACTTCCTTCATTGTCTTCTCTTAGGCAATCCTCCTGGCTCTGCATTTCTCTCAGAAGGAGACAGCACTTTGACTGGCCACATACAGAGTTGAACAGGATATCTTATTTCTGCAGACACAAGTCTCTAAATCAGTTGATGTCAGGAAGGGTAAACCAAAATCTACAAAATATATCTATTTTTTATTATTTTATTTTTCAGTTTTCAACATTCAATTTTATAAGATTTTGATGTCCAAATTTTTCTCCCTCCTTCCCTCTCCACTGCCCTACCCCAACATAGCAAGCAACCTGATATAGGTTATATATGTACAATCATATTAAATATATTTCCACATTGGTTCATGTTGTGGAAGAATAATCAGACCAAAATGGAAAAACCATGAGAAAGAAAATACAGAAAACAAAAACAAAAAAACCCCAAAACAGTGAAAATAAACATTTCGATCTGCATTCAGACTCTACAATTCTTTCTCTAGATATGGATAACATTTTCCATCATGAATCTTTTGGAATTGTTTTGAATCCTTGTATTACTATGAAGAGCTACTTCTGTCATAGTCGGCGGTGAATTTTCCCTTTTCATTTTTGATACTGGTAATTTGGTTTTCTTCTTTCATTTTTAAAAATAAAATTAACCAAAGATTTGTCTATTTTATTGTGTTTTTTTCCCTATAAAACCTGCTCTTGGTTTTATGAATTAATTCAATAGTTTTCTTGCTTTCAATTTTATTAATCACTCCTTTGACTTTCAGAATTTCTACTTTGATATTTAATTGGCTGTTTTTAATTGGTGCTTTTTCTTTTGTTTTTAGTTGCATACCCACTTATGTTACTTGTGTTTAGTTTTTAGTTGCATGCCCAATCATGAACTCCTCTTTCTCTATTTTATTCATGTAAGCATTTGGAGATATAAAATTTCCCATAAGTCCTGCTTTGGCTGTTTCCCATAAAGTTTGGTATGTTGTCTCATAATTGTCATTCTCTTTGATGAAATAATTGCTTGTTTCTATGATTTGACTCACACTTTTTTTTAGCATTTGATTATTTTGTTAACAATTATTTTTTTAACATGTAATTTTTACATACTCTCTTAACTTTCTCAGTATTTAGTGAATGCTGAAGACCATTTGTTAGTGATATTTTAGGGGGAATTCCTATTCAAGTCCACATCAAACTAGATAACCTCTAAGACCCATTCTGACTTTTAAGATTTTATGATTCTGACAATTTATGAAGGCCCTTGGAAAATGACTTTTTCTGAATTCTTGTCCCATGTTGTCAAGATTCCATCTGCTATACTACACTACCTTGGAGTCAGAAAGACCTAGGCTCTGTCCTGCTCCTGACACATACTAGCTCTATGATACTTCTCATTGCCCCTAAGCAATTCTTTAAGCTAATAAGCTGTCACTCAGTAGAAGGACTTGTCACATCTATACTTCTGAACATCAATGAAGCCAGTTCCAAAATAAACAAGAAAAGTTCAGTGCATTGTGCACTGAGGTAGATTCCTTAAGGTTCCAGAACAATCCACTATATTTTTCTGTTAACAACAATAGCTGCAAATTGGACAATTGCTTTTATTTTAAGAAAATAACCATCTTTTGAACCTTTCCACATTATAGTCATCTTCATGTTTCCCTAAAAAAGGAACTCACTAAAAAAGTTTATGAGAAAGCTTGTGGAGATCAGATCCTTGCTGGCCCCTGCTGTTGGTTGGGTTCAGTGCCAAAATGTTAACAGCTGTGGAGATATTAAGGACGGCTTCATTGAGATGCAGTTTGTTTGAATGTGTCCACCTTAGTTACCGCTGTTAGTATTGAACATGTGGCCCAACATCTGTGGATTAGAACATGTTCAACCAAGTCTTTAAAAAGAAATTTTATCCTGTTTCTTTTTTTTTTCAAGATCAGACATTATCCCATCTTTGCCAATTACCTACTAATTCAAATTAAGTTTTTCTTCCTTTTTACAAAAGATACTAATTCTTTTAGAATCTTCCCACTTCAAGCATTTCTTACTGCCTGATTAATTGTCCCTTTTGTTAGGGTTACTTTACCTTCTCAGGAAACTCTATTAGGACTAACTGCTCTAGTCATGTAATTATGACTGCCAATTCATGAAGGTTTAATGTATCTGTCTTGTCTTCTGTTTTCTACACATGAATATCGTTTCTTCCAGCCAGCCTCCACAGAAAGCACATTGAGTTTCTTACTCCCATGACTCAGTATCTGACTTAGAGAACCTCGCCAGCTCACAGCTGTTTGCCTGTAGTAGGCAGAAGGTTTGATTTGATGGCTGAACTTGAAGCCCCTTTAACTGAGTTTAAGAGTAATTTTCCACAATGTTACTGACTTCTTGTTGCTGAACATTTGGGATCTTGTTGAAATGGAGATAAATTTGGAAGATTACAAGTCTGTTTTCTTTTCTCACTCACTCAGCAAAACTTTTTTAAGCTCCTGTAATGTGTAAGGCACTGCACTGACTTGGAAATGGGAATCCAAAGATTTCTTAAAATATAATCTCTCCCTTCAAGGAACTTCCAGGATCCAATGTGATAGTGTTGTATAATGGGTAGAGACAGTCTCTGATTCAGGTAATGGCAGAATGGTATGGTGGAAAGAATACTCACTATAGTATCAGAAGACCTAGTTGGAAATTACAGAGGATAGAGTGCTGGGCTTGGAGGCAGGAAGACCTGAGTTCAAATCTAGCCTTAGACACTTATCAGCTGTGTAATCTTGGGCAAATCACTTAACCTCTGCCCTCCTTACTTTTTTTGACTGTAAAAATGTGAATTATAATAATAGCTACCTTGAAGGGATGTTGTGAAGATCAAATAAATTATTTGTAAAACAAGCACGTAGCACAATGTCTGGTACATATAATAAGCATTTTAAAACAGTTATGGTCAGAAAGATATGCATTCTAATACTACCTCAGACACCAACAAGTTGTATGACCTTGGTAAGTACTCTTAGCTTCCTCTTTGGACTCCATTTTCTTTATCTATAAAATGAGTAGGGTGTTGGACTAGAATTTATTGTTGTTCAGTCCTTTCATTCCTATTCAACTCTTTGTGACCCCACCTGGAATTTTCTTAGCAAAGATGCTGAAGTAATTTCTCCAGTTTATTTTACAGATAAGGAAACTAAGTCAAACTAAGTTAAGTGACTTATCCAGTGTCACACAGCTAGTAAGCATCTTAGATCAGATTTGAACTCAGAGAGATGAGTCTTCCTGACTCCAGGTCCAGCATTCTATGCACTATGGTGCCACCTAGCTGCCCCTAGATAACTTATTTATGGCCTGAATTCAAGTCCTGCTTCTCGCTATTCTGACCACCTGACCTGGGACAAGTCACTCAGCTACTGTGTCCCAGAGTCCATAGAATGTAGAACAGCTGCTGATCTAAACCAACTAGAGGGAGTTTCCTCTCTGGAAGTTTCCTATACCAATGGTAATAATGCCTCCTCCTCCCCCCTCCCCCGCTTCTTCCCCTGCTCCTGCAAATGCAGTGCATGTATTGAGGTAATAGCCAATAAGTATTTATTTAGCATTTACTACTATGTGCCAGGCATATTTATAATTATAATTATAAATTATGTAATTATAAAATATAATTCATATAAAATATAAATTATGTAAAATAATATTTATTAGGGGAGCAAGGCTCCCACCTACAATGGGTTTCCACTACTCCACAAAGTGACAGATATCCAACAAGAAAGCACTAGCTAATCAATATTTCTAACCAAAAAACAAACGTCAAAGACTTTTTTAAAAGTTTCTTTTTATATAGAAGTCTACATACCATTGCCTTTTCTTGCCTGTTTTCCTGGAAATGATTGTAGTGACTTAAAAGAAGATAAAACTAAGCTAATATCCATGAGTACATCATAATGCTATGTACAGGATAATTCATATAAGGCACTGCTTAGGAATTTTTATGTCATACATTCTCCCCCCCTTACTGTTTCTGCACATTGAGCCATTCATGATGTCACCTAAATATTTTATATGATCCCCAAATAAGAATTAATCCTGGGCATTACCATGAGGATATTGAAAATCGTTCATCAACTTTGGGGAAAAAAACAAAACAAAACAACTCTCGCTCTCAACTGGGCCATTTGGCTTTATGCTTAAACATCATTCTCCTGAAACTAGGTATTGGTTGATGACATGCAGCTAATTAAATGAAGAAATGTCCACGTTGGTGAAGATTATAAAATCCCAGCAATGAAAATGCCTCCCATTTCTTTGTCCTCCCTTTATCATTGATTATTCAGCAAAATCATTACTAATTCAAGATTTTCATTCACTTTTGTGGCTTTTTTAGTGCTCATAATTGGTAAATCCTCCATTTTCTGTATTTTGTTTTTATCCTTCATAAATTATATATAATATGGATTTAAGCCAAAACTCTTTCTTCTTTTTGCTCAGCTTACTTCAGAAGGTGCTTTTCCCTAACATCACATATCTAGAGTGGGAAAGAGACATTCCACCTCTTGCTAGTCTTGCCCTTTCATGGATAGAAGGTGCTGCACGGCATAAATGGAGAGGACCTCAGATGTAGAATCCAGGAGTTCAAATCCTGACTCAGATACTTCCTTGAACAAATAACTTAATCTTTCTCAGTCTCTGTTTCCTTATTTATAACATGGGGATGATATAGCACCTACTTCCCAGGGTTGTTGAAAATAAAATGTGATAATATATTTAAAAGCGTTTTACAAATCTTAAAGCTAGATATAAATACTAGCTATTATCTTCATTTCTGGCAAGGAAATTGAAGCCCAAAGGAGAAAAAAGAGACTTCCATAAAAAAGTACTAAGTGGTAAGTTCAGGACTAAAATTCAGATCTTCTGACTGTTATAATGTGTTGCCTACCCAGTTAGTATATGCTTTTGAACAGCGAATTAAACACTATCAACTTAAGGTAAGACATAAGAAGGAAAGAGAACTCTCCTCCAGGAAAAAAGAATCACATAAACATGATCTAGTTAGTTACTAATGATTGTGCAGTATCTTCTCCTCAGCTTCATTTTTGTCTCTATTGGTATAAATACTAGAGTCTGCTGTATTTTGCAGTATAGTCTAAAAATAATGCCAAATGATTTAAAAGCATTATTACAAAGTAAAGAAACATTTCAAGTTGATTTCAAATTATCTTATTTTGTAAAAATAATATAGAAAGCAGTTATTGTGTATAAATGAATAACAAATGATAGTATATTAAAAGCTGATTAATGAATTTTTATAATAAGAATAATTAACATTTATAGATTGCCTACTATGTGCCAGGCATTGTGCTAAGAGGTTCACACATATCATCTAGTTCAGTCCTCTCAACATCTCTGGAAGGTAGGTCCTATTATTATTCTCATTTTACAGTTAAAGAAGCTAAGTCAAACAGAGGTTGTGACTTGTCCAGGATCAAATAGTTAAGAAGTAGCAGAGACTGGGTTTCAACTCAGGTCTTCCTAACTACATGATTACTGCTCTGGCCACTGTATTACCCAGATCCCTCAATGGAGGGTTCATTCACTGTCAAAGTTTGGGGAACCTTTGCATATTAAAAGATGTATCAAGAAACCATGGAGAAAAAAGTGAAGACGTTATGTCATTACTCTCATCCATGGATTCCAAGTTGATTAATCTCTGTTCTCCAAATATACCCTATCTATACTTTCCCATTCACTACAGAAATAATCACCAAAGTTGGATTGGGGATCCAAGGAGGCAATGAGGAAGGGGCATGGCATGATCCCAAACAGGCCATGGTTTGTCCACAAGGAATATGTAATCAGTCAATTGAAAGGTGGAATCATGGGTTGTATTTATTCTACCTCCCCCAAAGCGACTAATCATGAGGCTTGTCTCAAACAATCACAGCTACCTTTCATCCATCACAACCCAACACTTCCCTTACCCATCATCCCCACTGCTGTGAAAACTCCCAACCTTCGGACCTGAGAATCAGGGCAGATATATTCTAATTTCTCAAGGTAATTAATGTCTGCCCTCACCATCAAGAGTATTTAACAACCAGATTTGTTTTTAAGTGCGTAGGATATACTTTCAAGTTTAATATTCATTATTAAGATTTTCTCCATCACTTTTTAAAGTCTAGACAATAAAATAATAAACCAAGCCCAGATTTGTGCTTTTCTATGATTTCTGAGGGGTAAATACTCACCCTGGAATTTTAACAATTGGATCTAGCAAATAGTTCAGTTGGCTCCATCATGCCCCTATATACTGAACAGCCAAATCTATAGCTGAGCATGTGACATTGGAAAAATACCCTTTTTTCTCTCCAGTGTACCTGCTAGGAAAAGTAATTACTGATAGGACTACACAATCAAAGAATTTAATGACAACTACAGCAGAGAACCAGTAAGAAATCAAAGGATTGTCGGATGTTAGCCCGTGCCCAGTTGAAGTTAGGTAGTATGAATTTTCTGTGGAACGGTTCACTTATTTCTGTATTAGAAAGTCTAAGGTGGTGATAAGAGCACCACTGAAGTGGTGTGCATGCAGAGCAGAGAGAAATATAGTTAAGAATCTACTTAAGCGGGGCAGCTAGGTGGTACAGTAAATAGAGCACCGGCCTGAAGTCAGGAAGACCTGAGTTCAAATCAGGCCTCACACACTTGACACACTTACTAGCTGTGTGACTTTGGGCAAGTCACTTAACCCCAACTGCCCTCCAAAACAACAACAACAACAAAAAGAATCTACTTAAGGCTCTGTGATGGCTCCCCATGGCCTACTAATTTCAGTCCAGACTCTCAAGCCTGACGTTTAAAGTCTTCCATCAATTGACCTCACCTTACTTGTTCAGCTTGAAAATCCAAGGTTCTGAAAGGCAGCACATCTGCTACAATAAGATCAATCTCCTTATCTTCCTTTCCTTCCTCTTTCTCCAGATAACCCATTTTCCTTCTGCTTATTTTTTGTGTGTGTGTTTGCCTCTATGACTTTTCCTGCATTTCTTCTCTCCCTATCTTCAAAAATACTAACCTTCAAAGCCAAGTTCAAGTTTTACTTCTTTCACAAAGCCCTTCTTGATGAGGTTAGTTGAATAATGGTGAAAGTACTCTTCATTGTTTATCATGTAGGGTAGAGAATCCTATCTTTTTCTTAAAGCTTCCCCAACAAAACCTGGGAAATTGGCCATCGCAGATTCTCTCATTGATAAATACCAGTCTAGCTAGAGATAAAATGCTAGCTTAAAGTTCACAAGATGTGAGAACAAGGAGCAAATTCCTGAATTGGAGATCCTTATGTACACTTCCATTATTAAGGCCAATGGTTGAAATCAGAACTTTTTTCTATTTGAGTCAGTCCCTGGCAAGAAATTTAAATTTACTTATGAAAAGGAAAGAGTTTAAGCTACTAAAGAATAGTGGACGTGTTTAAGATTACAGTAATAATTAGTTGTTTTTCAGTCATTTCAGTCATGTCTGACTTTGTGATCTCATTTGAGGTCTTCTTAGCAGAGATACTGGAGCAATTTGCCATTTCCTTCTCTAGCTCATTTTACAGGTGAGGAAATTGAGGCAAACAGGGTAAAATGGCCTGCCCAAGGTCACACAGCTAGTAAGTATCTGAGACTGGATTTGAACTCAGGTCTTCCTGACGTCAGGGCCAGTGCTCTATCCCTTGTGCCTCCTAGCTGCCTCCAGATGTGTCAATAAAAACATAATGAATATATCCACTGAGTGTTCTTCCCTATCTATATTCTGTCTTTATAGATCAAGCTATGAAAGGGACATCAGAGGAGATCTCGTTCAATACCCACATTTTATACCTGAGACCCAGGGAATTCAAGTGACTTGCCCACAGGGGAATAGGGGATAAGAGTACTGAACTTGGAGTCAGAAAAGACCTGGTTTGAAATCCTCTTCTGTACATCCCCTGACTGAATGATTACAAGGCAATCACAGAGACACAGGCAACTCCCACAAACTAATGAATTAATTTATGAAAAAAAAACCATTTATTATGCACTTACTATTGCTAAGCTCAGGGAACATATAACAAAAGCTAGATAGTCTTTTCAAAAAACTCAAATTACTTCATATAGTATAGACTCCCTAAGGTATAACAGGTTATCTTCTATGTAGGGCAAATCCTTTATTATTGATACCCCACTGCTATTAGTTAAACATTAGCTTATTTATTTACATTTCTCATTAGATTGCATATCCTTCAAAGACCACAGTTGTGCCTGTTGCCTTTGTAGGTCTCTCAGCACCGAGGGCAGTGCCCTATACATAGTGATTATTCCATACCTATACATAGTGAACAATCCTTAAACATAACTGACTTAACATCTCCCATTGACCATCCTCATAAAATTTCTCAGTCAAAGGTGTATTTGTAGAGCTCTTGTTTCAACTTTCTGTTCATGGTATGTTTGGAAGGAGACACTAAGAGGAAATAGTGGCTCCAGGGAGCGGCAACAGCTGGAAGGCATCTCTAATTAGATTCCTGGCTGACTTAGGCTGCATTTATAACTTTCCATGTGTTGACTGGAAAATGATTCCCAAAACAACGTGCAGATTTAAAAAGATTTGTTGCTTGAATGTCACTCAGTGGGAAGTTTTCTTAAACCCCCCTGAAAGAAAACTGAGGAAACACTGTATTCTGATGAAGAAGAAGCTATCCCCAGAGACTGTCTTTGAGGCTAGATAAGTCTGACAGACTTCACTATTTACTCATACAAATTTCACCACTGTCATTACATCATCACATTAAAGATGTCCTTAAATATTGTAGATGAAATTCTATCTGATTCTTAGGTTGTTTTCTCTTAAGGAATTTGGAGATTGCTTTGCAAGTAACATTTTAGATTTCTTCAAACAAACAAAAAAGAGCTATACTGAGTGCTTTTCAGTCCAATAAAACAAATCAGTGGATGTCAACTATGACAACAGATGTTGAGCATTTGTGATTTGGGTTTTCTGTTTATGGTGAAAATTTTGGGTTGTTAGTTTTGTTTCTTCATTTTCTAATTTGGAAAGATGGATTTAAAACTCTCCTTCCTGAGTTAAAGAAAAAAAGAAAAAGAAGAGAAAGAAAGACAGACAGAAAGATGAAAGGAAAGAAGGAAGGAAGGAAGGAAGGAAGAAAGAAAGAAAAAGAAAGAAAGAAAGGAAAGAAAGAAAAAACAAAGCAAGAAAGATAGAAAGAAAGAAAGAAAGAAAGAAAGAAAGAAAGAAAGAAAGGAAGGAAGGAAGGAAGGAAAGAAGGAAGGAAG
>CM053583.1:163889213-163904459 GCA_028627135.1 Pseudochirops cupreus
GGGGGGGGGGAGTTGTTAGGACAAACCCACCTACTGAACTTACCTCTGCTGGCTAGATGCTATTGATTTGTGGTGCTACATTGCCTCATTCTATATGCAGGAATTTGCAGAAATGGGGCCCCAGAAATAGTTATGGAATGCATTAAAATCTTCATTTTGTAAGATGGAGATGGGGGTGGGGTAGCTTTCCAGCTGGGGCCCTGATGTTCATTTCCAAGTAGAATATCCCACCCCACACCCCCACTGATTGCTTTAGTGTGGTTAAAAGTTAGACTTGTGCCCTCCAAAATCAGATATCCTCTAGATGCAGTTAACAAATTAACACAAAATAGCACTTTTTGACATAAATTATCTTGTGTATTTTTAATTTCTGTTATAAAAATATGAAAAACAATTTTCACAGGTCTAGCTGGCTTTCAACAATAGATGGGTTCCTGAAAAGTTCTGTGTCTCATTAATTTACATTAGATCAAAAAAAGGCACCTAATATTTTCATGCTTTATTTTCTGTCCTCTGTCTCTTTCAAGTAATACATTATCTGTAAACAAATTTTTAAATGTTCTAGGGGAACTTGTGTATACAAACATATGTACATATACATACATAATATACACATACACACATACATACACACATATATATATGCATATGTGTATGTATGTTGTCGACCACAAAAACCAAAGTTTGTTCTAAGAAAGAATCAAATGATTTAGGTTGGGTTCACATTTTTCTTTCTCTCACAAGTTGGCATCATGTATTGCATGGGATTTACAGTCCAGGACTGTCTCAATTTGGGATTTGGGTTGCCCAAATGTGTGTGTGTGTGTGTGTGTGTGTGTGTGTGTGTATACCTTTCCAACAAGGGCTGATATTACCTTGCCATCAGCCACCATTCAGTTTCACACACACACACACACACACCAGATCATTCCCAGTTTTGGACTATCTAGGCAGAAAAATCTGTCTCGATTCAAGCCTGAGTAGGATAAAATCAATTCAGGTTTGGGTCTGATTTGACCAGGATAAGGCGATTCAATGCAATCTCATCAGTAATGTCCTTTAGAAGAACTTTGGAGCAGGAGACTGGCTGGGGATGGGAGTGGGGGAGGTTCTGAGAATTCTTTTTCACAAGGTATATATAGATATAAATATAGATATAGTTATACCCTGTGGTGAATTCTTTCACCAATGGGAAAAATCCCTGGTTAATAAAAATAAATCCAATGCCTATTTACTTCTTTTCTAGTGATCTATACATCTATATCTAAATATGTCTATACCTATATATCTGTGTTTATCTATCTATACATTTGATTTTCTGAAAATAGGGAAGAGTTTTCCCTGTCTCACATTTCTTCAGAACAGTCATTTAGAGTTTAATTCCTGTAATTATTCTGTGTAGCATCTTAATATGGGGGCAAGAATATTGATCTTAAAGTCCTAGAACTTCAGTTTAAATCTCTCCATCCCTTACAATGTCCTCCTTAGATTGTAAGCTTCTTGTGTCAAGAATGTCTTTTGCCTTTCTTTGAATCCCTAGTGTAGTTCCCAGAACATTTGTTGTCTAGTAGTGCCCGAGTCTTCATGACCCCATTTGCACATAGTTGGTTATTAATAAATACTTATTGACTCACTGAGGGACTCATTTGATCTTTAGGTTTCATATCTGAAGCAAGAGGGATATGGACTAGATGAAGTTTCATTTAAGTCCTAGAACAATGCTCCCCCTTTTTCATTTTTATAAGGAAGGGATGTTAATTCTCTCTAATGTGATAGCATGTATAAATCACTTTCTCCAGTATTAATTTAAAAAATTAGTCTAAACCCTGTCTTGACAATTTTCCCACTCTTTAAATTTGTGTCCCAGGCACCACCTAACTAGCACTAGCCCAGAAATGGGGTCAAATTGTTACTTGTATAACCAAACCATGTTCCCAGTTAATCACAGAGCAACCAAATTCTAGTAATTTGACACTTAAAGACAAGAGAGGAAAAAGAATATTATCATTAGACTGTAACTCTAAACAACAATCATTTTGGTGTGGTTTTAATGGCAATAGAATATTTTAAATGAGTTTTCCATTTCAAAGCAATTTGGCTTCATGATCTGGCTATCCCATGGAAAGACACACATCTTAATTCTGCATCTTCTATGAACTAAACAAAACCTTTTACTATCAATAAAATTGTTTCTTCCCTTACTGAACCAAACCCCATCATTTCACTGATTATAACCCAGAATATTCTTTTTGTTTCATGTTGCATATTCGTGTGGCTTTTGTAGTTAAGATGATATAATGAACCTGGAATCAAACAATTTGATTGACCCTCTGAAAATCCAGCAGACATATTGTCATTCTAGAACAAACCACAAATAGTATTTGTTTCCTTTCTGCAAAAGTGTATGGAAGTGGGCTCATCCAAGTAACGTTTTCAATAGAGTATGAGAGAAATGTATATAACGGTACTGAACCTTCTGTTGTCTTACCCCAAACCAGCTGGGAGTGACTGCAGGCTCTTGACACCCATGACTTTGAACAAAAGCAAGGATTCACAGCAAGGTAGTGTGATACAGTAGAAAAACCCTTGCCTCTGGAATCAAAGGACCTGAGTTCAAAATTCTGCTTCTCACACAACTTTGCAGTTAACAGAGAACTGAAGGACTGATTTGGAACAAGAAGGGAGGAAAAGTAGAATGGCGTAAGCATTCTATAATGCCTATTATATAAATGTGCTAAGTGATTTTTGCAAAGTTTATCTCATTTGATGATCTCAACATCCCTAGGATGTAGGTGCTCTTACTGTCTCCATTTTACAGTTGAGGATACTAAGGCAAATGACTTGCCCAGGATCACACAATTAGTACATATCCGAGGCAGAATCTGAATTTAGGTCTTCCCTGACTCCAGGCTCAGCAACCTATGTACTTCACCACCAGCTGCCCCTGTTGCCAGGATGGTACTCCACTGGGAGGCAGATTTTGGGAAACAAATATCAATCCTTTGAGAATGAGTAACAAACAAGGGGGGCAAGTAGGTGGTACACTGGATAGAGCACTGGCCCTGGAATCAAAAAGACCTGAGTTCAGATTTGGCCTCTGATACTCACAAGCCACTTAACCCTGTTTACCTCCGTTTCCTCATCTGTAAAATGATCTGGAGAAGGAAATGGCAAACCACTCCAGTACCTTTACCAAGAAAACCCCAAATGGGATCAGAAAGAGTTGGACATTCTTTATGACTGAAGGACAACAAACAAAACAATGTGTTCCCTTATTTGATTCTATTTTACTGTATGTTGTTGGTCAGTTATTTCAGTCATGTCTCACTTTTCATGGCCCTACTGGGGGAGGTGGTCTACATACATGGAGTCACTCCTTAACCCTCAGTTGCTTTAACCTCTTTTTACGGTTTACTTCTTGATCTTGCAATCATTTTCTTGACTTTACCTAAAGTGATTGGACCAAAAAACATCATAGGCACTCAACATGAAATAGATACTCAGTTAATAGTATTGTGATTCTTATTAGCTGCTTCCTAATGACATCTTTTTGCATGCAAATTATATTTTTATGAAAATATTTTACTTTAATCTCCCAGCCTTGCTTCTGTCTGTCTATGGGAAATGAACAAAATATGGCAAAGATAATAAGACTCTTTTGACTAGAGAGAACAGAATCAGTTAATGCAAACACTCAAGACAAATTCATTGGCCCTGTAATGGACTAATTCACAGGTTTCAGAAAAGTGGCCATGAATATAGATGTAAAGAGGACTAGAAATTTTCATTATTTTATTGACAAATGAGCTAATCTGTTGCCTAGTCTTAAGGGCAAAGACCCCACACTCCTTCACTTTTGATCTTCTGTTCCCCTTAATTCAAAATTACAATGTTGATCAGTAGTAAGATTATTTTTAAAATAGGATTCTGGTTTCAGTTACTCAGAACTTTGTGAAGGAACTTCTGTTTCAGATAGATGTTTCCATGTTTAAAACCTTAATTATAGGTAAATGTACTTTCTTAGGAATTCCAAGAAAACTTATCTTCAGCTCTCCTTAAATATTTCAGAGGTGGTGGTGGTGTATGTGTGTGTGTGTGCGGGCAAAAGATTGAAGCCTTTTAAAATTGTGAACTCAAAGGAAGACAAACAGTGAGAATACAAACCCTTTCAAACTACTGTGCCTTAAATTTGGTTTCTAATGGAGGGTTTATATTATCTACTATCTAGCTTGCTGTTTTCCTCTAGTTACCATTACTGAATTCTCTTTTCTCAAAGTTTTGCACTATCTCTGGATCAGAAACATTGATTTGGGATATAATATGATCTACGTTGTAGCCCAATGAAGCTCCTGATGCTGATGGAATCACAAGTCTACTTTATTTTTTTCCTTTAACATTTTTATTTATCCCTCTTTCCCCTGCCATCTCCTTGAGATGGTAAACAATAGGTTAGACATGTTCAATTATGTAAAACATTTCCATATTAGCCATTTTGTGCAAAAAAGACTCAAACAAAAGAAAAAAGAGAAAGAAAGTGAAAAATGGTGTGCTTCAGTCTGTACTCAATCAACATCATTTTTTTCTCTGGCGGTGGACAGTATGTTTCATTATTAGTCCCTTGAAATTGTCTTGGATCATCATATTGCTGAGAATAACTAAGTCATTGACAATTCATCAAACAATACTGCTGTTACTGTATCCAACATCTTCTGGTTCTGTTCACTTCACTATGCATCAGTTCATGTAAGTCTTCCCAAGCTTTTCTGAAATGATCCCACTTGTCATTTCTTACAGCATAATATACCATCATTTATTTAGCCATTACCCAGTCGATAAGCATTCTCTCAATTTCCCATTCTTAGCCAACCACAAAAAGAGCTGCTATAAATATTTTTGCACAAATAGGTCTTTTTTCCCCTTTCTGAATATCTTTGGGATATAGACCTAGCAATGGTATTGGTGGATCAAAGGATATGCATAGTTTTATATCCCTTTGAGCATAATTCCAAATTGCTCTCCTGAATGTTTGGATCAGTTTACAACTCCACCAACAGTGCATTAAAGTCTCAGTGTTCCCATATCCCCTCCAACACCCAAAATTTTCCTTTTCTGTCATATTAACTACTCTGATAAGTGTGAGGTGGTACCTCAGAGTTGTTTTAATTTGCATTTCTCTAATCAACAATGATTCATATTTTTTCATATGCCTATAGATAGCTCTGATTTCTTTACCTGAAAACTGCTTGTTCATATCCTTTGACCATTTATCAATTGGGGAATGACATGCATTTTTTATAAATTTGACTCAGTTTTCTGTATATTTCAGAGATGAGACCCATAATGGGAATGGGAATCTGAAAATCTTCCCTGCCCCTTGGCCCCTTGATAGGCTTAAGTGAATCTAAGAACCTTCCCTGATTTGAAAATATACCCTGACCCCTAATATCTCAATGTGGTCTCATGGAGCCTGTGGCAGGAGGCTTATTTTTCAAGAATGCCCACACCTTATTACTTTGTGATTGGACAGTTGGTCATGAGGGTTGTGACATTCTCTGATCCAGGAGAAGGCTATGTACACCCTGACATGAGGTTTTGCTTTGGGGCTCACTTTGGGAAGAGTTGTGTGATTTGGCCAGATGAGACTCTAGGCAGCCATTGAGCCTCCCAGCATTGAAAACCCAGATGTTGGTGCTTCCCTCTCTGATAACTAACTAGGTATGGATGTAATGGTCAGACAGCTGGAAGCCCTGTCTGCTGGTCTGTTTCTCTGTCTGGTTTTTTTTTTTTGTCTGCTTGTAACTTCTGTTTGTATTCTCTGAAGTTCAAGGTGCTGACTTTTCCCCCTGAACAAGGTAAATGATATATGTTTGATTAAAGTAAGGTTGTTAACCCATTTTGAATTGTTTTCCTTTAGAAAAGAAGATCTAAGGACCTGTGCTAGCAGCCATCCTGGTTATGCTAGGGTGCTTGCTGCTACAAGGCCTTTATCAGAAATACCTGTTCCAATTTTTTCCCCAAGTTTTCTGCTTTCCTTATAATTTTGGTTGTATTGGTTTGTGCCAAAACTTTTACATTTTATATAATCAAGATTTTACATTTTGTAATGCTCTCTATATCTTCTTTGGTCATAAATTCTTCTTATCCATAGTTCTGACAGATAAATTATTCCATCCTCCCTTAATTTGCTTATGTTATCTTGGTAACTGTGAGATATTGGTTTATACCTAGTTTCTGCCATATAGTTTTCCAGCAGTTTTTGTCAAATAGTGAATTTTTGTTCCAAAAGCTTGGATTTTGGGGTGTATCATATGCTAGACTACTATGGTCATTTACTGTAATGTAACTTGTACCTAGTCTCTTCCACTGATCCACCACTCGATTTCATAGCCAGTACCAGACTGTTTTGATAATTACCACTTTATAATACAGTGTGAATTCTGACACAGCTAGACCACTTTCTTCCACATTTTTTTTCCATCGATTCTCTTGATATCCTTGAACTTCTCTTCCAGATAAATTTTGTTACTATTTTGTTTTCTAGCTCTATACAATATTTTTTTATAGTTTGGTATTTACCGAATAGATTATTTAGGTAGAATTGTTTCTCCTACCTTCTCTTCCCATGTAGTAGGTCCACCCCTCTGTCTTCAAAAAGTTGACAACACAGTACAAACTCCAAAACCAAAAAAAAGGGTTTTAGAAAGAATTTTATTAAGTTAGTTTGACAAAGGAGAGAATTAGAAAAAGTTGTGACTCCCTCTCTAGTCTCTGTGAGATTTATATTATATAGGGTTCAGACAAAGGTATCAGCAAGTAGGCAGTTAGTTTAAGATGTATATCAGTAGGTAAGTTTAAACATTCAATAAAATTTGGGCAAAACACGACCTATTGGGGAGCCTAAAACCCAAGTTTTGCTTGGGCGTAAAATAAGACTTTGGTGAGATATAAAAATACTTTCAGCCTCCTGGTTTCCCTAGAATATCTCTAAGGTCAGCCTAACTTCTGTGGTAAGCTTTGGGTTAGACAATTTCTACTCACATAAAGATAGCATAAAGCAAGTTTAAGATTAATTATTAAATTAATAATTTCCCTTGTAGTTAAAGAGGGAGAAAGAGAACAAAGGGATGAACTGACTTCATAGTTTGCTTTTATATACCATGAAGAGAAAACTACTTCTCTTGCAAAAATTCATCCTCTCTGAGTCTCAAATAGCCAATGATCCTGATTTCCCCATATCTTATCAGCAAGTTTCTAGTCTGCTTGGCCACAATCCATAGGGAAGTTCCTATTAGATGCTTCTAAAATGGAGCTATACCTACCATCACATTGATTAGTAAATTCATTCAACTGAGTAATTCCCCCACTTCTCCCCATCCCCACGCCCCACACATTCCTTCTCCTTCCCTTCCAGATGGTCACTACTGTTAGATTGAATTAGTTTAGGTTAGATTGGATTACATAAAGTATTTATTTAGTGCTCATTATGTTCCAGGAATTGTGTTATGTGCTAGAAATACAAATTCAAGCAAAAAAGAGAGACAGACCCTACTCTCAAGGAGTTTACATTCTATAATTAGAGGAAGACAAGACATAAGAAGAACCAAACAGGGAGGGAGTATATTTGGGGGGTATAGCGGTAAGGTCCAAAGAGTCAAGAGTAGAGACAGCTATAAGTGAGAAAGGCTGGTACAGTGATTTCCTTAAATGATGGAGGAATGATAAGAATATATGTGTATATACATACATACATACATACATACATACACACACACACACCAATAAATAGCTTCAAAATATTCCTCATAATAAATTGTTTCCTATTTCTGCTTCTTAAGCTGTACCTTGCTTATCTCCTATCCATCTATGGAAAATGAGTCTGGATATTTTTTCTTTATATTCCACAAGTACATTATTTTTGCTCTTCTGGAATGGATTCAGAGTTTGTAGAAATGGTGGGTTAGTAAATAAAACAATTATTTTCCTTAAGGAATGGAATGAGAGCAAGATCATAGCTCCATTTCCAAAAATGAGAGACAACATAAGGAATAAGAAGTAAGAAATGTAAAGTCATCACTGTCCTGGGAATAACAGAAAACATTTCTTTGGGAATATAGGCAGACATATTTGGGCAAGTAGGACATATTTATTGGGTTTCCATGGACCTTTGTGAAGAAAGTAACCTTTTGAAGGATGTGGCTCCATTCTCTGAAGTCAGGTCCTTTGATGAGTAGCCACACAGTGTGAACTGGAATTTATTTATCACAGTCACAAGATAATAAAGCACCCAGTGATGATGGTGGGACATCAAAGAGTGTTTATAAAAGCTGCTGAAAGTTGTCTTCATATGTGATAAGAATATTACAGTGAGGGTTTTTGAATACAAACATGGCACTTTTAAAATGCATTCCTAAGGCCAGTCTTTTATCAAAAAGAGAGGGATTTCAGGCTTCTGTCGTAGATATTTTCAGGTGTTTTCCCTGAGACAATGCAAAAGACTATTTTTAAAGGAATAAATCCCAACTTTTTTTTTTTGAAGATAGCTTCTGTGTATAGAATCTTTGTCATGCTCTGCTTTCAATAAAGTGATCCTTTATTCTCATAAATGAAAATGTGTATTGAAAATAACTCCCATTATTTTTAGATGTTCAATTAATTATGAACTTAATCATCAACAGATATGAAGATTTATATCTCTATATACAAGGAACAGAAAAGTGGGATTATATATGAAACCATGAACGTATGTACAGTTTGTCTTTTGTAAAAAGTGAATGAAAATTAATTTATTTTAACATGGTTGTAGCAGAATCGCCTTGCTTATATTCCCTTCTGAACTTTTCTTGTTTCTTAATGCATATTTTTAAGATTTTATTGATGCTCTTTTTTTTCTTGCCTCTATCACTACTACTTTGGCTGCTAGGTGGCCCAATAAAGTGGTGGGCCTGGAGTCAGGAAGACTCATCTTCCCAAGTTCAAATCTGGCCTCAAACATTTACTAGCTGTGTGACTCTGGGCAAGTCACTTAACCTTTGGCTGCCTCTCAGGGGTATTATTAAGACAATAAATTGAGTTAATAGTCATAAAGTAACAAGTAAATATAATCAAGCAAAACAATTCAATATATTGTGTCTGAATAATGTATGTTTCATTCTTTATCTCCAGACTATTATTTAATTTTTAAAGCCTCTTCTATTCAAGACATGGCCATCATCAAGTGACCAATATATTAAGAGAACAGATATTATGTATACCTGCATATATATTTACACACATATAATTATATACACGTAGACACACACACATATATATATCTATTAATGTGTGTGTGTGTGTGTGTGTGTGTGTGTGTGTGTAATATTCCCCAGCGTTGAGGAACTTATAATAGGTTAGGTAAGAACAAATATTCTAGAGGAAATGAATTAAGATGGAGTTGAAAATGTCATAAATGAAAAGAGAGTAGAAACTTTTATTAAATTTTGTGTTTATATTTTGTCATTGGACACTTTGGGCTCAAATTTGGTCTGTGATCCTATGCTCCTATTTAATAACTAATATTTGTATAAATTTTAGAGTTTACAGAGGACTTTATAAATGTTAACTCAATTTATCGTCACAATACCCCTAGGAGATAGGTGCTGTTATTATCCACCTTTTACAGTTGAGAAAACTAAGGCACCCAAAGGTTAAATGACTTGTACAGGGTCACACAGCTAATGTTTGAGGATGGATTTGAACTCAGGTCTTACTGATTTCAGGTCCAATGATCAATCTACTGTGTCACCTAATTGCCAATCTTTATGTAGGAATACTTTCATGGATTGAAGGAATTTTTCTTTCTTTAAAGTATATGTGCAGATAGACTCTTTGCAATGAATGCAAACCAATTCTTAGTAATGAAACTTATTATTTCTATGTCACACCTTTCCTTGAATGGCTCTGATCATTATTCTGACATTGTCTTTATTTTTCTAGTACAAGGTAGCCTTTTTTCAAAAACTTTTCTTGCAATTAATATTTAGTGGAACAGCATCGTAGAGATCTTAAATTCATTTCTTGCCACTTTACTTACTTAGTCACAGAAGGGACCTCAGTGGTCTAACATTGATTCAAACCCAGAAAGAATGCCCACCACCACATGCTCAGCAAGATGCCACCCTGTCTATACCTGAAGTCCATTTTCTAACATTAGAAAAACAATCATGACAGAAGGAGGATCAGACATGTTTAGCTTGGCCATTGAGGATCAATAGCTACAAAGAGCAGAGATGTCAATTTAGACTTGATGTACGGAAAAACCGTCTAATAATTAAAGCTGCCCTTAGGGGAAATGAGTTGCTTTGAGATGAAGTGGATTCACTTTAACCAGCATTTAAGACTATATGACTCCTTGTCAGGGACACTGTAGAAATGATTCCTTTTCACAAACATATGGGTTTTATGCTGTAGGGTCCCTTCCAACTTGAAGATTCTTGAAAACATATACTAATTTGGTATATCTAAAAAACCTGTAACTATTTTGATTCCTAAACATTTATTTTCTCTTTGTTGCTTAAAAAAATATTTGAAGAACATATATGTGTGTGTGTATACATACATATGTATATATATATATACATATACCCATATATATTCATATATATTTGTTATTTTTCAGTCATTTTTTCAGTCTCATCTCTCTTTTTGTGAACCCAATTGAAGTCTACTTGGCAAAGATGCTGGAGTAGTTTACCCTATCTTTCTCCAGCTCTTTTTATAGATGGGGCAAACGGGGTTAAATGACTTGCCCAGGATCACACAGCTACTAAGTTTCTTAGAGTAGATTTGAACTCATGAAGATGAGTCTTCCTGACTCCTGGTCTGACCTTATGTACAATATGGTGTCACCTAAATTCCCTTCATACAACCGAGATATCTATTGTAGAGTAAGTAGGTACTTAAGAAATATTTGTCCCTTTCTTTCCTTTACTTTCTCTCTTATCCTATATATATATATATATCTCCTATATATATATATTTTATTTTATTATTTTAAAATCCTTTTTGTGAAAAGGGGTCCATGGGTTTCAGCAGACTCTTAAATTGTTCAGTAACACACACATATAAACCCATTACATAAAGATTAAGAGCTGTGGTCCTAGGCAAACAATTATACCAATATTTGACCTGTATACAAATGGCTTCCTAATATTTCCACAACTCATTCTTACCAGAACACATAACATAAATCATTTTTGCAACTCATTGATATCATTGTTTTGAAACCAAAAAGTGTTGCCTCAACTTACAAATCTTTACATGAAACAGTAGTCATAGGAATAAAGAGAACTTAGATATTTTAGCATAAGTGGAATGATTTAGTGGGAAATATTTTGACATTTATAGTTTTGCAACCAGAGTCTGCTTAATAAATGGTTTTCTTGCCTTAAAATATTGTCTCGTTGTTGTTGCACAATGTTTCTCAGCTAAAATGATTCCACATCCCATTCCTCTGCTTCTGCTGAAATGTTTTCTTATTACCAAACCACACTGACTGCCAGTTTTGAAAACTAGCCTGGCTGGCGCTTCCTACATCTGCTGTGTTAGGCACAGAAGGCAGGCTTTCCATTCACAGCTGGCAATCCAGCCAGGCCTTAGGGTAGGGAGAATAGGGAGATGGGGGCTGGAGGGAGCGTGTAGGGAGTGGGAAGAAGGTAGACTAGAAATTTCCTTTCTTCCCAAGTGATGGATTTCCTTTGCAAGAGCTCTGGACAGCTGAAATCACATCAAAGGAAGGAAAAGCAAAGAACTACTCTTTCAGAGGCAAGTTTTTTTTTTCCTTCCAGCAATGCTGTATTACTAGTCCTATGCAATCATTTTTTCAGTGACTTTTATTAGAATTTCTTGCCATTTCCTGAGAGCCCATATAATTTGCATCTGTCTCACATACATTTCTGTGGCCCCCAGAAGCTTGGTATCTAAAGCCTTTGAGAGAAATCATAGACTAAAAGAAAGCATGGCCAACTCAGGACTAAAAGAAAAGCAAACTAGGGCAAGAGAAATTTCTTCTTGATTCCATAAGATCTTTTAAAGTTAAAAAAGATAGCGAGTGGTGCAGGCAGTGACACTAATCTATCCACAGAGACCTGGAGAGGCATACATAACCTATAAAAGTGATTGCAAATACCCTGAAGATTTTAAAAAGTTATTGGTTAAATGCTTAAAAATTATCCTTGATGAGGTCACCAAAGCAGCAGATCACTCTGCCGTACCACATGATCTGGGCATGGCTGGGACAAAGAGTTAGTGAAATAATTTTCCATAATGGCTTCAAGGTTATTTTATTTAAAATGGAGGGAATGGGCTAAGATTACATTAAGAGAGTTTAGTCAGTAGAGAAGAATTTCCAGACAATGAAAACTGTTAGAATTTAATCCAGTGGTGTCAAATCCAAATAGAAACTGTAGATAGAATCCCTATTTTATTGTATTTTAATTATTTTGTTAAATATTTTCCAGTTACATTTTAATCTGGTTCAGGGCATATCTGAGAGTGTCATGGGTCACTGGTACCTAGCTGAATGTTTAACATCACTGTCATAATTCATTGGTCTTGATTGGAGAAAGCACAGAATCTCTTCCCTCAGAAATGCCAGTCATACCATCAGGCAGGAAGTACCCAAAATGCTTTAGGCAAGAGTATTAGATGTAGAGTAAGAAGACCTTGGTTCAGATCTCAAATTTGTTACTTCATCTGCAACATGGAACCATTGAAGTACATTGCTGGTTCTCAAGGTGTGGTATGAAGACCCCCAAGGCTTTCTGAGGTCCTTTTATGGGGTCTACAAAGTCCAAACTACTAAGACAGTTTGAATTCTAATATCATACCACTTGAGTTGTGGGCATGACCAGGACAAAAAGTTGGTGAAATTATCTCTGAAATGGTTTCTAGGCATTTTATTGCTGGTTGCTGTTGCTTGTCCTTCAATATCAAAGAAGATCATGACATCAGGAAGCTGATGCCAGGACATGCAGGTGAATTGAATTTAAGTGAGGGAGGGCTGTGCAAAGTCACCAGCTTCACTTTCATTTCTGGAGCCATCTGAGTCCAGAGGCCAGATATCAATCAGGAGGACTGGAAAGGGCCCAGGATAATAATATATTTTTTAAATGTCATTTTATTTAAAAATGGAGGAAATGGACTAAGGTAAATATCAGCAGATATTACTAGGGTGTGATGAAGCCAGCTCAGGGTATTCAAGATCTGAATACATCAGAAATTACCAAAAGTTCTAAGTTGGGTCTTCATTCATTGTTTTGTTGATTGTCTAAGACCTAAAAAAAGTGGTGGAAAAAATGTTACTAAAGCAAATTAAACTTAAAAATGTGTCATGCATTTGGCCATTAAAACATTTCCCATACACCCTTGGGTATAACCAACATGAATAAAAGCTTTCTGGAAGGTCCTCAATAATATTTAACGGAGTAGAGGGGTCTTGAGAGCAAAAAGTTGAGAATTTCTGTACTTGAGGTTTCCTCCAGCTCCAAGACCTATAATCCTTATGATACAAAGTCCGATACATCAGATAGTGAGCAATCATCTAAATGCCAGATATGGACCAGGTAGGGGTGGGGAACCTGCAGCCTCCTCCAGGTCCTCAAGTGCAGCCCTTTGACTGAATTAAAACTTCACAGAACAAATCCCCTTAATATAATCAGTGTCTTACAGTATGTCCACTGTGGAGATGTTTTGCGTAACTACACATGTACAGCCTGTATTGAATTGCTTGTCTTTCCAGTGGGGGCGGGTGACGAGGGAGGAAGGGAAAGAATCTAGAATTTAAAGTTCTACAATCAAATGTAACAAATATGTAGGTATGTATATATTATTGTTATTATTATTAACTACATCCAACTGGGAATTAAGATACACAGGCACCGGGGTAGGGAGACCCATCCTACCCTACTGGAAAGTCAGAAGGGCGATGGAGGAGGACATAGGAGAGAGCAGATTGGGGGAGGGGCTACACAGTGGGATCGCTGTTTTGGGGTGGCGGGTAAGGGAAAGATGGGCAAAAAATTTGTAATTCAAAATCTCATGCAAATGAGTGATGTAAACAAGAAAATTAATTAATTAATTAAAAGTAAATCAATTTGTTCTATAAAACTTGGACTCAGTCAAAAGGCCACACCCAAGGACCTAGAAGGCCACATGTGACCTCTAGGTCTCAGGTTCCCCACCCCCACTAGACACTGTTCTAGGTGCTAAGTGATACAAAGACCAGAGAGAAACAGCCTCTGCCCTCAAGGAGCTTATATTCTAAAGAGGCAAAGAACATTCACATATGTAGTTCTATACAGAACACATGCAGAACAGATACAAGAGATAAGTATAGAAAATAAGGCCCCAGCAGCTTCGGGAACTAGGAAAGCCTGATGCAGAAGTGACACTGGAGTTGAGTCTTTAACAAAACAGGTAATTCCCAGGAAAGTGGGGGAGGGGAGGAAAAGAGAGTATAGGACCGGGGAGATGCTAGAAGGGGGGGGGGGGGAAAGAGAGGAGGGGGTAATCAGAAGCAAACACTTTTGAGGAGAGACAGGGTCAAAGGAGAGAATAGAACAAATGGGGGGTGTAATAGGATCGAAGGAAATGTAGTTAGCCTTTCACAACATGACTGTTACGGAAATGTTTTGCATGACTACATTATGCCTAACCTATATCAATTGCTTGCCTTCTCAATGAGGGTGGGTATGGAGGGAGGGAAAGAACATGGAAATCAAAGTTTTATAAACAAATGTTAAAAATTGTTTTTACATGCAACTGGGAAATAAGATATACAGGCGATGGGGTATAGAAATCTATCTTGCCCTACAGGAATAAAGAAAGGAAGAAGATAAGAGGGTGTGGTGATAGAAGGGAGGACAGATTGGGGGAAGGGGTAATCAGTATGCTGGCCATCTTGGGGTGAGGGGAGAGGAGAGATGGGGAGAAAATTTGGAACTCAAAATCTTGTGGAAATGAATGCTGAAAAATAAAAATTAATTAATTAATAAAAAGAAGGAAAAAAAAAAGAAACCAAGTATTCCAAGAACAGGGAGATGAAGAGGGTAGGTATTCCAGACCTGAAAGACAGACAATGCAAAGATACAAAGATGAGAAATGGAGTGTTGTGTGAAAATGAGGTCATTTAAGAAGGAGGAAGAATGTTTCATTTTCCAATAATGCAAACTTAGTTTGAGAGCACTCTAAAGACTGGTCAATTTTTTTTTT
>CM053583.1:163904959-163929502 GCA_028627135.1 Pseudochirops cupreus
AAAGAAACAAACATAAAAAATTACTTCCCATTTCCTTCTCCAATTCATTTTTTGAAATGAGGAAACTGAGACAAACAGGGTCAGGAACTCGCCCAGGCTCACACAGATAGTAAATGTCTGAGGTCTGATTTGAACTCACAAAGAAGAGTCTTCCTGAGCCCAGATCCAGAGCTCCATCCATTGCACCACCTGGCTATCCCATGTACTACTACATAAAAAGCTGGGTTTGGAGTGAAGAAAAAAACAGGGTCTGAATTCCTCTAGCTGTGTGACCTTGTGTGGAAGAGTAGGTGGCCAATAAATGTTTGTCAACATTTGAGTCAATAAATTTTCATTAAGCTCCCACTATATGCCAGGAACCCTGCTGGGACACAAATAAGGAAAAGAGGGAGCCCCTGACCTCAAGGAATTTATACTCAAATGAGGGGGGACAATAAACAAAGAGAGCTGAAAAGGGGGAAAGGCACCCAGGGGTGTCCAGCCCAGCTGCATGGTGTTCAGGGGAATCAAGCCAAGCAGAGATAGTGAAGGAAAATGGAGTTACCTAGAAAATTGTGAACCCACTGTAAAGAAAAGGTTTGAAAGGAGCTTAAAGCTTTGCCCTCCAGCTCTCCAGTCAGAGGGGAAGAGCAACTGAGGGTAAGTTGAGAAGATGTTGAGTATTAAAACATATAGACAACTAAGGGATGAAATGCATAGAGCATGGGGCAAGAGTAAGGAAAACTCATCTTTCTGAGTTCAAATCTGGCCTCAGACACTTCTTAGCTGTGTGAACCTGGGCAAGTCACTTGACCCTGTTTGCCTCAGTTTCCTCATCTGAAAAATGGAGAAGAAAATGGCAAACCACCACAGTATCTCTGCCAAGAAAACCCTAAATGGGGTCATGAGGAGTCTGACGTGACTGAAAAGACTGAACAAGAATGAACCATACGTAAGGATTCCTGTAAAACCACATATTAATATTATCTGTATTTTATTGTCTTTTTATTTATTTTGTTAAATATTTCTTAGTTATATTTTAATCTAGTTCAGGCTGTGCTAAGTGTTGCATTTGGCACATGTCGCCATGTGTTTGACACGTCTATTCTGGACCAGAGATTTAGAATTGGAAGAGACCTAGAAAATCATCAAGACCCATTATTTTATAGATGAGGACAATGAGCCCCGAACCAGTGAAGCAACTTGAGGAAGGTGAGGCAAGGAATAAGTAGTAGTCCCGAGATTTGAACCCCAATTCTCTATTCCAAACCTGATAACTGACACAAAGATCCTGTCCCTTTAGTGGAGAAAGGTTGCTTCTCAGGCTACAATAACTGGCTGAAAAATATTTTTTTCTAACCTTTCAACTCCCTTTTTATGGATTTTCTTTTCCACAGGCAAACTTTTGATTTTTCTTTGATCTCTCAAGTACATTTTCCTTCTAGACAGGATATAAACTGCGTATATAACATAAATATCACTTGCTATGTGACACATATTTATTTTCAATAGTCACAAGAAATCCAACAACATTTTCTGAAGATGGAGGAAGACTGGAAGGAACTAATATTAGATAAGCTGGAAAGACAGAATGGCCATAGATTCCAAATTGCCTTGCATGAGAAGCCTCGAATTTTGAGCTGTCTTCCATAGGCGATTGGGGATGAGTAGAAATTTTGGATTCAAAAGACCTGGATTCTTCCATTTACTGTGTGACCACAAGCAAATCATTTTCCCTTTTTTTTTTTTAAATAAAAGGTATGCTGAACTGGGGCAGCTAGGTGATGCAGTGAATAGGGTACCAGCTCTGGAGTCAGGATGACCTGAGTTCAAATCTGGCCTCAGACACTTGACACTTACTAGCCGTGTGACCTTGGGCAAGTTACTTAACCCTCCCCCCACTGCCTTGCTGTCCTCCCTCAAGAAAAAAAGAATTTTACAAAAAGGTGTACTGAACTGTTTGAACTTCATATTTATCCATATCAAAGAAAAGTATAGTTACCTTATTGGTAAAACTGAAAGGGATGTTAAAGATGACCTCTAAGACCCCTTCTAACTCATTCTTCAATTGTGTCCAACTCCACATGACCCCATTTGCAGTTTTGTTGGCAAAGATTCTGGAGATACTGCCATTTCCTTCTCCAGCTCGTTTTACAAATGATGAAACTGAGGCAAACAGGGTTAAGTGACTTGCCCAGGATCGCACAGCTAATAAGTATCTGAGGTCGGATTTGAACTCACAAGATGAATCTTCCTGACTCCAGGCCTAGCATTCTATGCACTATGGCGCCATCTAGCGCCCCCTTTTAGCTCTACCATTCTACAATTCTAGTGGCAAAGCCTAGACCAGAAATCAAATCTCACTCTTTCTCCAGGGTGCTTTCCATTTATACCATGTAAGAATGTAAGCATGATTTTTCCCTGGAATGACATATATGTATTTCACCAGCTACCTGATAGTCTCATAATAATCTGAAGAACCAATGGGGGGAGAAAAACCACTGATGAAACCTTTTGAATAATCTAACACCATACATTCCACTAAACTTAGTCAAACTTTTGTAGAATTACAGAATTTTCTTTAATTCTGTATCTGACTTTAGAGTGCTATCTCAACTCTTTCCCTATTTCTATAAATCTGAGATATTTTATCAGACTCTCCCACTCAGTTGGCTACAGGATTTAATCTTTATATACCTCTGTTTTCCTATATGTTAAATGTGTGAAAGACACTCATACCTTCCATTTCACCAGGATATTGAAAGAATTACATGAAGTACAAAATACTGAAATCACCTTAGTTAAAGAAGCATTTATTCAAAACTACATTGCCTTAATGAAAGCACATTTCCAAAGAAAGAGACAACAATGCTAAGTGCGATAGGTTCATTCAGTAACCAATGATTCATGCTTTCTAATCTCAAAATGGCAAGGCCTATTTAACTTTAAAGCACTAGGTAGCATTTTTTTAAAAGCTGACAGAGAAATGAGAATGATGGTTATTGATTTTAATAGTGTTGGCATCAATTATAGGGCTTACTATTGTTCATATGGAATTTATTTCTTTTCATGTGGTTACCAGATGGTGAGGACATTCCACTGCATTTCAGAATTCATTAATTTACTGTTCTGAATTAAATGATGCATTTGTTCAAAATACATTATACGAAAATGCAGTTCTTTTAGCTAATTTGAGATTATGCAAAAAGAAAGTTAACTCTACATAAACCTATCACTGATGCATGTTGCATTAATCAATTTTAAAAATCTGGAGGAAATATAACTGTGGAATTTTAGACATGGAAGCTACCTTAGAGTTCATCTCGTTGGAACTTCCATCCATACAATAATTTGTCCTTCAGCACTTTGAACAGATAGCCATCCAATTAATTTTTGTTTGTATGTCTAAAAATACATTATTTTTCTTGTATATTAGGCTATCATCTCTCTGTTATGAAATTACCAGTACTCTTCTTATTTTTTTTTCTTTTGGAGGGGGAAAGGCAAGGCAATCAGGGGTAAGTGACTTGCCTAGGGTCACACAGCTAGTTAAATGTCAAATGTCTGGGACAGAATTTGAACTCAGGTCTTCCTGACTTCAGGGTCAGTGCGCTATTCACTTCCCTACCTAGCTGTCCTGAGCAGAGCTCTTCTTTAGCAGATGTAAGGAATCATGGTCAAGTATTCTATTGATTGTAATTTTTAAGTCTTCCAAAATTCCTTATTTTTATAACACAGATGTTGTAGTAATTGTTCTAATTCTGTTCACTTCATTCTGCATCATTTCATATCAGTCTTTCCATGTCTCATTGAAACCATCTTTCTCTTCATTTCTTACAGCGCAGTAGTATTCTAATACATTTATATGCCACAATTTGTTTAAACATTCCTGTTTTAATACCTTGAGGACTGTAAAAGATCTCACAGCCTAATGAGGCAGCTCACTCTATTACTGACTAGCTCTTGTCCTTAGGAACTATTTCTTATGTTGAGTTGAAAAATGTCTCCTATGAATCTACCATATCTTCTATGTATTCTGCCTGCAAGGGGGGAAAATATAGTGTAACAGAAAAAACACTGACTTTAAAATCAAGAGATTCAGAATAACTGAGCTGTTAAAAGTCTACTCAGCTATTTACCAGTCATGAAGCGTTAAGTAAAAACAAAACAAAACAAAACCTATTATTCACCAATTAATTCTTAACTGCTTTATTCTGTTTTTTACAAAATTAATCTTCCTCACTGCTTAGAACTTTGTATTTATTAATATCAAATTTCATTTGGTGAATTCTAGTCTAGCAGAATTCTAGCATAATGGTTTCTCTGAGGGAAGTAGTATAAGCGCTAATATTCTAATCTTCTAGGAGAGAACATTGAGACTCAATGGTTAACAACAGAGCCAGAACTCATATTCATGACTTCTAACCCCAAAGTCAAGGTCATTGAAGATTCCACCATGCTGACTCTCCACAGAACCTTTTTTTGTTTCTAGCACTCTTCAAGAGCCTCATTTCCTTTGATATTTGATGATATTTAAAGTACTGGGTATGGAGATGAAGTAGCTAATTAAAAAGAAGAAATTGGGGGAAAAATTATTGAAACAAAAGTTGGAATTGATAAAATAGATTAACTTGGCTATGGAACTGTTTTTCGGTAGATGACAGGCTAAATTAAGTGTTTTCTTCTTCTGAAATGCCCTACTCTGTCTTCTCCAACAATCCCAAACTCATATTTAATTCAACTCTCACTCCAAGCCCATAGATGTACCTAGTTCTTGTTCATTATTTTAAATTTCCTCATTTTATTATAAATTTTCCTCATTTTATTTTAAATTTCTCCAGCACTTATCTACCCTAAATAATGTTGCCCTACCAATATTGTTTCCAAATAACATCATTAATCCATTACAACCACACCTCACCAAAATAACATTGAGAACCATTGCTTGGTGATTTCCCAAGACCCAAGTCAGATGGTAAATGAGTCTGAGCTGGTTCCTGAACCTCAGTGACTTTATCTTTGCTGACTGTCACCCTGCCTTGTGCTTCCTGTGTATACATAAACACGATTCCTCTGACACTCACTACCCTTGGGGCTGTTGTTTTACCATGGCATGTTTTCAAAAAACTAATTACCAGCCTTAACCACATTATTGTGTATCTGTTCCCACATTATTTGTACTTGGTGGTTAATGTTCTACGTGGGTATGTCTAAGCCACCTGACTTGATTCCTGGAGGGCAGGAACCCTGTCATCTCATTTCTTTGTACTTTTGCTTTTCATGAAGAAAATGCTTATTAATTGAGGCAGACTGAGAGTCAGGGAGACTTGGGTTCAAATCTTGCCTCATAGTCTTACTGTGGGACACTGTATCACACCTACATGGTTTGACCTAGAGTTTTCCAATTTCTCTGAAACTTAGGGCAAAGTAGAAACTAAATTAGTATGCATCTCTTTGTTCTCAATTCACTAACTTGGAGGAATTCCATGTCTAGAGATGGAAGGGACATCAGGGGACATCTGAAAATGACTTTCAGTCTACTACTGAGATGTCAATATTTGCAGGTCTGTTTTACCCAAGAAACTTGCAATTATGCTTTTTATACCTGACTGCTTCATTCTTAGATATCCACTTATCTTTGCCTCAGTTTGCTGTAAATGAAGGAGCTCTAAATCCGGGATCCTATTATTTCAGACCCATTTAATCACTGTGGAATTAATGTTATTGTTGTGTGTCCTTTGTTTTGATGTGTGTGAATTATATTTGAGTGAGACAGAGTTATGAAAATTTGCCAGCTCCACTCTTCCAAGTCATCAAAATCCAGTGGCAAGACCAAAGTCTATGTATATCTATATATGTGTATGTGTATGTGTATATATGTATACATATATGTATGTGTGTGTATATGTATGTGTATACACACACACACAGGATGCAGTGTATGGCCCAGGACATAGTGGATGACCTTGACATCTTCAGTGTCTTGACCAAGCTCTAAGCACTCCACAGTGCCATGCTTTTTTGAAACTTAAGGCAAAGTAGAAACTAAATTGGGGTAGCTAAGTGGCACAATGGATAGAGTAATGGCACTAGATTTAGAAAGATCATCTTCATCAATTCAGATCCAGACTCAGACATTTACTAGCTGGGCAAGTCATTTAACCCTGTTTGCCTCAGTTTCCTTTTCTGTAAAATGAACTGGAGAAGGAAATGGCAAACCACTCCAGTATCTTTATCAAGAAAACCCAATATGGGGTCATGAAGAGTCAACATAATTGAAACTGAACAACAACAGCAAAAGAAATTAAATTAACATGGAGTTCTCTGTTCCAAATTCATTAACTTGGAGGAATTGTAAATCTACGGTTGGAAGGAACTTCAGGGGCCAGGTAATCCAACCCTACATTTTCTGAATGAAGAAGCCGGGACTCAAGGAAATTAAATGATTTGCTTAAGATCACACAACCATCTTGGAACAACAAAAAAAACTCATAGATTTATGTATTAATCACCATTCCTGGAAAGAATTCACTTGGCAACGGATTGTTGATTTGAGAAAATGATGTTGGAAATTAACATTTGTTTTAGTTTAATCTTTATATCCAGGGTTACCATGTTTCCTTAGATCTTGTTTACAAGGGGCTATAATAAAAATAAATAAATAAAATGAAACGATATTGTAGAGTGAAATGTGTAAGACCCATTCCTTGCTTCCTTGGGAAGGAAGGCATTTTTAACACTGTCAATATTAATCTAGCACATCTTCCCAGCAATTCTGTATTGTATAGTCCACAGATTTTTGGGCTTTGTTTTGGTTTGGTTTTTCTCTTACCTGATTGCAGTACTTAATGAAAAGTTGTATTAGGAGACAAAATGAGAACAGCCACTCAAATCAACAGTCTTTTGAATGAAAAACATTATGGCAGTATAGCTTCCAAAAGTGCTTTGTAGGGTAAAAGAGACCTTCTGCAAGTATCTATTGACTGTGATGTGGATTGAACCATTGAAGGAGAATTTCTTCCTTTCCTTTTCTTTGATGTTCATTTGTCTTAGTAATGATATAAAAATTGCACATAAAAAGAAATTGAACCTTGTTTTGAACATGATAGAACCTTTCACCCTAACAAGATTGAGCTCTGAGTGGGAATAAAATATCCTCTTAGTACAAATTATCTTGGCAATTTTGTTCATTTATAACATCAGAATACAATATCTCTTTTGTTAAGGATTTTCATAATTAATTTTTGATAAGAAAAAAGTATCAGGCATTTCCTTTTTAATAGGATACATACATATGGAGCACTCCAACCAGTCTACCTCCTCACCTCATCACTGTATTGATTGCCCAGCTGTTTTATCCAACCTATTCCAATGTGCCCTCAATCCCTATTCTAGTCTTAACACACTTCCCTAGTGTGTTAGAACTTTTCAGTCAATATTCTTTCTACCTCTTTCCTTTAATAGAAATTTACCTTTACCTTGAATACAACTCATCCTAAAGGCCATTCATTCTATTCTCTTCAGTTCACAGGCCTAAGTTCTCATTCCCTACCATTGTTTCTATACTATTCCCCTGTGACTAATTTATGAATTTTTTTCCTTAATGTTCCAAGCAAGCAGCTTATTATACTAATGTTAACCCTAATTTTCTAACCCTAAGTCTCTCCATTGTTGCTAACATTTACTAATCTCCAAATGCTTCTTCCAGTGTTTTCAGTGATTTCAGTGTTAATCTTCCTTTCCATTCCAGTCCTTTTCACCATGCTTGTGGTCTACATCCTCCTCATTTAACAAATAACAATATACTTCTTCAATCTTTTCAACTCTAATCACCCTCTTTCTCCATCATTGTTAAGACGCATACTGACGTGGTCCCACCTTAAACCTTGCTCCTTTGCAAAATCGCAGGAGAGCCTTGAAATTGTACCATTCAATCACAATATCTTCATTTTTCACCTCTTCCATTCTCACACTAAATACTTTGCCTTTATTATAAAATTCACTCCCTTGACCATTTCTGATCTCCAAATGTGTCTTCCAAATTCTGACTTTACTAATTTATCTTCATAGGTCCATCACTTTGCACAGGACAACCTCTATTTTGAAATTTATTCCCTTATTATCTCTACCTCAAGTTTTGGCATATCTGGATCCTCCCATTTGCTAGTACCCTCTCCACAGAAATTACTTTGGATCTACTTAGCATATATGTTGCTAATTTAATTTTCCATGTACATACTATTTTTCCTTTTTTTCTTCATTTTTTGGCATGGCCCAAGGTCACACAGCTAGTAAGTGTCAAGTATCTGAAGTCACATTTGAACTCAGACCCTCCTGATTCCAGGGCTAGTGTTCTATCCACTGTGCCACCTCCCTGCCCCTTCCTACTATTTTTCCTTAGTAAGGGTAAGGGCCTATTTTGATTTTTTGGTCCTTGTCTCCCTATTATTGATCATAGTGCCTGATGTGCTTTAAATAAATGTTGCTTGACTGCCTGAATGAATGGTTTGCAACTTTCATGTTTTACTAACATCTATAAATCTAGAGAATTCTAACGTACTAGAGTGCCTTGACTTTTGGACTTTTGGCCCTTCCCAATCAGGAAATCCTCATCCCTGGGTGCACCTTATCATTTAACTTCTCTACCTTTGCTCCATTGCTGAACATTAATGGATACAAATCATGAAAATGAACTAATTTCACCTACTACAAATTCATTGTATACAAGCTCACTTAAGTCATTGCTGTTGTGTGAATTCTTTTATACTAATCTCATCTACTTCCTATGTCTTGTCCCACAAGTGATTGTTTTAAACCTTTTAATCTCTTCTTTCACTCTCAAATACAGCCAGGCCCTAGACTTATATGCCTCAGCTCCTGACTCCTTGGGAAGACTGACTCTCTGCAGTGTAAGCTTCTTAGCCTACTTCATTCATTAGTCAAAGTTTCTCAGCATCCTTGACCATTCTCTCGCCCTTTCCTTGGTCACAGAAGAAGTGTCCTCACCTTACACTAAAACAGTCTCATTTCTTCCAGCATCCTTAGCAGTCATTCATCTACTGATCTTTAATCTCTTCCCCACTAATTGTTCATTCACATCTACCAACAAACATAGGTCTACCCAGTCCTAGAAAAGCTTTCCCTTCTTCCTTTTTCTATTCAATCCAGCTCTGATCTCATTTCATTCCTCTTTGCTGCTAACCTTTTTGAAAAACTTGTCTATTCTCCATCAACCAATCAATAAGTCATTTGTTCTTCAGTCATTTTCAATTGTGTCCAACTCTTTGTGACCCCACTTGGGGTTTCCTTGGTAAAGATACTAGAGTTGTTTGCCATTTCCTTCTCCAAGTTAATTTACTGATGAGGAAACTGAGGCAAACAGGGTTAAGTACTTGCCCAGGATCACACAGCTAATAAGTATCTGAGGCCAGATTTGAACTCTGGAAGATAAGCCTTCCTGACTCCAGACCTGGCACTCTATCCACTGTGCCATTTAGCTGTCCCAATAAGCATTTACTGAGTGCTTAATATGGGCCAGAGAGACATCATGACAGGTGCTGGTTGTACAAAGACAAAAAATGAATTAGTACTCAATATCAAGAAGTTATAGTCTATCAGTGGCTCCACTTGTGGACCACTGCTTGTTTCCTGTACCATTTGACAATTGGGCATCTATTCTCATCACACCATTGTATTTGTTCCCATTCTCTAAGCAACACCAGATCACCCATAATAATTCAGTAATCACCAAAGTCAAGGAGCGCATTTCTCAGTCCTTGTCCTCTTTAATCTCTTTGAAACTTTAGACACTTTCCGACATCCTCCTCCTGGATGGTCTATCTTCCCTTAATTTCAGACACAACTCACTATCCTGTTCTCTTTGCTAGTACATCATTCTCTTAATATGAATGTTCACCAAATATATTTCCTTACCCTTCAGCTCTTCTCTCTCCACTGACAATATCATTCATTTTTCTATCACTACTAAACAGATGATTCCCCTTAATAAAAGGACTTGTTCTGCAAAACCTGGACTCAGTCAAAAGGCTGCACCCAAGGACCTAGAAAGCCACATGTGGCCTCAAAGCCACAGGTTCCTTGTCCTGGAATATACTATAGATGTTTCATAATATTTTGTATACAGCAAGCACTTAATACATCGTGTATTTGTTGAATAAATACAGACAGAATGGGTCTAGAACAGCACAGATCCTGCCCATCAATTCCCAGATCTTTAAAGTCTTCTAAGAGATAAGGTTTTTAAAATTATAATTTTATGGATATCCTTTGATTTTTTTTATCACGTCCATTATCCAGTATATCCCTCTTCCTTCCCCCTCCCAGATAATAATCCCTTACAATAAAGAATACAAACTAGAAATAAAAAAAAGAATTCAGCAAAATTAACCATCACATTCAGAAATTCTGATATGATATACAGTGTTCCACCCCAATAGAACCACACCTCTATGAAGAATGAGGTGGGAGGCAGGGGCAAGTACCCTCTTATATCTCCTCTTTGGGGCCACTATAAATTCTCAACATTGAGCTGTTATTTTTTTTTTGAGGGGGGAGGGCAGGGCAATTGGGGTTAAGTGACTTGCCCAAGGTCACAGGGCTAGTAAGTGTTAAGTTTCTGAGGCAGGATTTGAACTCTGGTTCTCCTGACTCCAGGGCTTGTGCTCTATTCACTGCACCACCTGGCCACCCCATTATTTTTTTATTACTGTTCTTTCTGTTTATATTGTTGTTCTTAATATGTGTTTTGTTTTCCTGATTCTGATTACTCCATGTTGTATCAGTTCGTTTAAATCTTCCCATTGTCTCTATATTCATCACATTCAGCCTTTTCTATAGTGATATTCCATTGCATTATTGTACCACAACTTACTTAGTCATTCCCCAGTGGGAATCCATTTTGTTTCCAGTTCTTGGCCACTACACATATTTTTAGAAAACATTTGTGTTTCATTAAGTTACTTATATTGTGAGAATGTAACATACAAAGTAAAATTCTTGAAGGACTATTTTTCCTTTTGAAAAACTATTGTCTTGCACATAGTAGGTTCTTAATAAATATTTGTTGAATTAAATTAAATTATATTGATAATTTCACATATCACCTGAGATCACTGGAGAAACCCATGAGTTAGAGAATGATTTAGGTAAATTTCAAATATCAACCAGGTTAATTAATTAATTAATTAGGTTATTAACTAAGGTGTTAATTGGTGTATTACAATAAAAGTGTAGCATATATTCTCCTTTCTGTAAAAAATATTTAAGACATTTTTTTAAATCTATGTAAACTGTCTGTACTATGTTTACATCTTACGTTTTCTTTAATTCTTTCTTAAAGGTATCAGATACACACCGGACTTCAGCACTCTATTATAAGACCTACTCAGCCCAACTGCTTACCTCTGGATAATGCGACCCTACCTCAGAAACTAAAGGAAGTTGGCTATTCAACTCATATGGTTGGAAAATGGCATTTGGGGTTTTATAGGAAAGAATGCATGCCGACCAAAAGAGGGTTTGATACTTTTTTTGGCTCCCTCCTGGGAAGTGGCGATTACTATACACACTACAAATGTGATAGCCCAGGGATGTGTGGGTATGACTTATACGAGAACGACAACGCTGCTTGGGACCACGATAATGGCATATACTCAACACAGATGTACACTCAGAAAGTGCAGCAGATTTTGGCTTCTCACAACCCCAGGAAGCCTATTTTTTTGTATATTGCATACCAAGCTGTTCACTCACCACTGCAGGCACCAGGAAAGTACTTTGAACATTACAGATCCATTATCAACATTAACCGGAGGAGATACGCTGCCATGCTGTCCTGCTTGGATGAAGCCATCAACAACGTGACCCTGGCTTTAAAGAGGTATGGTTTCTATGACAACAGCATTATCATCTACTCTTCAGATAACGGAGGACAGCCCATGGCAGGAGGAAGCAACTGGCCTCTCAGGGGAAGCAAGGGAACCTATTGGGAAGGAGGAATACGAGCCGTTGGCTTTGTTCACAGCCCCCTTTTGAAAAACAAAGGAACTATATGTAAAGAGCTCGTGCACATCACCGATTGGTACCCCACGCTGATCACCCTGGCCGAAGGCTGGATTGATGAGGACACTCAGCTAGATGGCTACGACATCTGGGAGACCATAAGTGAAGGCCGGCGTTCTCCGCGAGTAGACATTCTGCACAATATTGACCCCATTTACACAAAAGCCAAAAATGGTTCTTGGGCAGCAGGCTTTGGAATCTGGAATACAGCTATCCAGTCAGCAATAAGAGTCCACCACTGGAAACTGCTGACAGGGAATCCGGGCTATAGCGACTGGGTGCCCCCGCAGTCTTTTAGTAACGCTGGGCCCAATCGGTGGCACAATGAACGAATTTCTTGGTCTGCTGGCAAAAGTGTTTGGCTTTTCAACATCACAGCTGACCCATATGAGCGAGTGGACCTTTCAAGTAAGTATCCAGGGATTGTGAAGAAACTTTTACGGAGACTGTCTCAGTTCAATAAAACTGCAGTCCCCGTCAGGTATCCACCCAAAGACCCCAGGAGTAACCCAAGGCTCAACGGAGGAGTCTGGGGGCCGTGGTACAAAGAAGACTTAGATAAGAAAAGGAAACCAGCCAAAAACAAGGCTGAAAAAAAGCAGAAAAAAACTAAGACCAAGAAGAAAAAACATCGGAAAAAAGGGCAGTTTCCAAATTGCCAAACAGACCTTACTCGTGGGTGATCATAAAACAGGGTTTGATGAAACTCAAATCCATCCGTACTTTGCCCCATACTTTCCCCAGCTAAACTGTCAAAGCCAGCTCTGTAATGAGACTGGCTGAAAACCCCAGACCCGTTCTGATTCTGTGCCAAGGCAGAGCGGTCTCCAACTTGACCTCAGTCTTCCTGACCCACCATGTAGAGAACCACAAATAGCCTTGTCAAGAACTTTCTTCTTCTTCATACCAAAGATGCCATTCCCACAGGCAGCAGCATTTCAGATAATGCTGTGACCAGTACTTTTTTCTTGCCCCTTTCATAAAGGTCAGGTGTTGGCATGACAGTTTCTGTACTTCAGCTATTGGCCATTTTTTTTTTAAGTAAAGGAGGGGAAATATGACTATAACTGAGAATCCTGCTAGTGTGACGCGGGTTATAGGGCACCAGGCATAACACTGACTTTAGGGAAGGACATACAAAGCCGAATAAGTGGCCTTGGAAAAGACCTAATTTCTTACTGGATTGTATGTGTGTGTGTGTGTGTGGTGTGTTTTGTGTGTGTGTGTGTGTGTGCACACGTGTGTGTGTGTTACACAGCCAAGAATTTTTTTGCCATTAATTTTTTGTTTTTGTTTTCCTGGCTGAAGTTTTTCTTCCAGCAAAAATAAGTGGTGAGTCTCATATGGGAAACAGCTTGTACCTCATATGATCTTACATGTAGAGAACAAGGGCAAGAAAAGGCCTTTGAGCACACTGCCAAAAAAAAGGACTATAATTATTGTTTAATTGCTTTCATAAAAAAATGACACTTCTGCATAAAAGCATAATTTATTTTTACAGAGACAGAATAATTATTTTACTGTCATCAGTGGTGATGCAAATCATGCTTTTGTTTTAGTTTTATTTTCCAAGTAACAATAGAATGTTGTGTTTTTTTTTTTTAATTTCACCCTCCTAAATGACAAAGCACTGTAAAAGTCTGAGTTACTGTAAACACTGCTGGAACAAGGAGAGCATTGAAGGGAATAACCCAGGCGAAGACTCTGAATAGACCTCATTCACCCATTATTTTGAATGTAATGAGATGAGGACTTTGCTTAAAAGTTACCTGGAATATTTTAGTGTGGTTTCTATGCAGAAGCTAGACAACTTTATTGTTTCTAAGATCAACACTTTATTTATGTATCTATTAAAATAGTTTATTTTTATGGCATTCACAAAGTTAGTCTGGTTTTTCTCTAACTTCTCGGACACAAATCGGCTCACTGCAGCAAAACAAAATTTGTATGAGTGGAAGGATGATGAGGGGTGAGGGTGGCTATGGTAGGGGTCACTTATGGTCTTCACACTGGAGATGTTTCCTTTTATTCTGGAAATTTAGACCATGACAGAGGAAGAACATGAATGGGTATTGGCAGCCAACAGCATTGAGAAGGTGCCTACTTAGTACTGTAGAGTACTAAGAACCATGGGAAGATTACAAATAAATAAAAATGATAGGCCTTGCTATAAAATAGTTTAAAACATAGTTTGAGACAGATAAAATTACTTGATAGTGCATATGAAGGAAAGTAAAGAATAAGTCTGCAAAGTTCATGGGACTGTGGAGCCACTTTCTGGTCACCAGTGCCCGAAAGAACAGCATGGCTACTGTCTGCCCTATGTAGTCTAATTCATTCTCAAGACCAAAGAAGTGAGAGGGTTTGATGGTCCCCAGGGTCTATGTGAAAGAGACATGTAACTGGAGAACGCCCACCTGACTATGCACTAATTAAATTAGGACATTAGTGAAAACGGAATTTAAGCGGACTCACCATTACTACTAAGTTTCCCAGTGGGATATATGCCAACTCAAATGCCATTGCCCCTTTCTTTTCACCACTCCACAAGGCCTTATATCATTGTCTGCAGTTCTTATTCCCGAGGAATCCATGGATTTCAGGGAACCATTTTTTTCAACACAATACACACAAGCGCGCACACACACATTCTTTAAGAAATGGTGCTTATGGGTTGATCTAACCATAAAAAAAGATATATAGAGGTTGTTCTTTTTCCTTTGTTCTTGAAAAGCACTATGATATCAGGGAGGTGATGCCATGACATGCAAGTAAATTTGATTTAAGTGAGGAAGGACTGTGCAGAGTTACCAGCCTCACTTTCTTCTCCGGAGCCATCTGGATCCAATGGTCAGATATGAATCAGGACAACTGGGGATGGTCCAGGATGCTCTAAGATAGATAGATAGATAGATAGATAGATAGATAGACAGATAGATAGTATGAATGAATGAATCACATTGTCAAAACTCCCTTTGAATTTTGCATGTCTTTAGAGATATTGTGATCATCATAGATTAATCAGTGCTAATCCATGTGAAAGCAGTATAACTCCATCAGTCAACAAAAACCTACTGTGTGCCAGATATTGTGCTAAAAGCTAAGGGTAAAAAGAAAGGCAAAAACATGGACCCTGTCCTCAAGGATCTCGTAGGCTAATGGAGAAGATAACAAGGAAAAAATAAAAATAAAAGAGGACACGCAGGAAATGTAAATGAAAATGAAAATTTATCTCAGAGGGAAAACATGAACAGCCAGAGGAACCAAGAAAAGCCTCTTTCAGAAAGTGGAATTGGAGCTGAGTATTGAAGGAGGCCAGGGCAGCCAGGAGGTGGAGATGGAGGTACAGAGGGAGAGCAGCCCAGGTATGAGGGCTGACAGGGAAAAGACACAAAGTTAGGAGATGGAATGATGTCTATGAGGAGCAATGAGAGGCCATTATCACTAGATGGTTGAGTGTGTAGAGATGAGTCAAGAAGACTGGAAAGGTGTGAAGGCACCAGGTTGTGAAGCTCTTTAAATGCCTAACAGAAGATTCCATATTTAATCCTGAAGGTAATAGGGAGTTATTGAATGGTATTGAGTAAAGGGTGACATTGTCAGAACTCCATTTTGGGAAAACCATTTTTTCAACTGAGTGGAGCATAGACTGGCAATAGGGAGAGATTTGAGGCAATGAGACCAACCAGAAAGTTAGTATAGTAGCCCAGGAATGAGATGAAATGAGCCTGCACCATGGTGGCAATTGTGTGAATGGGGGAAGGGGAACACATATGGAAAATGAGATGAAAGTAGAAAAGACAGGATTTGGAATCGGAGAGGTAAGAGAGGGTGAGGAGTCACAGGTAGCAAACAATTACATTGCAAGGCTGGGTGACTTGGAGGGTGGAGATGGTCCCAGTGATTTCACTGGTCTAGGGAACTCCTAAAAGAAACTTCCTCCATCAGCACAGGTCAGTACCTTCTCTGCCACTTGTAGTCTTAGAGTTTACTAGAGCAGTGAGAGGTCAGGTGACTTGGAGAGAGAGGGAGAGAGAGAGACAGAGAGAGACAGAGAGAGAGACAGAGAGAGAGAGAGAGACAGAGAGACAGAGAGAGATGGAGAAAGAGAGAGAGACAGAGACACAGAGAGAGAGAGGAGAAGAGAGGAGAGGAGAGAAGGCAAATGGGGGGGTAAGAAAGAGGAGAAGAGAGAAGAAAGAAGAGGAGAGGAGAGAAGAAAGAGGGAGTTGGGAGGGAGAGAGAGCTATCACATATATACATGTATATATACATGCATAAATGTATTATATATACGTATAAAAATATACAAAAATTATTAAGACATCAAGACAATCCTAAGTCAATGCAACTGAAGATCAGTAAGAGTAACAGTACTCAATTCATCCACCACAGCCCATGCTTCCCTTGTGGTACTTCTGATCATGTAGCCCAAGGGTGGGGAACCTGTGGCCTCAAAGCCGCATGTGGCCCTCTAGGTCTTCAAGTGAGGCCCTTTGAGTGTATTTAAACTTCACAGAACAAATTCCCTTAATAAAAGAATTTGGTCTGAAAAACTGGGACTCAGTCAAAAGACCTTACCCAAGGGCCTAGAAGGCCTTAGATGGCCTCAAAGTCACAGATTCCCCACCTCTGATTTAGCCCATCACTGCTAAAGACTCTAAAAGGAGATTTTGAAAAAAGGTAAGGACACCTAAGGCTCTTAAAAGAGATGCTAATAAGAGGTCTGGTTTCCAGTGGGTGGCCATGCCATGCTTAACAGAGCCAATATATCTAATGGGGAGTTTCTGTAGGCAGCAATGGGAAGGACCACGAGTGAAAGGACTAGAAATTCCATATGATTATTGGGGGGGGGGGGGGAGGGATCAGTGGGAGGCTTACCTGCATTTAGGACTAAAGAAGAAGAAGATGGAGCAAGCACGATTGATTCTGAGAACTTAGAAAATCTTATCACCCAGAGGGAAGCAAAATAGGGTATTGGCCTCCAGAGAAGGATTGCCCCAAAATGACGAAGACATAAATAAAGGAAGGATGGTTAGAAAGCCAGAAAATCCCTCCAGTTCATAGCACAGTTCCTGATACATGGTAAGAGCTTGGTAACTGTTGTTTGTTAAATGGCTGATTCCACTAACCTGGAATCAGAGTGTTACTGTAGAAAGAACACTAAATCTGGAGTCAAAGGATCTGACTTCAAATACTTCCTCTGATGCTTGCCACCTACATGACTTCCATGTCATTGTATTGATTAGAAGAGTCTCCCAATTTCCTTCTTGCTATGAGCCTCATAGTCCTGGGAACTTTGTTTCTAAAGATGAGGAGTAGCTTCTGCCTCATGCAGGGAAACTTCAGGAAGAAAGGAAATTCGTGGATCTGGCAGCCTACCCTTATTGGCAGAGGGAAGAGTCAATGTATTGTTAGTATAGACAGTCTTTCAAAAGAAGGAAGGCCCTGGAGAAAAGAGTACTGGATATATAGGTACCAGGCTATGTTGTATGGTCTCTTAGTTTAGGAAAATAACTACTCTAGGCAGGAGTAAGTACATTGCTAATGAAATGACTAGCCAAAAAACAGAGGAATGATGTCTATGCCTTTGTTAGAATGAGCCAATTTCCTTCAGGTATATGTAAAGGGGCCAAAACATACACATACACACACACACACACACACACACACACACACACACACACGCACACACACACACACATCTCCTCCCAGAGAGGAAGAAGGAGGAAGAGGGGGTTGAAAATAGTGAGATTTTAAACATAATTATTAGAGAAGTTGTTAGCATCATGGATGTGGATAGCAACTAGTCTGGGCAGCATGAAGGAAAAGGAACCAGCACTATCTGACTGTCTTGCATACTGCTATAGTAATGTGCAGGGGTGATTTTCTCAAGATAGTTAAAGAGGAGAAAGAGAGAGACTGGTAAATTTAATCAGACTAGCTAACTTTAATGCATTTCAGCAGCATGGATGATATTTGCAAAGAGTCAGGCTCAGGATGCCCTCAGGCAGCTTGGGAATGGTGATGATATATTGTCAGGGGTTTCTAGAAGAGAAATTTCCCTGACAGAAGTCTGGAATTGTGCCTCTTGCCTCATGAACCAGACAGCATGGAAAAAAGCTGGGGGAGAAAGTAAGCCTCCCTTCTTACCTCCCATGATTGGCAATGTTTCATAAGAATAATAACTCTTTTTTGTAGCTTCAGGATTTGCAAATTATTCTACAAGTCCTCACAGCAACCCAGTAAAGTAAATAGTTCAGCCTCATTCATTCATTTATTCATTCATTCATCTATCTATTCATCTATCTATTTTTACCAGATCTGTTATTTCATTGATATAAAGAACTCCTCCTGAGTTCCTTGAAAAAATTTCCTCTCCTAACATGGCTTGGTATCTACTCTGCAACTTATAATCTTTATAAAGTATGCTTATTTATTTAAAATTCATTTAAAAATTGAATTCCAAATTCTTTCTCTCCCTCCAGACACTCCCTCACCCAATGAGAAGTCAAGCAACACGATATTCATTGTACATGCAAAGTCATGCAAAACATATTTCCATATTGACTATGTTGCAAAAAAAAAAGCAAGCAAAAACAAAATGGAAAAAGTATACTTGAATCTGTACTCAGCGATGTTCAGTTTTGTCCCTCAAGGTGAAGAGCATGTGCCCTTTGTAATGGTCTTGGATGATTGTATTGATTAGAGCAGTGAAGTCTACAACATCCACAACTTCTAATCTTAAAGAATCATCTATGTCATGTGAGAGTAACTTGCCGAGGGTCACTCAGAGAGTACGAGTCAAAGGCAGTACTTGAACCTAGATCAGAAACCGGATTGCCAGATGTTGATAAATTAGTGAAAGGAGTTTTTGGTTTTTGGTTTTTGGTTTTTTTTTTTTTTGGCTAGGAGTTTAGCTGAGAGGAGTTATAGGAAAGTAGTTTAAAAGATAAACTTGGGGAATATTTTTGAACAAATAGTTGGTCTTAGAAAAGTAAATATGAAAATCAGTATGGAATAACAAAAAAAAATCATTAGACTAGGAGTCAAGAACCTTGGGTACCAATCTTAGCATAGCTACTAAGCTGCTACTTGAAGGTAAATCACTACACATTTTTGAATTTCAGATATGATGGAACTGAATTTACCAAAGCTACCTTCCTGCTCTACAAATTCCATTATATATATGTAAAAAACAGATATAAATAAAGTCATAAAGCACGTAGTACACTAGTATCAAGTGAAAATTTCCATAAGGATGGCATGCTTGTAGGTAGCAAGGAAGAAAATGAAAAAAGGGCAATGGGAGAATCTGATTACAGGGACAAACTGTTAAGAAAACAGTAAGGGATGGAATCAAGGGCACAAATAAAGATTCCTTTCATTTATAGCATTTTGTTCATGTTTTTATTCATTACCTATAAGATATTCTTTGTGTTCCTATTTCTTTCCAGATTTATCCACGTCAAGTTGGTTTTTGAATTTATGTTCATTAAATGTAGGAGCTAGGTGTTGTTTTAATCCATTAGCCCGCTGGTACCATGTTCAGGTGTGGATTTAATGGTAGAGGAGGGGGAGGAAAGAGGAAGGACAATGCTTGTGATCATGATGAAAGACAACACAGACCAGAAAAAGAAAAAGAGTGCTTAAAAAAAGTATGCATTCAGACTGCATCAATTCTTTCTCAAGAGGTGGATAGCATTTTTTTTTATCTTAAATCCTTTGGAATTAAGTTGAATCTTTTTGTTGCTTAGAATATGTATGTCACTCACAGTTGATCAATGTACAATATGGTTGTTACTGTGTACAAAGTTCTTTTGGTTCTGCTCACTTCACTTTGAATCAATTCACGTAAGTCTTTTTAAGTTTTTTCAGAAAGCACCCTGCTCATCATTTCTTATAGCACATAGTATTTTATCACAATCATATAATAATTTATTCAACTATTCCCCAACAGATGGACGTCCCTTCAATTCCTAATATTTTGCAACCGCAAAAAGGGCTGGTGTAAAGATTTTTGCACACATAGGCCCTTTTCCCTTTTTTATGATCTCTTTGGGATACAGATCTAGTAGTGGTATTGCTGGATCAAAGGATATGTACAGATTGATTGCTCCTTGGGCAAAGTTCCAAATTGCTCTCCAAAATGGTTGGATCAGTTCACAACTCCACCAAAAGTGCAGTAGTGTCTCCATTTTCCCACATTTTTCTCCAACATTCATCATTTTCCTTTTTTTTTTTGGTCATATTAGCCAATCTGATAAAATGTTAGTTGGTACCTCAGAGTTGTTTTAATTTGCATTTCTCTAATCAATAGTCATTTAAAGTATTTTTTCATATGACTATAGATGGCTTTGATTTCTTCATTTGAAAACTGCCTGTTCATGTCTTTTGGCTGACTTGTAGTCTTATAAATTTGACTTAGTTCAAATATTTGAGAAATGAGACCTTTACAAGAGAAACTTACTGTAATTTTCCCCCAATAATGATTACTGTATATTTCCCTCCGTTCTATTTTCCCTTATTTATCTTTCTCTTTTCAGCCTATCCCTCCTCAAAATTGTTATGCTTCTAACCACCATCTTTCTCAATATGCCATACCTTTCATCAGCCCCTTTCCCTTCTCTTTCCTTCCTCCATTCCTACTTCTTAGTATGGTAAAGTAGATGTTTATCCCCAGCTGAGTATGTATGTTACTCCCTCTCTGATCCAATTCCAAACAGAGTAAGGTTAAAGCATTGCCCAGAACTTCCCCTCTTTCCCTACATTATAAAAGCTCTTCTGCATCTCTTTTATATGAGACAATTTGCTCCATTTTATCTATTCCTTCCCCCTTCCCCAGGGCACCCATCTTTCTGAATCCTTGACTTTATTGTTTCATATATCATCCCATCACTGTTAATTCATTCCTAAGTCCTCTATCTATGATAAAGTTATTAGTAGTTAGAAGTATCATCTTGTCAGGTAGGAATGTAAACACTTTAACCTTAATGAATTCCTATGGTTTCTCTTTCCTGATTACCTCTTTATGTTTCTCTTGAGAGGCAAATTTTCTATTCAATTCTGATCTTTTTTGACAGGAATCTTAAAAGTCCTTTATGTCATTAAATGATCATTTTTTTTCCCTGAAGGATTATCCTTAAGTTTATGGGTAGATGATTTGGGGTTATAATCCTAGCTCTTTTGCCCTACAGGATATCACATTCTAAACCCTCTGATCTTTTAATGTAGAACCTGCTAAATCTGTGTTATCCTGACTGTGGCTCCATGACAGTTGAATTGTTTCTTTCTGCCTCCTTGCAATACTTCCTCCCTGATCTGGAAACTCTGGAATTTGGCTGTAATATTTCTGTGAATTTGTATTTTGGAATCTCAAGTGGTGATCAGTGGATTCCCTCAATTTATATTTTACCTTCTGTTCTAGATTATCAGGACAGGTTTCCTTGAAATATGATGTCTAGGCTCTTCTTTTTATCATGGCTTTCTAGTAGTCTAATCATTCTTAAATGATCACTCTTGGAGCTTTTTACAATGAGATTTCATATTTCTCTTTTTTTTTTCATCCTTTTGTGTTTAATTGTTTCTTGATGTCTTGTGGAGTCATTAGTTTCTGCTTACCCGACTCTAATTGTTAAGGAATTATTTTCTTCAATAAGCCTTTGTATCTCCTTTTCCATTTGAATAATTCTGCTTTTGAAGGAATTGTTTTCATCAGGATTTTTTTGTGCCTCCTTTAGCAAGCTGTTGATTCTTTTTTCATTATTTTCTTGTCACTCTCACTCTCATTTCTTTTACCAATATTTTCTCTATCTCTTTTATAAGAGGTTTAAAATTCTTTTTGACTTCTTCTGGAAATACTTTCTGGTCCTGAGACCAATTCACCTCTTTCTTTGTGGTTTTGCATGCAGTTGTTTTGACTTTGTCTTCTGAGTTTATGTTTTGAACTTCCTAGTCACTCTGGTAACTTTCTCTGGTCAGGTTCTTTTGTTGTTGTTGTTTGCTCATTTTTTACAATTTATTTCCTGACTTTTAACTTTATGTCAAATTTGGGCTCTGTTTTCAGAGTGGAGGAAGTACCATCCCAAGCTTTAGGTTTTTGCTGTTTGTTTGTTTTTCGTTTGGTTTCCTTTGTTTTTCTGTGTGTGTGTGTGTGTGTGTGTGTGTGTGTGTGTGTGTTCTACTGCTGTTGTTGCTACTTTCAGAGCTAGTTCTAGGAGTCTGTAAGTTTTCAGTTTTTCCAAGGTGGTATAATCTGAGAGACGTGGTCACTGCTCTCTTGACCTATGCTCTCTTCTGTGAGCAACTACAAGCACTCTTTTCTGCCCTGGATCTTGACTATGCTCTCCTTTCAGCACATAGATACTAGTGTTCCTTCCAGCACTGGGACTGCAACTGGGAATTGTATATGGGCAATGAAACAGAGTCCTATGCCCAGTGCCAGCAAAGAGACCTCTATAATCTTCTGATCAATTATCTGACCTCCTTACCATTGGTGGGCTGAAAGCTCTGAAAGGCACCACTGCTGATTAAGTAGTCCCAAGGCCTGCTGCTGCCCTGCCAGAGCATAGCCTGGGCTGGACTGTGCTCTACTGTCACACTAGTGACACAGACCTTTCCTTCTGGCTTCTAAATTGATTTGGGATGAAAAATTGCTTCACTCCATCTTTTTTTTTGGTTCTGCTACTCCAGAATTCATTTTGAGACATTATTTTAAAGTTTTTTAGAAGGGTATTTGGGAGAGCTCAGATGAGTGCCTGCCTTTACTCTGCCATCTTTAACTGGAGTAAAACTTAAATAGAGACTTTAGAAGATTGTAGACATTTCCCAGGTGTGGGTTGATTTAATGATCAGACCAAAAAAACCCAGGAAAAGGCTTTAGTGATCTATGATTTCACAAGTTGCAATACTCCTACAGCAATACAGATCTCAAATCCTGGATAACTTTGCAAACTATTTTCTGTAGTTGGTACAGTTTAAAAAAAAAAACTTATCCCCATACAGCCTGCCTGGTAACATCCATCCAACTGACCATCCAAAATTAGCTATTATCATCCTTAGATAAAAAGCATTCAGTTCTTCACTGAATCTACACACCAAGCCTTTCGATCTGCCAGAGTTTTTCCTTGCCATAGCCTTAAAAAAAAGCTGTTTATGGGGGTGTTTGGTAAATGCTGAACAACTGGCTCTCAAAAAACAAACAAAAAAAAGTCTTATATACTTTTAAGTTTAATTTGCATTAACCTCTTCTCCATTACTTTCTTAAGATGAAACAATCAACAAAACAATAAATCAGACCCTCATCTGTAGTTTCTGATGATTTCCAAAGTGTAAATGCTCATACTTAAAATTTAACATTTGGCCCTCCTAATACGAGTTGGTTCCATTACATGTCTGCCTGAACCATGATGAGTCAGCAGAGGAGGACCCTAGGATCATGGATCTAGAGCCTGAGAGATCTGAAAGGTCATTTAGGACAATCCTCTTATTTTACAATTGAGAAAACTGAGGCTTAGGAAAGTTAGGTGTCTTTCCCCAAATCACACAATTGCAACTGGTATTTGAACCCAAGTTCTTTGACCTAAGTTCAGTACTCTTTCTACTGTATCCTGATGCATCCTGATGTGGACGAATTATACACAGTATTAATAGTTCATTTTAATCATAAATACCTTGGATTTAATCCAGCATCACCATTGCAGGTGACTCTAATCATCATCATACTTTATTGATAACCCAAATTTTGCTATTACTCTAACCCCTTTTAAAACATAAAAATACACAGTAGATAGTCATGATGAAATATACTTCATTCTTATGACTGGCCTGGGAAAAATGTGAATCAATATGTACCTTTTTCTCCACTTTTTGTACCCCCATGCCAGACAATCAACTTTACCTTTCTCAGACACCCAATAATCTCAGCTGTAGGACTTGATCAATGATTTCACACTGGGGTCTTAACGAACAGGTTTAGTCCTTCTGGAAGGTTTTGGGTTGATTCTTTTTTTTTGTATTTTCTGTTTTATTTTAACTTTAAAAGTAAGGAGTGATATTTCCAAGTAGATAAGTATCTCATATCACCCAGCTATGAAGCTTAAATACATAAATAGTTTAGTCTTGTTAATCAAATAAGATTTAAAATAAAGTTCATTTCACACCTATTTCATTCTATGAGTACTTGGTGTTTTCAGCATGGCAATTAGGCATAATTGGTGTGATGATAAACTTTCATTTTACCTCTATTCTATTTTATTATGCCATTCATATTGGAACATTTTGATTAACTGAAGGCTGTTTTCTGTTCATATTAACCTCACGTGGCAAAAATAAATGAACTTGACTCTTAGAGAGAGAGAAAAAAGAGAAAGAAAGAAAGGGGGGAGGGAGGGAGGAAGGAAGGAAGGAAAATTCTTGCTCTCAATCTTTCCTCTGTAAGTTTATATTCTATCTACTGTTACTGCTACAAGCTGTCATAAATTC
>CM053583.1:163930002-163952418 GCA_028627135.1 Pseudochirops cupreus
ATATGCTGCCCTAAGGTTTGCAAAGCAATTTATAAATATTATCTCATTTTCTTTCACAACAGTCCTGGGAAGTAGACACTTATTATCCCAGTTTTATTAATGAGGCCATCAGAGAGGTTAAGTGACTTGTCCAGGCTCACACAGCTAGCTAGTAAGTGTCTGAGGCTTATTTGAACTGAAGTTTTCCTGATTCCAGGTCTAATGCTTCATTCACTCCCCCATTTATATGTCTTCTCCTCCTCTCTCCCCCCCTTCTTCCTCCTCTTCATCATCATCATCATCATCAACAGAAGTCCTGTATTGTACTCTCCAAAACCTGTATTCCTTATGCTCCCCCATCATGTAGGACTATAGGGTCCCTATATTTTCCTTCACTCCAGTCTTCTCCCCTACTTCTCCACCCAAAGAGGTCTTAAACATGTCAACTGATCTCTGGTGTCTTTCGGTCAATCAGTCAACAAGCATTTATTAAGAATTACTATATGGCAGGCACTGTGCTACATGCTAGAGATGTGAAGAGAGGCAAAAAACAGGCCCTTCCCTCAAGGAGCCATCAAATCCTGAGGTGAGTAAAGCACCCTGTGGGAATTGTCATGGTAGGAACATTGGAGGATTCAAGGCCTTCACAGGCTGAGGGGAGGAATGAGGAATGGGCAATAACCAGACCCACATAGTTATGGGCAGAATGCTGTAGACGGCATCCTAGTTGGTGATGCTGCAGAAATATGACTTGGCTTTGGATCCCCAGTTTCTGAGTCTTGGCACAGGAAGGAAAATTTTGAAGAGAAGAGTAAGGCAGAGAAGCCCAAATCATGTATCTTTGTAACATCTACCTGCTCACTGAGGGATCCAATGTTCTTGTACTTTCACCTGCTTTTCCTATCAATGTAGAAAAAACATCTAATATCGGTCATGTGTATCTTGATGCTTAGGGAATGAACCTATGGTTTTCATTGGTGTAGGTAACTCTTGAATAAGGAAAGCCTCTCCATTCATGCAGGTCATCATCTGCTATGTAAATAATAGTCTTAGAAAGTTGCTTAGAGCATTGAGAGTTAGTGATTTGTCTAGGACCGTGTAACACCATGCACCAGCAGATTCCCAAAAGAATGCTACTGTGAACAGCTTTTAAGGTTCGGATTACACAATATAGTGAACACTCTGTTTATTCCATTATAAATCAAGGCAAACATTCGTTACAAATCACAATGTAATATTCAAAACATTACATCTTAGCACAGAAAATCACAATATAGTGTTCATAACAGCTTAACATTAGAATGGCCACACAGTTTTCACTACAGTGGCCACAATATTTAGAACAAAGCATTCAATCAATTCACAATACAGTAATCAATCTTCCACTCGTGGGGCAAATCATTAACTTAATCATTCAATCAATTCACAATACAATAATCAATCTTCCACTCATGGAGCAAATCATACCTCATTAGAAAAACCACACAAACCCTCCACCCCTCAGTGTCCAGCAAACCTTAGTTTCATCCAAGGGGAGGCCTTTTCTTCATCTTGATTCTGGGTGGTCTCTCTGATTCCATCACAGATGGCCAACTGTGAAGTTTTCAAGGTGAGGATTGATGCCTAGATGAAAGCTACAAATCAGGACTTGATTTATTGTTTTATTTTTTTTTAATTGTTTACACTTTAGAAAGTGATGGAGAAATTGTAATTCAGACTAAACCTAAAAGTGTGTTTTGGGCAATATTTTTTGAAAGCCGGTTGTTAAACATTTAACAACATACTCAACCAAGTTTTTTATTTATTTCAGTATTCTTCATAGTGGATAACATTCAATTACCTGCTTGCAAATTCTGCGTGCTGTGAATGATTAATGATTAAAACTTTAATCCCAAGCTAAATTTCTCCTTCTATTCAGTACAAATCTGAGTAAGCCACCCACAAGTAGGCCATGATTGGTTCATGCATCAGGAATACAAAGTAATATTTTCTTCTGGTCTATTTAATAAATAGCATCAGAAGCAGACTTCTACAGTGGTTAGAGAGTCAGCCTCAAAAGTCAGGAAGGCCTGGGTTTTCAAGTCCCTCCTCCATCACAGAAAAGGTATGAGTGACCTTTGCTGTGGGACGAAGGAAATGTGATAACCTTTTTGTCCCCCGTCCCCAAACAACTCTTTAAAACTATAAATAGCAAAATAATTGTTAATAAATATTGGGAAGGTGCTAACCAGGGGTTCTCTACATAGTCAATAAGTAATATACATAGATCTGACTGAAAAACAACATTAAAAACACTTATTGGCTAAATCTGCTGCCCAAATTTACATAGTGCTTTACAATGTCAAAATTAAATATCTTTTTTAAAAATCATTTGCTACTTTGGATTATTTGTATCTCAGTTCCTGATAACGTTTATCTATAATCAAGTAATTTCTCTGTAAGAAAACTCAGAGAAGAATCTTTAAATTTACATGTTAGTCTTTTCTTAGAGAAGTAATTGAGCATAAGTAAGGCGGAACCAAAAGCCCAGACTTCAATCTTGGCTCATCTACTAATTAGCTGCCTGACTATAAGGAACTTCACTTCTCAGAGGCTCAGTTTCCTCTTTTATAAAAAGGAAGGATATAGAAGGTGAACTGAATAATTAATAAGGACCCCTTCCTGCTCTAAAAATTCTATGATACCATAGCTAACACATTCTCCAGACAATGGAGATGCACCCATTCACTAGCTTTTGCTAGATGAAAATATCCTTTCCCCTCTCTTTTTTTCCTCTCATACATAAATTGTATTCAAAAGCTCTGCTTGGATCACATCAGATATATGCAGCCATATCCATCAAGATCACCAAGGAAGAGCCAGCTCAGTGTTTGGTCTAAATCATCAAGCTTGGTCACATTTGTTTTTCAGTTCCATTTTGCTCATTGATTTATTCACCATACCCTAGGCATTTGTGAACCATCTATTGTGTATAATGCTTTATTTTGTATATAGAAGGGTTTTTTGGTAGGCAAACAGAATTAATTATTACTACTATCTTTGTGCCCTACACTTATCATTATGATATTAATTGTTGTCATTTTTAGCACCATCTTTTAAAAAACAATCATTTTAAACTTGTCTAGTTAAGGAATGTTAGGGTAGCCTTAAAAGTTAAATGCTAATTATATGCGATTGAGTAGAAACTGAAGGATGTCAGCAGAGTTTGTTACTGTTCACATTATTTACCCAAAAAAAATCACTTATGTCCATCTTCTGGAGAGCAAAATCCTATTGCTAAATCCTTGGTGCTAAATTAGCCAGGATATCAGGGCACAGAAAAGAGAAAGACTTTTAAAAAGATGAATGAATATGATTTTTCCACAGTAAGAGGGAAGAGCTGATAAAAAAAAATAAGTTGAAATACCCATGACATTCTGTGTTTTCATTGAAATTTGGAAACTGAGCTGGCTGCTCTTCATACCACTGGGCACATTATAGCCAAATGCTCCCGCTCTAGAGCCTGCATGGCACAGGAGATAGAGTGCTAGACAAGTTTGGAATACTCATCCTCCTGAGTTCAAATCTGACCTCAGACACTTTCTAACTATATGACCCTGGGCAAGTCACTTAACCCTATCTACCTCAGTTTCCTTATCTGTAAAATGAGCTGGAGAAGGAAATGACAAATGGAGTTGGATATGACTAAAACAACTGAACAATAATGACGACAACAATATTACAATAGAGCCCTGCTCTGAGGAAGGAGAAGAAAGAAGAGGAAGAGCAAGAAGAGGAAAAAGAAGATGATGTGTCATGCAAAGGATTTTTGTTTTCAAATCATTCAAAATGTCTTCTTTAAATTTAGACGATATTAAATCTATTTACTTACCCTGTAGGACAAACAACTTAGGGGAAAAAAAAGATTCCTCTGGAGGGTTTCACTGCATGGTTCCACCATATTTATTTCTAAACCAGTCTATTTGCTATTCATTGAGATGAAAACAAGTTCAACATTTTCCAAACACAAAACCAAACACCAACAAAAACAAAAAGCAGACGCTAAAGAACTGTAACGTATCAGAATCATCTCAACAGGAGTAGCTCAGTAGAGATGTCTTGAGCACCTGGTGCTGGCATTCATTCAATTTGTCAGCAGGGTTAGGAATTTCATTTTATAAAGCTATAATTAATATTTCAGATTGTTGAAAAGTGAATTTTATCTCCACAGGATAAAAACAAAAGAAGCATCTCCAATCTCCTATCAAAGAGAGCCTGATAGCACAGTGAGATTCAAACTTTTAAATTCTACATTTCCCAATTTCCTACTTGGTCAACACACATACACAAGACACACACACGTGCACACACACACACACACACACACACACACACGCACACACACACACACACACCCCTTCCCTTTGAAAACTCTTGTGTCGTCTCAATGTTTTATATAGGGTTGATAATAAGGTATTTTAATCAGAGTGGGAGAAGTTTGAGGAAAAAAAAGGAGTGTTCTTTATTGCTAGGGGTTAGTCCCACAATAACACAGCTATTGTATAGTTAGGTGAAAAGAGGTATGAGAACAGGCAAAGACAAAAAAGAAGTGTAACAAGTATGCTCTGGTTCCTTTTCTCCCCAAGCCAGGCTGCTACATCCAACCCTAAGGGCTTGAGGGGACCCTGAGAGTTTGGGGGTATCTCTACTGCTATCAGCATGAGTCCTCACCAAGCTCTGTTCCTCCCTGCTGTTAGGGACTAGTGATTAGTGCCCCAATTCCATTAAAACACTTAATGTTGATTAGCTTTTCCAAAAATATATTTACTGTGAAATTCTAATGATAACAAAATACAAACATTTTCCTCTAACTGGGAAGCATGCATCTCTTCTGGGAACATATCCCACCTTTGTAACCAGTTTCAAAATGTATCTCAATTCTTAAATAGCACTGGTCCTACCAAATTCATATCCTATGGTAGCGTCTCTGCCAAATACTTCCTTCTCTCAGCCATCTCTTGACTAGGATCCAGAAGGTCAGTCCTGAAGGTCACTCTTTACTCCACAAAGCATCAATGCAACACTATCCTTGGAATCCAAACTCTGGAATGCTGGGTCACCAAAATATCCCTTAAGGTTGCAGAGGTTCCACTTTTTTTTTATATGGAATGGAAAAGAACAAAAGCATAAGCCAATGACCAGTGTCCTTTTACTGGATTACAAGGCTTCAGGGCAGGAGAAAACCTCAAACTCCTTAGATCAGCGGTTCTCAATCTGTGGGTTATGTTCAATTTGTAACAATGAAAATACATCCTGCACATCAGATATTTACATTACGATTCATAACAGTAGCAAAATTACAGTTATGAAGTAGCAACAAAAATAATTTTATGTTTTGGGATCATCACAACATGAGAACTATATTAAAGGGTCGTGGCATTAGGAAGGTTGAGAACCACTGCCTTAGAGCACGGTCTTTCAGCAGAAACCATGGGCAAAAGAGTCACTAATGTCATGGGGATGTTTATTTCCTTTTCCTAATTTGCATTGTTTGGGGTACAGGGCCATTCCTCCTACAACTGGTCAACTGAAAGCCTGTCTTCAGTTGACACTAACCTCACTTGACTAAAATTTGACTCAGGGAATAATCATGTTAAGGGAAGATTTTTTTTTCTTGAAATTGTTCCTATGATACTCTTTTTAAAAACTTTATTCTATTTTTAATTTATGAAATAACACAAGTATTTCCATAACGTAGTACAATAAAAAAAGATGATTGAACAAGAAACTGCAAATGTATTATTTACAACTTGCTATTCCTTTTAAATATATAATAAAGTTATCATCTAACTTTCTTTTTTTTTTTCTTCTCCTCCCCCAGCCCTAGAAATGGCTACCATTAGACACACACACACATACACACACACACACACACACACACACATGCACACGCACATATAGACATATTATTATTCTATTTTTCTATTTATTAATTCTTTCTCTGGATGCAGGTAGCATCTTCCTTTATAGGTCCCTTGTAGTTAATTTGGGAATTTATAATAGTCAAAATGACTTAGGGAAGACTTCTGACATTCCTGAGATAGGAAAAGAAATGAGAGGAAGAAGGGAACACAACATTTTTTAAAACTTTCCAGAAATATTTTAGTTATGGAAGAATTTCCCTAATGCCAGGTTATCAAGACGTGTAAATCTCTTCGTCTCAATTAGACCGTTGTGATACCTCTAAAATGTAGCCTTTTAGTTTTGTAAATGTAGGATTTTGCAAACTCAATGTTTAATCTACAACATGACTTAGTTTACCCATAGAGTCTGTTCTACTCGGTTTATTTAGGGATTGTATGAGATTATGACTCCATTTAACTAAGTTTGTTCAACTTTTATGACATTGAAAGAAGCATGGGGCTTTTAAAAGAAACACTTCTTTAGCCTACAAGATTACAATATGCAAAAGCATTAGATCTCTGTCTCTCTGATGTAATTTTTCTATAAAAGCCTGTAAGAAAATCCCAATCTCTGTTCATGGATTTTTTTCCTACCCCCTCTGAATCTATGCTTAAGCATAATAAAACCTAGGACTTCACCTCTAAAATTTTTGTGTTATGGCAGCTACATTCCAGCAGCAGTTACCTACCACATGAATTCATAAAGGAAATATTTTCCCTTAACACTAAGATCCCATCAAGAGTGAATGGGTCAAAAAAGGAAGCAGCTGCTGTTTCCAGGCTTTTTTGAATGCCTCCATAGTCAAAGTACACTCTCTTTATAGTTATGGAATGACTATTCATGCTCCACGATATCTCTGAGGAATAACAATTCTAGGTCATCACAACTGTCTTGGAAGCAACAGCCTCAGTGTCCTCCACGTGGAAAGGTTTCATCATCTGAACACACTGATGGGGTACGTGCATGCTCCAGACACTGGTTACATAAGCATTCACTGAAACATGGCCCCGAGAGATATGTATTTTTTGGGGGGGGTGACAGAAGAGAACAGGACAGGGCAGGTCAATAGCAGTTTCAATAAACAGATGAGGCTGTTGGACAACTATCAAAACTAGAAATGGTGTGTGTGTGTGTGTGTGTGTGTGTGTGTGTGTGTGTGTATGTGTGTGTATGTGCGTGTATGTGTGCATGTGTATGTGTGTGTATGTGTGTGTGTGTTTGTGTGTGTGTATTTTAATTGAGGGCAAAGAACTTTTATCTAATGACCCAGAGTATTTCCCTTTGGCAAGATTTCATGGAAATACTAAAATCATCAGGTTATATTGGAGTTATAAAAGTTCACAGAATCCATATAGTCTAACCCTCTTCCCTTTATTGATGAGGAAACTCAGGGCCATGGAGGTGAGGTGCTTTGCCTAAGGTCACCTAGGCAGAAAGGGATCAGAGGTAGGATTTGAACCCAGGCGAGGTCTTATGATTCCCTAAATGGTGTTCTTCTCATCGGACCATGCTGACCTTTGGACTAATATTCTGGTCATTACTACTCTAATTCATTGAATATGTTCTTCCTGGTGAAGCTACTGCTATTTCTAGCCTTCCCTTTCAGGATGTTGCTGCTGGAAGCTAAAGCTAGCGAGCAGGTAAGGAGCTATGAAGTTACTGGGTCAGATGGCTGATTTTATTTAGGTTTTTGCTATCAAAAGCAATAAAAAGCCTCACCTTCAAGTCCCAAAGGCCATCATTAGGGACCTCAATAGATAGATAGACACATAGAGACATAGAGAGACACAAATAGATAATACAGATGAGAGATTACATAATAGGTAGATATTCTATGATAGCTATAAAGGATAGATTTGATGATGATAATAATAGGCAGATAGATGACAGATGATAAAGACATGAATATAGAGATTAGATAAATAGATGATAGGTAAAGGCGATAGATTAGCTAGAAAGATGTTCAGTCATTTTCAATTGTGTCCAACTCTTCCTGATGCCATTTGGGGTGTCTTTGGCAAAGATGCTAGAGTACTTTGCCATTTCCTTCTCCAGTTCATTTTACAGATGCAGAACTGAAGCAAACAGGGTTAAGTGATTAACCTGAGGTCACACAGCTACTAAATGTCTTGAGGCCAAATTTGAACTCATGAGGATGAATCTTCCTGACTCTGGACCCAGGGCTTTATCTACTGGGCCACTGAGCTGTGATAGATAGATAGATAAATAGATAGATAGATAGATAGATAGATAGATAGATAGATAGATAGATGATAGATAGACAGACACATGGATGGATAGATAGACAGATATATAGATGGATAGATATAGATAGATAGATAGATAGACAGACAGACACATAGATGGATAGATGGATAGAGACATAGATTAGATAGATAGATAGATAGATAGATAGATAGATAGATAGATAGATAGACAGATAAACAGACAGATAGATAGGCACAGAGAGAGAGAGAGAGAGAGAGATGTAGACAGATAGATTGATAATTGGGCTCACAGTGAATCAAGAAATGTATCACCCAACTGGTGCTGGCTTACAGTGAGGCAATTTCTATAGTGCCTTCACACTTTGAGAAGACATGAGTAGTGGCAAGATGGATTGCAGTAGACCAATTATACTTCATCTGTAGCATTGTAAGCCAGGTGCTGTCCCATCTAAGCCACAAGTTTTACTCTCTCCCAAGGCTCTTTACTAAGGAATCTCCATTCCAGATTCAGCTGCTCATCTCTGAAGATGCAGTCAGTTTTGGACTGGTCAGAATTCAAAACCATACACTAACCTAGTTGGCAAGTAATGGCTGAAAAGACTCCCCTCACTGCTAAAGTAGCATCTCTGCCAGATACTTCCTTCTCTCTGCTATCCTTTAACTGGGATACAGAAGGTCACTCGTGAAGGTCACTCTTTACTCTCAGAGCATCATTGCTACACTGTCTCTGGAATCCAAACTCTGGAATGCTGGGTCACTAAAATATCCCTTAAGGTTGCAGAGTTTCCACTAGAATGGAAAAGAACAAAAGCATAAGCCAATGACCAGTGTCCTTTTACTAGACCAAAAGGCTTCAGAGCAAGAGAAGGCCTCAAGCCCTTTAAGGCATAGTCTTTCAGCAGGTGCCATGAGCAAAAGACTAATGTCATGGGAATTTCTGTTTCCTAAAGATTATAGCAATTCTTTTCAAATAGTACAGTTATCTGGGAGTCACTTGTTGAAACTTGGATTGAGTTTCAAAGGAAGCAAATGAACCAGTCAAGGCCAAAAGCCGCTGGAACTTTTATTTATCAAGTTTAAGGGAATCCCACATAACTTATTTGGACATGCCCTAGCAAGAATCAAAAGGTTGGCAGGAGAGAGAAGGGAGAGGCACCTACCCTCCTCTCCAAACTGACTTAGCACCAGAAAGCTCCATAACTGACACTTGTCAACCTGACATCTCCAAAGAAGGAGAGAAAGAGAGACTGGGGGAGGGGACACAACCAGGGCTGTCCCTGAAAAGTCTTCAGTTCATGAAAGGAAGAAGTCCTTGAAGATTTTGTTAGAGGCTACTCTCAAAACATGCTTTGTACTTAAACCAGACTCTCTGCAGTTGAATGAGAAGGACTCCTAGATCTGTTATCACTCCATTCATAAGGGTAGTTCTGGGTTCAGTGTAGCTTGGGGAAGCCAAAGAATCCCTGATGTTTTATAGGGGATAATGAGGTCTCTATTCAGACAGGTCTGATTGAGTTCTGACATCTGATGTGTTAAGCAAAAGGCAACATTTAGCTGGGAAGTTTCTAGGCATGGAACATACCAAAACAGGAAATTCTAGAAAAGGGACAGAATAGAGGACCTGAGGGATATGGTGAGGTTGGAGACAGCCTGCAGGATATAGAAAGACCAGCCTCAGGGTTTTCCAGAGTGTAACAGAGGTCTGCCCACTTGTTGATACAGTTCTTCTAGTCCTTAGCTATCCTAGACTATCATTGATTCATAATGGGTTTTATTAGCCTTTGCTCTTTATTCTGGTACATGCATGCTGATGGGGTGTCACACAGGAAGGAAGGAAGGAAGGAAGGAAGGAAGGAAGGAAGGAAGGAAGGAAGGAAGGAACAAAGAAGGAAGGAGGGAAGGAAAGGAGGGGGAGGAAGGAAGGAAAAGCAGGCTAGTCCTAGACTATCTTTATTAGGACAAAGCTGATCCACCATGAGGATATAAATTCCTTACAAACAAGAATTATTTCATTTTTTGTACTTGTATCCCCATCAGCATCTATCACACTGTCTGGGAAATAGTAGGTACTTAATTAATACTTGCTTATTTATTGGTCAGCTGAGTGAACTCTTGGTTAGTATAATTCCCAGACAATCAATGACAGGAGTCAGAATAGTAGATGTTATAATGAAATTACTTCTTTGATCAAATTAAGTATCTGTATGTTATGAAAACCACAAGAGGATGCATATAATAAGCATTTGAATTAAAACCTTTAGTTTTCCTATCCAGTGGAATAATCAGGAAATTCATGCTTCAAAAGAAAGTTATAACTGATTCAACTTCAACAAAAATCAAAGAAATACTTACTCTAGAACACTTCCAAACCTGCAGAACTGCTTCTTCATCTCTTCCTCTCTGTGGCTCTCTTTCTAGCCATTTCCTTCTCTCTCCAATCCTTTTCTGATAGTTTGTCTCTTTTCTGTCCCCCACCCTACTCTTTTCTGTCTCCTCCAACTCCCATTTACCTTTATTTCCTTCTCTTTCTGCCCCCTTTAACTGATGATAACATATAATATGGCCATAATACATCAAGGACTTCAATTCAGATGCTAATCTCTGTAACTTCTATCTGTTTAATTTTGCACAATTCACTTGACCTCCCTAGACCTCAGTATTCTCATCCATAAAACTAATGGTTGGACTAAATGAGCTATGAGGTCCCTTTCATCTCGAATTCTGTGATCCTCGTGAATGCTTTTGAGACTCATGGGCGTAACTTTTCATTATTGTGAATACAAAAAATAGTTAAAGTTAATGAACTGAACATTAGGGCTCCCAGTTGCAAATAGTAGCACTTCTGATCGTGGCTTAAATCACTAATAAAAGGACATACATCATATATATTCAATATAGAAGGAACCTAAATTTCTAGAGTTGGTCCTTCCCTGATACTTCCCTGATATATTGCAATGAACTATCAAATTTCATCATCATGCACAATAAATGAAAACTGCACATATCTATTAAGCAGTATATTTATTTTCTGTGTGTGCCCCTGGATTAATAGCTGATAATATTCTGGAATAAGAATAAGAACCAAGAGTATGCTAATAGGTGATACAATAATAGATCTTATATAATTGGTTTCATTAGTTTTTTCATTTCATTCTGATCTATGCTGTCAATGTATCAGGGAGAAAGAGGGGAAGGGAGGGAGGGAGGGAAGAGGGAAGGAAGGAAGGAAGGGAGAGAGGGAGGGAGAAAGGGAAGGAGGAAGGGAAGGAGGGAGGAAGGGAGAAAAGGAAGAAAGGGAGGAAAGGAGGTAGGGAGGGAGGAAGGGAGGGAGGGAGGAAGGGAGGGAGGGGGGGAGGAAGGGAGGGAGGGAGGGAAGGAAGGAGGGAGGGAGAGAGGAAGGGATGAGAGAGGGAGGAATGGAGAGAGGGAGGGAAGAAGAGAGGGAGGGAGAGAAGGAGGGAAGAAAGGAGGCAAGCAAGGATTTATTAAGTACCTACCATATGCCAGTCACTACTCTAAGCATTTTTAAAAGGGTATGCCGTTTGATCCTTACGAAAACTCTAAATGGTAGATTCTATTATTTATCATCCCCATTTTAAAGATAAAGAAACTGAGGTAGGCAGGTGTAAAGTGATTTGCCCAGGGTTGCAGAGCTAGTAGATGTCTGAAGCAGATTTGGACTCAGGAAGATGAGTTTTCCTAACTCCAGGTCCAGTACTCTCCATTGCACCAGCCAGCTGCCTCAGAAGACAGGAAGCTCAGTATCAGTATGAAGTATAAATGAACAGCCCTATATACAAAAACGACAGTAGAAAGTGGGGTGATACAAGTCCTAAAACCATTAACATACGTCTTCTGTCTGCCCTAAAAGCACTCCACATTTTTATTAAAACATGTTTTTCTTTTGATTGTATTTGTTTTCTTGGCATGATATCTGGGATAGTGAGTGCTTAAGAAATGTTCTATCTGTCTGTCTATTTGTCTATCTATCTATCCATCTGTGTCTGTCTGCCTGCCTGTCTATCCATCCATCTATCTATCTGTCTATCATCTATATATCTATGTATCTATCTATCTATCTATCCATCTATCTATCTATCTATGTATCTCTATGTGTCTGTCTATCGATCTATCCATCTATGTGTCTGTCTGTCTGCCTATCTGTCTATCTAATCTACCTTTCAAAAATTGTAAATTGCAGAGAAGATGCCAATCTGCATTGGTAGGTAGAGTTTTCTCACTTTTGAGTTCCCTATATTAATAAAATCACAGATCCTGTCCCCATCCGTATTCTAGAAGTTGAAATTATTAATGTAGTCGTAGAATTATCCAATTTACACTGGCAGCATAGGAATTATGGACCCAACTATGCCATTTCCTGTATGTAAAAGGCATCTTTGATGATACTAAAATATGTCTGAGATAAAAGGGCCATTGAGGTGAGAAAACACATAACTGGTTATTTTGGAGGTTGCTAAGCTCTTTTGTTCACTTAGGCTTTGCGCTTGATACAAAAAGGAATCAGCCTTCTTCACGTCTTTAAAAAGAAATTATATATAATTTCAGGTTAATGATGGATTAAGCACACACTATAACCAGCCCCTTTTCTTTTTCCTGAATGTGCTATTTTCTTAACAATTTTTAAATGGGTACCATCTGTTCTGGAGGCTTTATCGATATGTAGACTTCCATATTTCCTGATAACCTGTTGTGATTTAATGTCAATTTCCCTTGTAGTCTTTTTGTCCTTTCAGGCATTTTTCTTTTCCCAGCATCTATCACTCCAATTCCATTGTGGGCGAAGGTAAAAAGTTCAAATGTACTTAGAACTCTATCATACCTACTGTTCATTTAATGTGCATTGGTGCATAATGAGATTGGCTAAGGCTGAGCTGTAACTCCATAATATGAGTAATATTTTCGTACAGGAAATAGTGTAAAACAAATCTTGGCCAATTTCCCTGCCATTTGTTTGTAGCTCTTTGGAGCTCATATACTCATTGACTCAAAACTTTACAATTCTGAAATGTGCTGTTTCATAAGATATAAAAAAAAATTATCACAATGGCTTTCTAAGTTTGCCAGTCTATTAAGTAAAAGATTATGAACATCTTTTCTTGGAAAATCTGCAGCTTATGATGATGATGATGATGGTGATGGTAATGAAGACGATGATGGTATTTAGTAGAAGCCTATCATTGTGTACCAAAAAAATGTATTAGCACTCTTACAGTTACTAAACAAACAAATAAAAAAGCCAACAAAATAACCCTGATTTATTCCAGCTCTCTACTGTACCACTAGACCATGTTGCATCAATCCTACCTCCTTTCCTGTCTTTAGTAAGAATCTCTAGCAGCCGGAATTGAAACTAGGATTACAGGACAAACCATGGAAAACAACCATGTTGACAAATGAATGTTGGCATAGTGGGGAAGAAAGCACAGGATTTAGAGCCAGAAAACCTGGGTTCAAAGCACAACTCTTTTACTAAACTACATCTGGGACTTTGGACCAATCATTTCTCCTTTTTTTTTTTCGTTTTGCACCTCTATAAGATGAGGAAATTGGATTTGATGATCCCTAGGGTATTTTCCGACTCTGTATCCTAAACTGACTCAAATAGGTCACCTATTATAGAGTAACACTGAGGGTTCCTTTTCATGCAGTATAATGTATTTTTCTGAGCCCTCCAGACAACCATTCTTGGATGTAAGGGAAAAAGAAATTGGCACCCACAGGTTGGGAGCTGTTTATGTATTTCCTCTGTTCAGAAAAAAAGGAAAATAAGAAAATGTTATTTTGATGTATTGAGGGGTTTTTTTCCATCTAGGAAGACTGGAAAATTTAGTGAGGCTATAAGCTAAATCTTAAAATTTAATGGACCTTGAGTTGCCTATGGCAGAAGTAGTAAAACAATGAAAGGGGAGCCCTATTTGACTATTACTGAATCTCACTTCTTTCCTTACTGTTTTCCCTCTCCTCTTTCATTTAGAGCAGCGGTTCTCAACCTTCCTAATGCTGCAACCCTTTAATTCAGTTCCTCACATTGTGGTGACCCCCAACCATAAAATTATTTTCATTGCCACTTCATAACTGTAATTTTGCTACTGTTATGAATCATAATGTAAATATCTGATATGCAGGATGTATTTTCATTGTTACAAATTGAACATAACCCACAGGTTGAGAACCACTGATCTAGAGAAAGCATTTCTTATATAAATTATATTTATGAGTATATGGGACAGCTAGGGTATACAATGGATAGAGTACCAGGCCTGAAGTCAGGAAGACATTTTCATGAGTTCAAATCTGGTCTCAGATACTTACTAGCTATGCGATCTGGGCAAGTCACTTAAACTTGTTTACCTCAGTTTCCTCATATGTAAAGTGAGCTAGAAAAGGAAGTGGCAAGTATCTTCTCCAAGAAAACCTCTAATGGGATGAGAAAAAGAATCAGACATGACAGAAATAACTGAACAACAAATGTGTATGTACACACACACACATCATATATATGTGTATATACATACATGTGTATGTATGTATATGTGTGTGTATATATGTATATATGGATGTATGGATGTATATCAGGATCTTATCTCTGAGCTCTGATGGACTGAGTTCAATCTTGGGGCAGTTTCTCTTAATAACCTTCACGACTGAGAGAATAGAATAAATAGGGTATAGGATGGAGGGAAATACGGTTAGTCTTTCACAACATGACTATTATGGAAGTGTTTTGCACAACTACACATGCATAATCTCTATTGAATTGCTTGCTTTCTCAGTGGGGCGTGGAGAGGGAGGAAGGAAGATAATTTGGAACTCAATGTTTTAAAAATGAATGTTAAAATTGTTTTTTATACATGTAACTGGGGGAAAATAAAATACTAAACAAATTTAAAAAGGAAAAAAATTAATTTTCATGACTAAGCCTCCACCCAGGTTAAGTCCTTGAAAATATAATAGTTTGGCTTATTTTTATAAATGTCTTATTCCCCTGCAGGCACCACAAGTTAACAGAAGAGTAAACAAAGAATAGCTTTATTAAAGCAGTAATAACACATAAAATGTAATGGAAATAGCCACCTTGTAGTGAGTTGTCCTCATTCCAAGGTCTAATGCATTTAATGAACAGACTAGAGGGCCTACATCTCATCACAAATATGCCTCCTTTTCGCTCTTACTGTTGTGAACACCATTGCTAGACCAGACTCTCCCTTAGCCTGTGGGCTCTACATTTATTTCCAGCTCCCTCTCCATTCAAAGGACCTTCCTTCCACAGAAGCATGATCTTTCAGCAGAGCAGCTCCTGAGGTCCTGGTAGTCACCTGGAAGCAGTGTGGTTGCTTGACTCCAGCCAGGCTGATTCCTAGGCAATTAGAGGATGTCTCCTACTCTATTCTTGCTTCATCCTGGGCCTACTTGCACATAGGGAAGGGGAAGAAGATGCTTGGATGAATTGCTTTGATAATTTCAAAGTCATCTTTTGCAAATATACACAGATATACATGGATACACATATGTATGTATATATGTATATATATGACACTGAGTTGACACATTCATAAAAGACCAAATACTATCAAATGGCCATAGCAGAGAACAATTAAGGAATTCATTCATCAAGGTCCTATTCAAAAAAGCATCAAGCATTTATTGAGGTGTTTCAATGTATCAGACACTGCTAAATTCTGGGGATACAAAAAAAGTCAAGGAACAGTTCTTGTCTTCAAAGAGCTCACAATCTAGTGGAAAAAAATGTAAATAATTAGGTTAATATATGTTTGTTCTCATATTTAAATATTGCTTGTAAGATGTTCTGGCCTAAATTAGATCATCAGGGTCCAGGCGTGAGATAAAATATATTTCAGTTTCCACAGGCAGGCTCCGAATTTCACTTTGCATTTCCTAGCAAGGAACCAGAATGAGACAAAAGCCTCTAGTGCTGTAATTAACAAGCAAAAACGCTATTTAAACTAATGATTTTTTCACAATGGAATGTAAATCCAACCCTAATTGATAAATCTGTTTACTGTTCTGTGCTACAAGCACTTAGCCATCAACTATATAAAAAAAAACAAACCTATTTTGCAATGTTGCAGTTTTTAAAATTTGTTTGTTTGTTTTTTTTTGATCTAAGGGTTTTTCAGAAGATTCTACTCTTAAAGTATATCACTAGTTACAATTAGTGGGCTCATTAAGTGCTAGAAAGCATCAGCTGTACAGCTATTAGAGACCAAGGTAACAATTCTTGCTGGCTGCTAGCTGCAGGCTAAGCTGTGCAGAAATAGAAAGTACAGTGGGTAAATTCTTCAGATCCAAAAGCCAATTCAAGTGGGATTGAAGAAAGCTGTCTTTTTAACAGCTTGTATCAGCTCTTTATAATCTTGTAAACATACAGAACACTTCAATAGAGGCTTAGTTCACAGTAGACTAACAGTATCTGGAGCAGATATTTTATTATTTTTCCCTATAATACAAGAGACACAAAACAGGTTTAAAAAAAATCATTTGTAGGGGTAAGAATCAAACAATATACTTCTGAAAATTTGGAGTACTGTGGACTGTGAGAAGCTGCTGAAGTTTCCTGGTAAAGAACAACAGATCCCAAGAGCATCCTTGTTTGCCAGTAGAGTCCAAGTGTCCTTTCTCAGTTCACAGCTAAGGACTGGAACTCACAGAAGCCTTCATTGGGGAAGCTACTGATACTTCAATGGCAAAGGAAAATCTTTGTTTTAGCCATTAAGTGGTTGTTGGGAGAGGTACTTTTAAAAAAGAAACCCTTTCCTGCAAATTTTAATCATATTCTTTTGAAAAATAAACAAGGCCAGCAAATTAAGAAACATAAATCATTTTCCAGATGACAATGTTAAGTTATGAGCCTGCTGTTTGGAAAATCTGCAACTGTTTCTTGGGTTAAAAATTAAAAAAAAAAAAATCGCCCACTTCAGGGCAGAAAAAGCACCATGCTTACTGCACCCCCTGCTGGATGACTCCAAATTCTCCAATCAGGAGATCAATTAGGAAGACCTGATGAAGAGTCAGGCCATAGCAATTTGAAAGAAAATGTCTATTAGTCTTTGATTCCTAAATTTTAGGGAACATTACTATAGTTGAGGTTTGGGAATTTGCCATGTATACATGGTTGACTTTTATAAATTAATGATTTACAAAGATTAATGGAAGAATTTATTGTCATTGTTCAGTCTTTTTTCAATTGTGTCTGACTCTTCACGACCCCATTTGGGGTTTTCTTGGCAGAGAAGTGGTTTTGCCATTTCCTTCTTGAGCTCATTTACTGATGAGGAAACTGAGGCAGACAGGGTTAAGTGACTTGCCCAGGATCACACATCTAGAAAGTAACTGAAACTGGATTTGAACTCACATCTTCCTGATTCCAGGCCTAGGCACTCTATCCACTGTTCCACTTAGCTGTCTCTCCATGTAAAACTATATCTTAAAAATTTGATAGTGTTCTTTTCAGAGATTCATTAATTATCAATATTCCATCACCACCACCCCAGTTCAAAATTTTGTGGAAATTCCAGGGATGCATCAATGCACTCAGGAACTTGTATAACATTAGAAAAGAATTATCTCTATCTTTCTCTCCATCATCAGTGAAACATGGACTTTGTACATCAAAAGATTCTAAAAGATGGGAACCCAGGAAGTCAATACTGTGCAGTGGGAGCCTGTAGCCTAGAGGTACATGGCATGATTCCAGTCCCAAGGTTAGCAATAGGACTCCATGAAATCCGTGGAGAGAAGATGGACTGGGAGGGGTAACTGACAGTTTCTTCACCCCATCCACCCATACACAGAAGGGATATGTCCCGACCATTGAATAAATTTTCCCCAGTAGGTTTTTTGGGTTTTTTGTTTGTTTTCCCAGCCACCAGCTACAGAAGCAGAGAAAAGTGCAACAGTTTTCATCTTGGGGCAGAGACTGAGTCTCCTATTCAATTCTTTTTTTGAGGCAGCATGGTACAGTATGTAGTGAGCCAGTTTTGAAGCCAGGAAGTCCTGGATTCAAGTTCTACCTCTAACATATACTGACTGTATGACCCTGGGCAAGTCACTAAATTTCTCAATGCTCCAGACAACTGTCTATAGCTATAAAATGCAGAGAAGTACTGAACAGCACTGCTAAGGGGAATTATCTCTAACTATGAATATACCATATGAAATTATACCAAAAAATATACCATATTATAGATATACCAATTATATTGTCTCTATATGCCAATGAAATTATAGGTCAAGTCCCTATCCCTTCTTGATACTTGCATTGCTTTGTGTTTTAATAAAAAAGATTTACTATCTGATTTGCAGGTTTTGCATGGCCTCTAAGCAAAGAGAATGGTGCAACTCAACAGAACCTTGAGAAAGTAGTAAGGAACTCCAGAACCCTGGCTTTCAGTGGGATTCCAGAGGACTCTTGTCATAATTGCTAACATGTGTATAGTGCTTACTATGTGTCAGGAAATGTGCTAAGTCTTTTATGGTTATTATCTCATTTTATCTGCATAACAACTCTGTGAGGTAGGGACTATTATTATCCCCTTTTACAGCTGAGGGAACTGAGGCAGAGAGGGTGACTTATCCAGGGTCATTATGCCATTAGTAGTGTCTGAGGCTAGATTTGAACTCAGCTATATCTGACTCCAGGCCCAGTGCTTTTATTCACTGCACCTTCTATCTACCTCTAAATACCCTATAGAAAAATAGATTTCACTACCAACACTTCTAAGTTAATTAGTCATAATATATTGGGGCATATGAGGATGGAAATGAAAAAAGAGCAGGCCTATCCCCTGGCAGTTTAGCTATATATTAGAACAAAATGAGAGAAAGGAGAGGGAGGGAGAGGTAGGAGAAGAGAGTGAGAGAGAGAGAGAGAGAAGAGAGTGTGAGAAAGACTGTGAGAGAAAGAGTGAAAAAGAAAAAGAGAGAGAGAAGGAGGGATAAAAGAAAGAGGAAGAGAAGAAGAAGAAGAAGAAGAGGAAGAAGAAGAAGAAGAGGAAGAAGAGGAAGAGGAAGAAGAGGAAGAAAAAGAGGAAGAAGGCGAGAGAGAGAGAGAGAGAGAGAGAGAGAGAGAGAGAGAGAGAGAGAGAGAGTTTTTCCATAGCCATAACAGGAAAAGGATATTGACTATTGAACAGGGACAGACCTTGAGGATTCCTAGAGTTGATTCAGTTGATCAAAGCTCCCTTGCCTGAGTTATGTATTACGATGCACCAGCCAAGCATCAGAGCACCTCCCACACTCCTTAGGGCTGCTCTGTATTCAGGTGGTGACAAGGAAGTGAGAGCTTTTACTCCTTTGATCCAACCAAGGCTCAAGGAAGGTCCCAATGCCTTTCAAGTAAAAAACACCCTAACTTCCATGGAAGAAGGGGTTAGGACATTGCTCCTGCCATAAGTTCCAAGTCTTTAAAAATTACAATGGAATTTGAAGTTGAAAGATAACTTAAAGGCCAACCCTCTCATCTTGTACATGAGAAAATTGAAGATCAGATAAATGAAATGTTTTGGCTAAGATCACATAGTTAGCAAATAGCTGAATGAGGATTAGAACCCAGGTCTCCTGACATGAAATTCAATGCAATTTCCACTAAAGCAAGACATAGGAATCATACGTAATTTAGAAAGGAAAAGTCTCAGAAATAGGCAACAGATTATAAAAGCTGAGACTATCTGGACTAGATACCCTGTAAGCTCTCAAATTAGCCTATTTATTTGTCGTTTGTTCTGGAAAATTCCTTCAATCCAGAAACTCATTTCCCCCTTCCATGATGCAGCATTTCATTGGTTTACTTTGTCTGCCATATTAACATTCTTAACATATTTCTTAAATATTTTTTCTTTTTTTTGTCTTTTTGGAGGGGAGAAGGCAGGGCAATTGGGGTTAAGTGACTTGCCCAAGGTCACACAGCTAGTAACTATTAAGTGTCTGAGGCAGGATTTGAACTCAAGTCCTTCTGACTCCAGGGCTGGTGCTCTATTCACTGCACCACCTAACTACTCCTTAAGTATTATTTTCAATGTCACAGCAGAGTATAATTGAAAACTTGGCTTTGCTTACTAAGAATGACAATTTTTTGAACAATGGGGAAGCTCCATGATTTATATCACTGTTACAAACAGTCTACATGAAAGGTCACTGGCATTTTGGAGAATTAGCTTTGACATAGATTAATTTAGCTGGACTGATTTTTAAGAAATAATTTATCTGTGATAGTTGAAAGTCTTTCTTGACCACCTATGGCAAAAGCGAATGGATTTTTTTTTTAATCCTGTACTGTATTTATAATTTATACAACAAGAAATCCCCAATGAATTTTAAGTTCCTCGGGTTCTTACCTAAAAGTTTTGTAGTATATTTTTATTTTTCTAGTTCTCTCTCCTACTCAGGAGTTTTCAACCCATTAGCTGCAGTTTTACATGCTGCAATTTTAAATCTAATTTTAAAATGTAAGAAGTCCTTTCTTGTCAATGTCAAAATTGTTTTTGTCTTCTGGGAATACAAAATTTCTTTCTATTCACAGAACATATTTTCTGCTTCACTTGCCCTCTGAAAATATAGAAGCTATTGGTCATATATTCTGAATATTCTTCAAACCAAATGCATGGTAAAATACGGAATTATGAATTTCAAAAGACAAACATTAATATGAATTAGGTAACAGTAAGGGATAGGTATTTTTTTAAGAACTTCTGTGTAAATACCTGAATATTGAAATGCTCCCAGAATATTTATTTGCTGTTTGTGTCCTTGTTCAGTCATTTCAGCCATGTCTGACTCTTCATGACCCCATTTGGGGTTTTCTTAGCAAACATACCGGAGTGGTTCACCATTTCCTTCTCCAGCTCATTTTACAGATGAGGAAAAACTAAAGCGAACAAGGTTATGTGACTTGCCCAGGGTCACACAGCTAGTATGTGTCTGAAGCTAGATTTGAACTCAGGAAAATGAGTCTTCCTGACCACACATCCATTACTCTGTCTACTGCATGACCTAGCTGCCCTATTTATTTGCTATATTTACAGTATTCATTTTACAACTGGGCCATAGTATATCCAGGCTCATGTTACTACAATTCCCAAATTCTACGCTCCAGCCAAACTGATCTTCTCTCTGTTCATCATATAGAGCACTGCATCTTCTCTTCAAGCTTTTACATTGGCCTTCTCTTCATTTCCACTGCAGAGCATAGAGTTTTCCCTTCCACATTGCAACTTTCCTCATCCAGTTTCAATATATTGTGTGTGAGCATAAGAAATTAAATGGGGATTTTTTTGGGGGGGAGGGGGAGTTTTGTGGAAGTTACAGATGAGACAGGAAAAAAAATTTAGAAACTCAGAAATGCATAATATATGTATAATATTATATAATATTAACCCATACTTTACAAAAAAGATACTATAAATACCCCATAAGAGAGAAATGAAAAATTCAGACTTATCATGTACAAAGGGAAGGCAAAAAAAATGTACAGATTTGGGAACTGCATTCCTAACCCCCACGATGTGGAGGGCACACACTAAGAAAAAAATCAGAGATTCTTATCCCAAAATCTTAAGTCTTTATGCTTTTCACATACAAGGTTATTATGCTCATTTGCTGCTGTAAGAAGGACATCTATTCTATTCCATTGATATGCTTTTCCATTTCTTAGACGGTACCAGACAGTTTTGATAATTACTGCCTTATAACACAGTTTAAGATCCGATGCTGCTAAAGCGCCTTCCTTTACCTCTTTTTCCCATTATTTCCTTCAATATCCTTGACTTTTTGTTCTTCCAAATGAATTTTGTTATTTGTGGTTTTTTTAAATTCACATTCAAAGTTATAATTGCTATTTGACAATTCCCCTCCTTCTTATTTTCAGTCATTATTTTCCTTCTCAGCCTCTCTTTTCACTCCATCCCAGTTACCTTATCTTTTCCCCTTACCGTCTTATTCCTTATTTTAGCCACCTCTCTGAAAGTCCCTCTCTTGTCTACTTACTCTGCCCTGCTAATGTTATTCTATATACTCTTCTAAAAGTCCCTCTCTTGTCTACTTACCCTGCTCTACTAATGTTACTCTATATACTCTTCTAAAAGTCTCTCTCTTGTCTACTTACTCTGCCCTGCTAATGTTACTCTATATACTCTTCTAAAAGTCCCTCTCTTGTCTACTTACTCTGCCCTGGTAATGTTACTCCATATGCTCTTCTAAAAGTCCCTCTCTTGTCTACTTACTCTGCCCT
>CM053583.1:163952918-163969565 GCA_028627135.1 Pseudochirops cupreus
GGCATCCATCTTGTCCAAAGTAACAAATAGCATTTGCTTTTCTCAAATTTGTGCTAATTGTCTATAGCTTTCTCATGATCTACCCATCTAGTAAATTGGTCATTAAAAAGTAAGGTTAAAAATTCAAAACCTTGGAAGGGATAAAACAAACTTGATGATAAATAATTAAAAGAATTAAAAGGAATTTTCAATTCAGAAATAAAGGAACAAGGAACAAAAATGGTATCCGAAAAGATCGGTGGAAGCAGCAAATGGCATAATAAATATAGTCAAGCTAAGATCTATTAATCACACACAAAAATTAATTAGAAGAACAAATCCAAGATGTAATAGAACTTAAGAAATGAGTTAATGGATAAGTTGAATAAAGCAATATATTTAAAATATAGAACGATTTCAAATAATTGAGATTTCAGAAGAACAAATCACTGTCCAACTCAGTAAACTCTACTGGTTCTTTATTGCTGCTAGGATTAAAGATAAATTCTTCTATTTTGCTTTCAAAGCTTTTTATGTCCTCATCCCAACCTACTTTTTCAAACTTACACATTACTCACTTTCTCACAGTCCATTGAAACTGGCCATTTTGCTGTTTACATATGACATCTCCCACCTCTTTACCTTTTCATTCTTTACCTAAAATGCACTCCCTCCTCCCCTTCACATCTTAAGATACCTTTGTTTCCTCAAAATTTGACCAACATGAGGGTGTTCTTGGTCTTCCCATTTGCCAGTGCCCTCCAATTACTAATGCTTTCATTTTTTTGTATATGCCATATACATGTGTGCTTGTCTTCCGCCATAGAATGTAACCTCCTTGAGAAACTGGATTATTTCATTTTTGTCTTTCTATTTTCATTATCTATCAGTGTCTGGATCTTAATAGGAATTAATAAATGCTTCCTGATTCATTAATCAATTCATCAAATGGAATGCATTATTTGTCAAAATAAAGATAAATTCTTAAAACCAATACTGTAATTTAGATCTTGCTCAGAGGAAACTTTTGGGAGTATAATTGACCAATCTATGGTTAATTTTAGGATGTTTATTATGATTAATAAAAAGAGTTCAATATATCCATGCTCATGTATAAAGTGATATTTAAAACAAACACATGAAAATAATTTTTCAAACATGGTTGTGGGGAGGGAGCAGCTAGTGAATAGAGCAAAAGTCCTAATTTTGTCATAAAGATGTTCAAATGTCAGGAAAGATAAGGAGATGGCAAAATAGAAATTTAATTCAATTCATGTAATTGTTTTAGTAGTAGAATAATCATTAAAAAAACAAGATAACTTTTACTTCCTCCTAACAGCATATCACACAAAAATAGGGTAGGAAAATGCCAAAAGACAAATCAAAATGATGTTATGCTTTCCCCTATCAACAGAAAAAGAGTTACTAAATGAAACCACCAAACATTATCAGTTCTGCTTCTAGGAAAAGTATTTAATGCAATATAAGAGATCAAGCAAAGAGATTGACCCCAAACATATTGTGTAAGTGTAAGAATGGCAGTAGTAATATCAAATAAAGTTAAATTTGAGTTCAGAAATATCAAGACCCAGAGTTGAGTATGGTAGAGGGGACATTAAATGACTGAAAAATAATTTTTTAATTTATACACACCAAATATTTTGATAGTTAACTTCAGAAGATTAGTATGCATTCCACACTTATCATGTTCCAGGTACTGTGCTAAGGACTAAGAATATAAAATAATTTTTACAAAGACAATCCCTGTCCTCAAGGAGCTTACAGTGTAACAGGGGAAGACAACACACACACACACACACACACACACACACACACACACACACACACACAAAGTGAGCTTTATAGAAGGAACAAGAGGGAGAAGGCACCTTCAAAAGGACAAGGTGGAAAAGTAATACAGAGAATAAGGGGTTAATTTCAGTGTGTATGTGTGTGTGTGTATGTGTGTGTGTGTGTGTGTGTGTGTGTATTATTGCTTAGTGCTAACCATATCCAGTGGCTTTTATTCCTCTTTAAAAAAAATAATTCATATGATGTACAGGCTTCTGATCATCAAAAACGACTTTGACATCTTTCCTTCTTGAATCCTCCTATACATATTGTGAGCACAGAAAGGAACCAAGGAGACCAACTGTCCTATGATATTAATCTTTGCATAATCCATAAAGAGCTGTGATGCTTAGTCCCTATCATCTCCTTCCACCATTACTCCCATAGTCACTGGTGAAGGGTAAACCTGTTGCACAAAACTGATAACCATTAAACACACACACACACACATACACACACATACACACACACACACACACACACACACACACACACACACAACTTTTCTCTGTTTTATTAGTTTTCATGGTCAAAGAATTCATCACCTAGCCCAACCTACTTCAAATGAGTTGTTCTATGCTTAGCCAGGTTGATCCTCAGAGAACAGAAAATTTTTCATTGAAACCTATCCCAAACCTCTACAACATGGAAGAAGCTGCCAGAATTTCATTGGCATCATCTTCAAGAAGCCAAGGTAACTTCCACACTGTAAAAAGGTCTCAAAATAGAATACAAGACCAAATCTATTTTCAGATTTACAATACACAATGAATGACCACAAGACTAAACACAAATTGACAACATATTTGAATCTGTTTGTTGTTGTACGAAATTGTTAGTAGAGATCATGTCACCATTTGGGGGCAGAGCCAAGATGGTGGTGTAGAAGCAGGAAAACTTTGTGAGCTCCCCCCATAACCACTTCAAATACCTATAAAATATGACTCTAAACAAATTTTAGAGCCAAAGAAACCACAAAGTGACAGAGAGAAACAAATCTCCCACTGATGGCAGCCAGGCAGACAGACAGGAAGGGTCCATTGCAGCATGCTGGCAGCCAAGTCCAGCCCCACATGGGGCCACAGTTTTAGCCCAGGGAGGCTGTGACCAGACACAGCTGAAGCAGACTTTGGGAAAGTGGATCACCAGCAGCTGTGGTGCTTTCCAGAAATATCAACTCAAAAATGCCAAAGATAAAGTACAGAACTCTGTTGGAAATGGAGGGGACAGAGGAGCGAAGTTTGGCCTCTGCCCCCAAAGCGAGAAGCAGAGAGTAGTGGTAGAGGTGTGGTGGCTGTGCAGCCACCTCCATGTGGTTCCTTCAGAGTTCCTGGCCTGCAGATCATAGGGGGATCAAGTGACCATTCAGAGGGTAATCACTCTTGCTTTAACCTGCCTGGATCTGAATTGAAGTCTTGGGTTGTGGTCCTCAGGTGTGTGACCAGTGAGCCAGAGCTAGTGGGAGCAGCAGAGAAGGCACCCAACTAATAGCTCTGGCAGCTGCGAAAACCCCAGCAATTCTGGACAAAGCTCTCCTCTCTGGAAGCAGAGTTCTACTGTGGTAAAGAGCTCAAAAGTCAGGTAATTGAATGGTAACATGGGCAAGCAAATGAAGCAAAGCAAGCACAGCAATCAAATCTTAGATTCCTTTTTTGAAACGAGACAAAAAGAATCAAAGCATGGAACAGGAGGAAGACAACAAAGTCAGAATTCCTGCAGCAAAAGCTTCCAAGAAAAATATTAATTGGTTACAGGCCATGGAGGAGCTCAAGAAGGATTTTGAAAATCAAGTAAGAGAAGTGGAGGAAAAATTGAGAAGAGAAATGAGAATGATGCAAGAAAATCATGAAAAGAGAGTCAACAACCTGACTGAAGAAAATAACACCTTAAAAACAGATTCACTCAAATGGCAAAAGAGGCTCAAAAAGCCAATGAAAAGAAGAATGCCTTAAAAAGCTGAATTTGCCAGATGGAAAAAGAACTTCAAAAACTCAGTGAAGAGAATAATTCCTTCAGACTTAGATTGGAGCAAATGGAAACAAAGGACTTTATGAGAAATCAAGGTACTATTAAACAGATCCAAATGAATGAATAAAAAATAGAAGGCAATGTGAAATATCTCCTTGAAAAAACCACTGACCTGGAAAATAGATCCAGGAGAGACAATTTAAAAATTATTGGACTACCTGAAAGCCATGATCATAAAAAAGAACCTAGAAATCATCCTTCAAGAAATTCTCAAGGAAAATTGCCCTGATATTTTAGAACCAGAGGGCAAAATAGAACTTGAAAGAATTCTCTGATGATCTCTTGAAAAAGATCCCAAAAAGCAAACTCTTAGGAATATTATAGCCAGGTTCCAGAGTTCCCAGATCAAGGAGAAAATATTACAAGCAGCCAAGAAGAAGCAATTTTAATATTGTGGAAACACAATCAGGATAACACAAGATCTAGCAGCTTCTACATTAAGGGATCAAAGGGCTTGGAATATGATATTCTGGAGGTCAAAGGAGCTAGGATTAAAACCAAGAATCACCTACCCAGCAAAACTGAGTATAATGTTTCAGGGGAAAATATGGCCATTCAATGACTTTCAAGCATGCTTGATGAAAAAACCAGAGTTGAGTAGAAAATTTGACATTCAAATACAAGAAGCAAGAGAAGCATGAGAAGGTAAACAGGGAAAAGAAATCATAAGGAACTTATCCAAGTTGAACTATTTATAATCCTACATGGAAAAATGATAATTTTAACTTATGAAACTTTTCTCAGTATGAGGAGAGTTGAGGGGAATATAAATGTGTATACACACACACACACATATACACACACATACACATACATATCTATGTATGTATATGTATATGTACATATGTATATACATATGTATACACATATATATCTCTATATAGGAGGGTATATGTGTGTATGAATACATATGTGAGTATATGTATATATGTGTACAAGTATACATAGACAGCACAGGATCAATTGAATAGGAAGGGATGATATTTTAAAAATAAAATTAAGAGGTGAGAGAAGAATATAATGAGAGGAGATAGGGAAAGACAAAATAGGGTAAATTATGTCACATAGAAGAGGCAAGGGAAAACTGTTACAATGGAGAGGAAGAACAGGAAGGCAAAAGAGAATGGGTCAACCTTACTTTCATTGAATTTGGCTTAAGGAGGGAATAACGAACACACTGAATTGGGTATCTTACTCTACAGAAAAGTAGGGGAGAGGGGATAGGATAAGGATAAGAGAGGGGATGATAGAAGGGAGGGCAGATTGGGGGGGAAGGTAGTTAGAAGCACACACTTTTGAAAAGGGACAGGGTCAAAGCAGAAAATAGAACAAGTGAGAGGTAGGAGATGATGGAGGGAAATAGGCAGTCTTTCACAATATATCCACTATGGAAACATATTGCATAACTACACATGTACAATCTATATTAAATTTCTTATCTTCCTAGTAAGGGTGGGTGATGAGGGAAGAAGGGAAAGAATCTCTAATTCAAAATTTTAAAATCAAATGTTTAAAAAATTTATTTTTATTATCATTTTTTACATGCAACTGGGAAATAAGATGTACAGGCACTGGGGTATGGAGATCCATCTTGTCCTACTGGAAAGTCAGAAGGGGGATAGGGGAGGCTATAGGAGAGAGCAGATTGGGGGAGAGAGTATTCAGGGGGATCGCTGTTTTGGGGTGGTGGGTAGGGGAAAGACGGGGAGAAAATGTGTAACTCAAAATCATGTGGAAATGAATGTTGTAAACTAAAAATAAGCATAAAATTTAATTTAAAAAAAAGAAATTGGAAGTAGGGGAGAGTTAGAACAGAGTTTCTTAAACTTTTTCCACTCTGGATCTCTTTTTGAGTTTGGGCAGCATTTGAAAGCATTGCATGGCCTGAGGACCAAGAACCAAGACTACAGTAAAGTTGCATTAACACAGGCAAGCACTGCCAGAAATACCTTGGATTCATTATACACTTGATTTGGAATTAAATTCTGGTCACTGTAGCCAAATTTTTCATGACCTCATATGGGGTCGAAACCCACAGTTTAAGAAGTGCTGAGCTAGAGAGGGGCATTTTGCAACAAGATTAAGAAACTGAGAATACAGATTTAACTCTTAAGAAACATTTAAGTACTTACCATATGACAGGCTCTAGGTTAGATCTGAGAACTACAAAGACAAAAATGACAGCATAATAGTCTATACAGCCAAGGAGTTTTCATATAATCACATACAATTGTGTGATATAGCAGATAGAGTGTTGGACTTGGAGTTAGGAGGATCTAAGTTCAAATCCTTCCTCAGACACTCATTAGCTATACATGATCCTCAACAAGTTACCTAACCATAATCAGCCTCAGCTTCCTCAACTAGAAGGGAGAGATAATAAACACACCTACCTCCTGAGAGCATCGGGAGAATCATTCAGGTAATATGTAAAGTGCTTTGCAAACCTTTATTTAAGTATTACCTAAGTGTTAGTTATTAAAATTTTTATTACTCTACTACTCCACCAGGATGTCTTCTAGCATAGTTATATAGAATAGAACAAATGCAGCTGATGCATTTCAGAATGGATTAGACAGGAATCAATTTATTTTGACCCATGAGATGCCTTGGCAGCCAGTTAGCACAGTGGATAAAGCACCAGACTTGGAATCAGGAAGACTCATCTTCATCGGTTCAAATCTGTCCTCAGACACTTATTAGCTGTGTCACCCTGTGTCACCCTGTTTGCCTCAGTTTCCTCATCTCTAAAAAATGAGCTGGAGAAGGAAATTGCAAACCATTCCAGTAGCTTTGCCAACAAAACTCTAAAAGGGGTCCTGAAGAGTTGGACATGAGTGAAATGACACAACAACATCAAAGAAATGCCTTAAACATGAAGCCTCCATTAGTTTCTTTGGTGGTCAACAAAACCTGTTTTGGGCTCTTCAATTTAGAGGTTCTAAGTGTATTGCTCAAGGCATCAAAGTAGCCAGATTTATGTCTTAAAATGCATGTGTTCATGCATTTTGAAATTCACATTTCTCTTGTGAATCTGAAGACAAAGAGTCAAACAGATCAAATGATATAATGGTTGTTAAGAGGTACCTTTGCCAAAGCCAACTGTGATAAAAAGGAAAATAGATCATCATTCTGCATAAGCAGTCTTAATTTTGACATAGAAACACAACCTAGAAGTTGATGTGATGGGTCTTAAAATACTCTAAGTTAAGGACGGGGAACCTGTGAGACCACATGTGTCCTTCTAGGTCCTCAAATGTGGCCCTTTGACTGAATCCAAACTTCACAGAACAAATCCCCTTAATGAAACGATTTTAATGAGGGCTGTAAGTGATACGCAGTTTGGCACAGAGTGTTGACGGCCAGATTATAGTCAGAAAAACCAGGGTTCAAGACTTGTGTCTGATACACAAGAGTTGTGTAACTATTTGTATAACCATGGGCAAGTCACTTAAATATTCAGTGACCTATTTAAATCTCCAAAATCATAAATTAGATAATAGTTGCCAATCTGCATTGGCAAAGGGATTTTCACCTCCATATACACAGATCACCACACATACACACACACACACACACACACACACATACACATGGAAACACATAAACTTTTCCCTTACTTATTCCCAAAGACTAAATTATGATGTAAAAGTTTAGTTTGTACCAGAATCCAGCACTGCAAAGAGAAATCCCAAGTCCTGTACTGGTTCTCCATTAGGAAATGTTCCTTCTTAAGTATGTATTTTTCTTAAATTAACACTTCCAAGTCAAAGTAAGGAATAAGGGGGGACCCCCGACATGTGTAGTGAGACCCGTCTATGGTAATGGGCATGTCCTTGTGTGTGGTACAAAGAAATGCAGAATATGTATCTCTAGCTTCTTTTCCCCTCTACCATTCCTCGATGGAGGCTTTCATTCCTGCCAGGAGGGCTAGCAAAAGGTGGGGATTGGAGGCCAACAATATGCTCTCCTCAGAGACAGGAGGTACTGGGCCGGAAGTATTTCTGTATGTTCCTTTACATATTGTTCATCTAGGGAATACGATCAGTTCTGATCTAAATTCTACCTTCTTTATCATTTCTGGGGAGAAGTGGGTACCCAAGTTCTATATCCAAGACTTGACCCCTCCCCAGTTCCACAATACCAGTTCCAGGAGAAACACATCATAATGGTAATGGGAATTTGAAGATCTTCCCTGCCTAAGGGAAGTTGAAAATCATCCCTGATTTAAGAATTTTCCCTGCCCCCTAATAGGCTGAATATAATCACATGGAACCTGTGATGGGAGTTTGCTGAAGGTGGAGCAGAGCTCACAGGAATCTGGGAGTCAGAGCTGTTGGAGCTGGAGGGAGGAGAGGATGAACCCAGGGAGACAGCTAGGCTTGTGAGTGTTGGTTTGTGGGAAGGCTAAAGGATGGTGTGGTGCCATGCTGTGTTATGTTATCTTTGGTGCTATGATGGATTTAGCTTTCTGTTTGGGATTTGGTTTTCTGGTGTCTGAATAAATGGTTTTCTTCTGTCTTCTAGGTAGAGAGTCTGTTATGTGTTGCAATTGAGAACTATGCTGGCATATTTATAGTCACCATCAGAGCTGTGAATATTATGTTGGCACTACACATATATAGAATAGTAAAGAAGACCATTTATCCAAATAATAGGAAAACAGAAATCAGAGGAAGACATTCTATCTATCTAATTATCTATCTATTATCAGATAGCACAGAGTAAAGGAACTCTCTCCTTGACAGTAAGATAACTCATCTCAGTTGAGAGGATCCTAGATCTTATCCATGGGAAAACTTCCTGAAGTCTCTATAATAGCAAGCTGGATTTAAGCACCCAATGGAGACTGCCTGCTCTTCCCCTACTTTCCCAGAGTCTTTTTCTTCAGCACCATAAAGTGGGGTTGACCTCTTTCATCTTCTCTCTCAAAGCTGAAAACTTGCTCCACACTCAAAGAAAACTTGAAGCTTGACCAGCCCCAAAGGGGGAACTCTTTAAGAACTGAAATCTCACCTCTCACCAATTCCAATCCACCCCTCATGGAGATAAGGGTGTTCATCTTCACCAATAAGGAGAGAATCCCATACCAATGGACTTCAGGACAAGCATACATCAGGATTTCTTGTTTAATATTGAAGCAGGTAATTTAATCAACTAAGTCAAGAGGGGGGAAAGTACTGAAGTTTCTATTTAACTACCAGGTATGAATATTTAGTGGTGAGAAACACATGCTACATAATCACATGCCATCTTGGCTGGTGAGTGAGGATGGCTTCTATAGAACCATAGCTCAGTAAAACATAATACAATCAGTTCTGCTAACACACTTGTTAGGAAAACATAAATTTGTTCCAACATGATTGATATATTAGGAAATAATTTAAGCAGAAGGCCATTTGCTTATGCACCATTTTTTCTGCAATATGCAGCAAGAACACAATACTGTAACCAGCTGAACTGAGCTTATAGGAATACAGAAAAGGCACTGGCAGTCACTTCACACATCTACGAGCTACCTCAGTTCAGCTCGTGTGTCCTCCAACAAGACTGGATAATAGTACTTCACAATTATCACAATCTGCAACCCTTCCAATGTCCACTTCCACAAGTAAACTTCAGGTCATTTTCAAGGTAAATAGCCATATTTATCATTTTGTCTTCTGGTACATCATGAGCTGTGGGAAAAGGAGGGCTGGTCCAAACCCAAGAATCCCATTAACCCTCCCCCACACACTTTTCTCCATGGCTGCAGTTCCAAACCCCCAAGCACCAGAGTTGCACCCTTGCCAGGCCTCCCCTCTAGCCTTTGCCAACCTGGCCTATGGGAACTGGGGTTCAGGCTGAGCAGTAGCTCAAGACTATTAATGAGTATTTACATATTTCTCAACCATTTAACATGTATAAAATTGTGCTACTGTATTTATTAGATTCCTGCCGTGACAAAACTTTTGAGTGTTGTGCTCCTAATCTTATTTTTCCCGTAAGCCCTATGATTTTTATTACATGGTTGTGCACAGTGCAGTGATTTTTAGGAATGCATATGTTGCCTTATAGTAGAACTGACTGTACTAGCTAAGGCAGCTTGTTTTAAAAGGTTGATGAAATAGTTACATCTGTTTTTAACCTATTAAAAAAGAAAGAAGGGGAAAAAAAAAACCAATCTATGGTTTGGATTTTCCTTAAGGAGCAATAGTGGATCTGATACTGTAATAAAAGTAGGACATTTGGAAAATACTCCTAAAATGGGAAATTTCATGCTTGGAGAATAGAAACTGTTCATGGAAGTTTCCCTGGAGAATAATTCAGAGTGATTAGTCAAGGTACTGCTGGTCTATAACTGCTCAATGCCTTTTAGACCATTTCACCGGCCAAATGAGGTTCAGTGCTTCGTGAGGAGATCAGCAAAGAGGAAAAATGTTTATATCTATTTTCAGTTCCCTTTTCTTTATGACTCCCCAAATTCTGATGTTCACTTAAATTCTTTCCTGCAATTAGAACATCATTAAAGAAAAAAAAAATCAGTGCCTGCCTTAGCCCAGGGCTTTGCAAATAGTAAGAACTTCATAAATGCTTTTTGGATTGAATTAAAGTCTAAGCCCTCTGAAATATAATGGATTAAGATTTAGGATGATTTACATGTATTTCTCTAAAAAAATTAGAGTGAAGTTCTATCTTCATTTCAGCCAAGTTAGCCACTGGCTCTTCTGCTTAGAAAGCATTCTGTCTCCTTTCTTCTACCTTTGGAATCTCTCGCTCCCATCAAGGCCCTGCTCAAGAACTGTATCTTAAACAAGGCTTTTCCTCAACCACCCACTTCTGAAAATACCAAACCCCAAATTACAGTAAATCACAGATTTAGATTTTGAAGGGACATTGGAGGAAAGGTCATCTTTCCCTCTTTATATACTTAACTTGTTTCTGTGTAGAAGTGGCAGCCTGGGGGCTTGAGTATTGTATTTAGAGTCAAAGAATCTGAGTTCAAATTTTGCCTCTGTTGCTTACTGTCTATCTGACTTATACTAGCTATGTGACCATAGGCAAGTGTATATATTCCTTGTAAAAACCAATTGATATTAATTGCTAAAGTGGATTGTGGGTGTTAATCAGTGGAAGTCAAGAGTGGGAATTGGTGGGAACACACCTGAAGAGGGCAACGGGGGAATAAGATTGAGAAAGAACAAAACATCTCCCATGGAGCACTCCTAAAGCCCTGTAGAAGGCCTTGCTTGCTCCGGGAGAGTGAGGTCCAAAGAAATCAGACATATGCAGGTGTATGTGTATGTTAGACACATAGATATATAGTTATCCCTTCCACATTGTGACTACCCCCAGTAGTCACAGTTTGTGAAGTTTGGATATACTGGGGGTTGGCATAAGAAATTAAATGTGAATTTGGGGGGAGTTTTGCAGAAGCTGCAAATGATACACAAAGCCCAGCAGGTAACACAGAAAAGGTTTAGAAACTCAGTAGTGCATAAAATATATGTATAGTATTGTATAATATCAACTTTACAGTTTTAACTAATTTTACAATAAGGTACTGTAAACACCCCATAAAAAAAAAACTCAGACTTTTTCTCTACTATGAAGTGAGGGCCAATAAATTTTACATGGATTTCCCAGATTGTGGTGTGCACCATTCTCCTAATCTTCTAGATGTGGAAGGGATAACTCATATAAAATAAACACATATTTTCTGGTTAAAATGTAAAAGATACTTAGTTTTTGGGTGGCATGCATAGATGTGACCTGGCTTCTGGCCCACCATTGTATACAGTAAGAAGAAGGCTCTGCTGGCATTGCCAGCAGCCAAGATAAGTAAAGAGGCAGTCAACATCCAGAATCACTGAGTCTAGGCAATTTTTCTTTAGTGGTGTCAGCCTTGAATTATATCTATTTGCCACCTTCAAATAGCTCTATTCTAGAGGTATATATGAAAGTCTCCCCTTATCACTTTCAAGGAGAAGAGTAGCCCTTGATTGATAGTCACAAGTTTACCCCCTTCTGGAAAAATTCTGGGAAAAGGTCACTGTGAAAAGTGAGTAAGTTAGTTTATTTGAGTAGCAACTAAAATAGAAATTGGAGAATTTCTACATATTAGAAGGTCTCAAAGAATACAAAAGAGTAAATGAGTTATTCAGTTGTGAACCAGTTCAAACCAGGAGAATGAGTTGCATGTGATAGCATTCAAGGGACATGATGGAGGCCAGCTTCCTCATGCCTGTGTTGCCAGGGGCTTCTGATAACCATTGGAAAGTTCAGGTTTCAGGAGAAGACTATGGGAGAGGACAGGGGTGGAGCCAAGATGGCAGAGAAAAGGGAGAGACTTGCCTCAGCTCTCCCCAAAACCCCTCCAAATAATGCCATAAAAACAATTCCTGGAGCAGCAGAACCCACAAAAAGATGGAGTGGAAATAATTTTCCAGCCAAAGACAACTTATAAGGTTGGCAGGAAGGGTTTGTTTGACCCTGGGTGAGAATAGAGCACAGTCCAACACAGGCCTTGCTTGCATAGCTCCAGCCCCAGCAAACTAGGAGCAAGCCTTGAGAGCCACAGAATCATCAGTGGCAGCAGCTGCTTGCTGAGCTCTTAGCCCTTACAGATGGTGAGGGGGTCAAGCAAATGCTCAGAAGGAGATTACAGGGGTCTCTTTGCTAGCATTAGGGCAGGAATCTGTCCTGGGTAGCAGTCGCAAGGCAAGAAGCACTAATGCATCAGAGCTTGCCACAGTGGAACAGGAACCCTCCTCATAGTTTCAGGGTGGAAAAGAGTGCTTGTGGTCACTCACGGATCAGAGCACAGGCCAGGAGAGTAGTAAAAACCTCTCTTTAGATCATACCACCTTGGAAGAATTGAAAACTTACAGGTACCTAGAAGTATCTCTGAAAACAGCTGCACAAAACCCCTGAAGTTTGGCAGAGTGCTTCCTCCATCCTGTAGGCAGAGCTCTATTTTAACAAAGAGTTAAAATTCAAGAAACAGGCTGGGAAAATGAGCAAACAGAAAAAAAATCTGACCATAGAAAGTTACTATGGTGACAAGGAATATTAAAACACAAACTCAGAAGATAACCAAGTTGAAGCTCCTACATCCAGACTCCAAGAAAAATATGAATTAGTCTCAGGTCATGGAAGAGCTCAAAAAGGATTTTGAAAAAAAAAAAGAGGTAGAGGAAAAATTGGGAAGAGATGAAAGCGATGCAAGAAAATCATGAAAAATAAATCAATAGTTTAGTAAAGGAACACAGAAGAAATACTAAAAAAAATAACAATTTAAAAAGACAGACTAAGCCAAATGGTTTAAAAAAGAAAGGCTCAAAAAAAGCCAATGAGGAAAAGAATACCTTAAAAAGCAGCACTGGCTAAATGGAAAAAAGAGGCACAAAAATTCACTGAAAAAAATCGTTAAAAACAGAATTAGCCAAACCAAAAAAGAGTTACAAAAACTCAGTAAAAATATATATATTTACTTAAAAATTGGAATTGAGCAAATGGAAAAAGGTAAATCAGAACCAATAAATAAAACTAGAAACTGGTTTTATGAAAAAAAAAAAACAACAATAACAGATAAACCATTGGTTAATTTCATTTGAAATAAAGAAGAAAACCAAATTACCAGAATCAAAAATGAAAGGGATAAATTCACCACCAATGAAGTAGAAATTAAGACAATTATTATGAACTATTTTGCCCAATTATATTCCAATAAATTTGACAGTCTAAAGGAAATGGATGAATATCTCCAAAAATATAAATTACCCAGATTAACAGAAGAAGGAATAAAATACTTAAGTAACCCAATCTTAGAAAAAGTAATTTAAAAAGCCATCAATTAACTTCCTAAGGAAAAAAGTCTCCAGGACCAGTTGGATTCACAAGCAAATTCTACCAAACATTTAAAGTACAATTAATCGCAAAACTATATAAACTATCTAGAAAATATGAACAAAAGGAGTCCTACTAAATTCTTTTTATGACACAATTATGATACCCAAGCAAAAAGAGCCAAAATAGAGAATGGAAATTATATATCAATTTCCCTAATGAATATTGATGTAAAAATTTAAATCGAATACTATCAAAGAGAGTACAACAATATATCACAAGGACCATAAACTATGACCAGGAGGGATTTACACCAGGAATGCAGGACTAGTTCAATATTAGGAAAACTATCAGCATAATTGACCGTATCAGTAACAAAACCAATAGAAATCATACGATTATCTCAATAGATACAGAAAAAACCTTTGACAAAATATGGCACTTATCCTATTAAAAAACACCAAAAGGCACAGGAATAAATTGAATTTACTTTAAACAGCTAAGTGATATTTATCTAAAACCATCATCAAGCATCATGTATCTATAAAGGGGATAAGCTAGAAGCCTTTCCAATATGAAAGCAAGGATGCCCATTATCACTTCTATTATTCAATATTGCTCTAGAAATGTTAGCTATAGCAATGGGAAGAAATTAAAGGAATTAGACCAGGCAATGAGGAAACAAAAGTATCACTCTTTGCAAATGATATACTTAGAAAATCCTAGAGAATCAACTAAAAAACTACTTGAAATAATTAACAATTTCACCAAAGTTGCAGGATACAAAATAAACCCACATAAATCATCATTTCTATATATTACCAAAGTTGAGCAGCAAGAGATAGAGAAATTCCACATAAAATAACTGTAGACAATATAAAATACTTGGAAATCTACCTGCCAAGACAAACCCAGGAACTATATGAACACAACTATAAAACACTTTTCAAACAAATAAAGTCAGACATAAACAATGGGGAAATATAATGAAATAAATCTCTAAATTAATCTATTTATTCAGTGCTATACCAAACTATCAAAAACTATTTTATAGATCTAGAAAAAATTTATCTGGAAGAACAAAAGGTCAAGGACATCAAGGGAATCAATGAAAAAAATGCAAAAGAAGGTAGTCTAGCTGTACCATATCTCAAATTATATTATGAAGTGGTAATTGCCAAAACAATCTGGTACTCACTAAGAAACAGATTGGTGGATCCATGGTATAGCTTAGGTACAAATTACGTCATAGTAAGTGAGTATAGTAATAATGAACCAAAGATAAAAAGATACAAACTTTTTGAACAAAAACCATCATTTGACAAAAACTGCTGGGAAAACTGGAAAACAGTACTGCAGAAACTAGGTATAGACCAACATTTCACATTTTATACTAAGATAATGTCAAAATGAGTACATGATTTACACATAGAGGGTATACCATAAGCAAATTAGGAGAGCATAGAATAGTTTATTTGTCAGATTTAAGGGTAAGGGAAGAATTTAGGACCATAAAAGATATCGAGAGCATTATAAAATATAAAAAAGATAATTTTGATTATATAAAATTTTTAAAAAAGTTTTGCACAAAGAAAACCAATGCAACCAAAATTATAAGGAAAATAGAAAGTTGGGGAAAATATTTGCAACAAGCTTCTCTTATAAAGGTCTCATTCTCAAATATGTAGAGAACTGAGTCAAATTTATAAAAATATAAGTCATTCCCCAATTGATAAATGGTAAATATATATATATATGAATATATATATTTGAATATATATATATGAACAAGCAGTTTTCAGACAAAGAAATCAAAGCTATCTTTAGTCATATAAAAAATGCTCTAAATCATTGTTGATCAAAGAAATATAAATTAAAACAGCTCTAAGGTACCACCTGGTACCTATCAAAGTGACTAATGTGACAAAAAAGGGAAAATGTTAGATGTTGGAGGGGACATGGGAAAACTGGAACAAGAATGCACTGTTGGTGGATTTGTGAACTGATCCAACCATTCTGGAAAGCAACTTAGAACTATGCCCAAAGGGCTATAAAACTGTAAATATCCTTTGATCAAGCAGTACCACTGCTAGGTCTGTATCCCAAAGACATCTAGAAAAAGGGGAAAAGAACCTATTTGTACAAAATATATTTATAGCAGCCCTTTTTGTGGTGGCTAAAACTCAGAAATCAAAGGGATGCCCATCAATTGGGGAATAGCTAAACGAGCTATGCTATGTGATTGTAATAGAATATTATTGTGCTGTAACACATGATAAGCAAGATGATTTCAGAACAACCTGGAAAGACTTACATGAACTGATGCATTGTGAAGTGAACAGAACCAGGAGAACATCATATACAGTAACAGCAATATTATTCAATGAAGAGTGGTAAATGACTTAGATATTCTCAGCAATACAATGATCCAAGACAATCTTAAAAGACTAATGATGAAGCATTCATCATGCCTCCAGAGAAAGAACTGATATTGAATACAGACTGAAACATACTATTTTTCACTTTCATTTTTTTCCTTCATTCTAGTCTTCCTCTACAAAATGACTAATATAGAAATGCTTTACCTAATTTCATGTGCATAATCTACATCTGATTGCTTACCATCTCAGGGAGGAGAGAGAAGGAAGAGGGAAGAAGGGAGGGATAGAATTTGGAATTCAAAATTTTGAATAAAATGTTTCAAAAAAGGCCTAGCATGGGTGCCTTGCATATTTTTGGATGGGGGTCGTGGTGGTAGGTGGTGACTGTTACATCATCAGCATAGAATTTCCTCCACCAATGAAGGTAGCCCTCTTACTCTGCAACATATAATCTTAGAAACTTGCTTTGGGCCTTGACTGTGAAGGTATGCAGGATACAATCGGTAATGTTTGAGGCACAGGGTGTGTCCGAGGCCCTGGTATTAGCTGGGTCATGTAGAGGTCAGAGCATACTGCACTG
>CM053583.1:163970065-164039718 GCA_028627135.1 Pseudochirops cupreus
TAGGGGGGATGAAGATGAGAGGTGGCATCATGGAGGGGAGGGCAGGGTGGGAGGGAGGGTTGATGGAAGTACACACATCTGTACAGGGACAGGGACAGGGACAGGGTAGTGAATAGAACAAGGTGGGGGGTGGGATAGGAAGGAGGGACATGTAATCAGTCTCTCACAATGTGCCCACTATGGAGAGATTCTGTGTAATTACACATGTACAGCCTGTATCTAATTGCTTGTCCTCCCAGTGGGGGTGGGTGACAAGGGAGGAAGAGAAAGAATCTAGAATTTAAAGTTCTATAATCAAATGTTAAAAATATATATGTATTATGTATACAATTATTATTAATAATATTATTAACTACATCCAACTGGGACTTAAGATACACAGGCACTGTGGTAGGGAGATCCATCCTGCCCTACTAGAAAGTCAGAAGGGTGATGGGGGAGGACATAGGAGAGAATAGATGGGGGAGGGATTATACAATAGGATGGCTGTTTTGGGGTGGTGGGTAGGGGAGAAAATTTGTAACTCAAAATCTCATGGAAATGAATGATGTAAACTAAAATAAATAAAAGTTAAAAAAAAAAACCCAGTAAAAAAAAAAGAAGCTGTGTGTAGGCATGTGTAATCTGTGGACTATCACATTACTCAAGTGTCCTAAAAGGGGCATGGGGAAAGCTGCTAACAGCCCAACCAAAAACAATAATAATAAAATGCAGCAAAGGTGTGGTAGGTTAAGGTCAGTGGAATTCTATGGGCACCTTCTTTGGCAGCTAAGCAAAAAATTACATTCCTGATGGTTTTTTTCCAGTTTCGAATTGAGATTGAGTTGAGGTTACATTTTTTTAATTGTGGGCCAAGGAGAAAGGACTGGAAAATGTTCTCTTGAATACTCTATCTTTTATGAAAAGTTGGAATGTGGGCTCCTGAGAACAATGTAGTCTCACATTCACCGGAGTGTCTTAGCATCCCTGAATTAAAGCAACATTTCCTGTGTATCAGTGAAGGAAAGGATTCTTGTCTAGATAGTTTGTAAATCTGTTTGTATGCCTAGGAAAAGACAATATTGTCATTAATTATTGATAACACACACAATTGCTTAGTGCCCTAGGGCTCGTTTAACCAGCAGACTGTCACTCATTCATGTGCTTCTTGGAAGGCTAATATTGAAGGCCTGCATCCCAATGCCATTATGGAAACATCAAGATGGCAGGATGAACTATTCAAGCATACCCATCACAATTAAAGTCAAGCTTGGCATTATTGCTTTGAGCCAAGCAGAGCCTAGGGGAGGTGAAAGGGAAAATTAAAAAATTTTTAATATCATATTATCCACCAGAGGGAGCCCACAGAGTCAGAGGAATTTGTAAATAACAATAGTGAGACTGCCCAAAAAACCAATTAGTTCTTTTTTTCCTCCCTCAGATGTCTTCAAAATTCAAATAAAGAACATTTATCAAATATGCCCTATGCAAGCAAATAAAATGATATAAAAATCAGATTGCCCTTTCTGGGTAGCAGCTATATTTTGTTTTCAGGAGGCTTTTTATCATAACAAAATATAAATAAAATATGAAACCTTTGATCCACACAATAGCTAGCAAATGCATGCATAATGTATGACTAAAGGATTTCCCCCTGTACAAAATGGATCCAGGCTTAACAGAAAAGGAAATGCATACCAGTTAATAACTTTCCATTCTCTTCTATTGCAGCTGGAGGGAAGTAGTATCCAAAGAGCTTCACCCAACCAATGACATTTTAAAACTTCCCTCAGTGATCAGAGCCAGAGAGTCCATCTACTGATAATGCCTCTTTAGGCTTTAAGTTTATCGAGTGGCCATAAGGGTGGTGGATAGTACTGTGTTCAGAAAGAATGGAAACCACAGACAAGTTTGTAAGGTCAATAATAAAGATCTTTCTCTTTCCTGTTGAAAGTCGTTATTTTTCCTGGGTGTATCTTTGCTTTCTTCATTATCTCAGAGCTTTCTGAGGGTCGGAAACATTAAAAGTTTTCACTCTTACTCTCATGGTCAAGTATCTTGATGCCTTCTGTTCAATAATGCCAAGTTTGGTGGTGAGCAAAAATTAGAAACAGAATGGCGACACTTCAGCCAAGAAATGTCTGAGCAAAATGGGGTACATAAAGGTAATACTCTTGAGGTATAAGAAATGGAGACTGTGAGGAAGTCAGGCTTGCAACGAAACAAAACTGGGAGAAAGGGAGACATAACAAACACAGTAAAATAAATGAAGACGACTGAACTCAAATTAGTGGCAATAAGCAGGGGAAAAAATGTGATGAAATGAACTTCTGTCCTTTCAAAGATGGGAGACCGTATGTGTGGACTGTTGAACACACTGTCACATATAGTAGCTTATCCAACCATTTCCATTTGTTAAAAAGTTGAGTTCAGTGGCAAGATATAAAATCAGGAAATTACTACAACTCACATAACAAAAAGCATCTATTGAACCTGAAAAAAAGAGACTACAGTGTCTGTCATACCATGGGAGCTCAGAATGTTGTGATTTTTTTTTGTTTTTTTGTGTATGGTTTTTTGCTTTTTGGAGGGGGGAATGCAGGGCAATTGGGGGTACGTGACTCACTCAAGGTCACATATTAAGTGTCTGAGGCCAGATTTGAACTCAGGTCTTCCTGACTCCAGGGCCAGTGATCTATTCACTGAGCCACCTAGCTGCCCTTGCTCAATATGATTTTTTAAAAAAAATGTAATCATGTTATTATTTCAAAGATTCTCTAGCATATTTCTAAGTACTCCCTTCACAGGGGCAGATTACAACTCCTACTTTTCTTATTAGATGGCTTCATTAGTGGTTATGATCAAAAACATTAATCACATGGAGGAGAAGAGGAATGTGGCAAAACCCTCTGCTGTCCAGTCTATCTGAATTTTACCAAGGCTGGTTCTCAGGGAAGCTGTATATAATTGGTCACCAGGGTTATCCTCAAAGCATTTCAAGCTTAGTAAGAGCTTGTTTTCTACTGTCACAGCTATCAAAGAGCTGGGGTCACCTCCATGCCACAGTGAAGCATCAGAGTGTTGTTGTTGTCCTTTGTTCTCAAAGACGTCTGGGAGATGATGCCATGATTTGCAAGTGAATTGGATTTAAGTGAGGCAGGGCTATGCAAGGTCATCAGCCTCACTTTCTCCTACAGAACCATCTGGGTTCAGTGGCAAGATATAAATTAGGGTGACTGGGGATGGCCTCCGAAGCATCAGACTGAGAATTAATGGAGGAATGTTGCCATTATGGTTGTTGTTATTAGAAAATTTTCATCAATATCCATAGCCTGCTGAACCCTTAAAGGTGATTTCAGAAAGACCTTTCAGCTCTTTTCATGGAGCTACACATACATGTAAAAGCCATTTCATCCAGCTGGGAAACACACCAACCTCTTTAACGGAATATGATTTCTCCAAGACAATATAGTATCTCACAAGAGTTAAGTAAGCAAAAAAATAAGAAGAGAAGAGGCAGTTACCATGGAAACAACAAAAGGAGCTTGGGGAAAATAGAATTTGAACTTGCATACAAGTATTTGAAAGTCAGTGAGTTGACTAGAGTGCAGAATTATTTTTCATTATTCTTTTTTTTTGTTCTTTTGATCCAGACCTATGATTTCATTAGTGTGGTGAATTTTCTGATTTGGAAACTCCCTTCACTAAGGCAGATAAGCTACTCCTTTTTAACTATAGCTTGGAGAGTTAAAATGGGCAAAATGTGCTCATGTGAGCACGTTGTTAGCATAAGGTAACCATCCCTCCTATGACAATTTGGTCCTAGTGAAGAGAGAGTTTTGCCAAAGCATTTGAAGGTCCATTAAATAGAAATACTATGAGAGAGAATGTAAATCCAGATGGTATTTTTAAAAAAAGCTCAGTTGAACTGAGATACTGTTGGTCTGAAAAATAATTATAGAGGTGGATAGGACTGCAGAGAATTTCTGAATCAGACATTACCTCCATGGGAAAAGCCATCCTCTATCTTTTTTACCGATCCAACTGCCTTCAAGGCCTATCTTAGGCCTCACCTTTCCACCACTGTATACTGAAATACCTGGAACAATGTTAGTGTTTAATAAATCCTTGTTGATTGTTCATATGATTTCTCCTTCCTCTGTTGCCTACACCTTTTAATGCATGCCCAATTCATCATGCGCTATCCTATGACGGTTTTCCTCTTCTTGTCTTAAATAGTTATTTCGATAAGACAATAAACATCTATTAAGTACCTACTGTATGCCAAACATTGTGCAATGTACTAGAGATACAAAGAATGTCAAAAGACCTCTCTATGAGTTATCAGGGAGCTCATAGGGAGCTGCCCTTTGGGTGAGATAACAACTATGTTATGCAAACAACTATGTACAAACATGATGTTTACAGGACAAATTCAAGCTAATCTCAGAGAGTAGGCACTGACATTGAAGATCAGGAGAGCCAATGATGGGAGCTAGACTCAGCACAATATCTCCAAATTGTAGTTTAAAAATATCCACTGAATTGAAATGAATGGTAACAAGTACTTACAAAGATGAAATTCTATCAACTTTGGGTTAAATTAGAAGGGTTCTTTGTGGAAGAGAACCAAAATAAGACAAACCCCTCTCATCTTTTTATTCGTGTAATCAACATTTATCTTTGAAAGGAATTTACTTTTGCTCTTTGTATGATAGTATGAAACAATATGTATGTCTTTATTTTAGAATATTTAAGGGATTTGAAATGCTTTGCTTCCATTGCCACATGTTCAAATACAGCCAAGATTAATATTTAGTTTATTAGAATACAAATAAAAAATATTTCCTAAAGAACTAATTTTTGCCTCATGGTCTAAGAAATTGCTATCAGTTATATATCATAGAGCTATCACCTTTGGAAGCAATCAACAGAGGGAAGGTAGTAGCATGAAGGAGAAATGGGAAAGGCTTCTTGTAGAAGGTGACAATTTAGTCAGGGTGTGAAGAAAGCCAAGGATGTAAGAAGAAAGAATCCAGGAGACAGCCAGTGAAAATGCCTGTCTTGTATAAGGAACAGCAGTGTCAATGGATAACAGGAAATATAGAGGGTTTGAGGTGCAAGAAGACTAGAAAGGTAGGGAGAGTCTGGGACATCAGAGAGAGAATTTTATATTTGATCCTAGAGGGATGGGTGGAGTGATATGGTTATGATGCAGTCTAGGGGTGCTAGGAACCCCAAAACACAAGGGTACAGAGTGAGGGTCTGCCTCAAAAGAATCAGATGACTCAAGCCTTTCAGCCATAACAGTAAGGTTTATCATAGTATTGCCAACAGAAGCAGGGGAGATTCTAAGAATCTGCACATTTGATGAGGATCAAATTGGTACTTTTAGACAGAAAAAAAATGTGGGAAAATCTATATGGGATCAAGGAGAGACAAATAGCCTGAGGTGGTCCAGAGGGAACCAAGAAAGGGGCCTGGATGTCATTAAGGAGTGTCAAGTAAGCTAATTAAGTAATCAAGTTGGGCTGGGGTAGACCAGATCCCTCAGGCAAATGCCAAGGATCTGGGTTGCTAAAACTGGTTGGAAAGTTCCAGAGCTTTTCCTTTTAGGAGTTCCAATCCCACGACCCCCTCAATCAAACCTACATTTTTGAATGATCACGTTGGCAACTGAATGAGCATAGGATGGACTGGAGTGGGGACAGACTTCTGGCAAGCTGTGAGGTGATAAGGGACTGCACTAGGGCAGTGGCAATGGCAGAAGGGAGAAGGAGACAGATATGAGAGATGTTATAAAGGTAAAATTGACTGGCCTTGACAGAAGATTGGATGTTGGGCGTGGGATGCAGGGTGGGAGAGAGAATGAGAACTTGAGTATGACACCTAGGTTTTGAGCCTGGGTGACTGAAAGGATGGTAGTGTTCATGACAATAATAGGGCAGTTAGGAAGAAGGTAGTATTTGAGGAAGAAAAGGATGAGTTCAGCCTTGGACACATTTAAGTTGCCAAAAGAACGTTCAATCTGAAATGTCCAATAAGCATTTGGAGATGTGAAACTAGAAATCAACAGTGAGATTATTAGCATAGAATTATTATTGAGAATTATTAGCATAGAAATGACTATTGAATCAATGGGAGTTTATGATACCACCCAGTCAATAACATAAAGGAAGAGTAGAATTAGGTCCAGGACAAAGCATTGTGGACAACTTACATTTAGTGGGCATAACCTGGATGGAGATCCTGCAAAGGAGACTGAGAAAGACTGATTGGGTAGTTAGGAGGAGAATCAGGAGAGAATTGTGTCTTTTGACAAGAAGGGCTGCCTCATCAGGTGAGAGAGGGGCAAAGTCAGAAAGAGGTGCACAAAGTATCTGGGAGACGTGAGCTGAGGTCTAGGGGAAAAGACACACCTCTTGGCCAATGACCCCATTTTTTTTTTCACTCATGAAATATGAGTCAAGGTTCTTAGCTGATGGGGTGTAGGGAAGGGATCTATGGAAGGTTTGAGTTGGGATGAAAAGATTTTAAAAGGTCACTGGTGAGTAAGAGAGTGAGTCATTTAAGGAAGTATAAAAGGATGAGAAACCAGATGAAATACTGAAGCCTCAAGACCTAGAGAAAGGATTCAAATTCCAAATTTTGAGATAATTATTTTTAAGTCTAAATCAAAAAAGGAATCCATTTGTGGAAATTAAGTATGCAAACCACTGTAAAGTTGAACAGATTATATTCAAATTTTTACTTTATCATGAGTTATCATTGATGAGGTACTGGCTCTGGGAAACACCTTGAAGTCTGATTGAATCTTCCCACTTGATGAGGCATTTGCAGAGGCCATAAGTATTTCATTGTGGCTGAGCCCAAACCTCTGTTACCAGCCTGGCCCTCCATTGTCCATCTGCTTCCCACCCTCGAGCCTATCAAAATATCAATCCACTCTTGCATTGACCTCATTAACTCCTCCTGAAGACCCTCCTCAAACTTATTACTGGAGTCTGACCTCATTGACTCCTCCTGAAGACCCTCCCCAAACTCCTCCTCTAGACCACCCCTAGATTCCTCTGTATATAAGAATCCCATGTCCCTTCCATGTGGTGTGAGAACACCACAGAAGGTCCTAGCACAGACTTGCTCCTTGAAAGTGCCATAGAATGACCTAGCATAGACTGGCTCCTTAAGAGTCTACCCCATATGGCGAACTTTTAACAAACTTTCAATAAAGTTTACTTTTCTTTGGCTGAGAAGACTTAAGTCGAATTCTTTCAGCAGGACCCGGCATGTTGGTATTTTGGGGTCTCAGGCAACCCTAACTCTCTTTGGGTAAACCTCTTCAATCATTACATATAGAACATATACTACATACACATAAATATTTGCCTAATAGCCTGAAAACCAAGAAATTACTGCTAAAAAACAACTTAGACTTTTTAAAATGTCACTAAGTTAGGCAAGAGTCCGGTTAGGTCCTGAAAGTAGAAGGGTAAAGAGACAAAATAATTTCATGAAAAAGGTTTATTAAATTATTATTTTCTAATTCTACTTTAGACATTTCAAATTAACCTTTTCATGCCCTGGATTATTAAAAATGAATCCAATTAGTGACGCCTTCATTAAAGGAATTTCCCTTTGGACCTCTAAATGCCATTTTACTATATCCAGGGAAAAAAATAAAATGTTTAAATGTTCTTAATGAAATCCAATTTTTAAAAGAGGAACTATTAACTTAAAACTCTCTTGTCAAAGTATAAATGGCTGTTTAATAGATCAAGGGCTATAGTAACGATCATTTTTGCTAGCAATACCCTTAATATGGGAAGCCTTATCTGGAAAATGCATGCTCTCACAAAAGTCTTTTTGGTACCAAAAGATAAGTTATAGGCACATAGCAGGGAAAGAAGTGATGGGGTACCAGCCCAAGCTGAGACCTTTGCCCCTTATCCCAAGAGAATTTATTTGAGGGGGGAATGACAGGGTACAGGCTCCCCCCCCCCATGTTACCCCTGAACTCTCCTTGACCTTTCCTACAAGGTCAAGTCTCTGGCATTTGCCTGAGGCTATAATCCTCTCAACTACACCCAAATCTCTGTTACCCTTAACCTAGCCCAGTCCTTCCTTGTCTGCTACCTCCAGATTGTACCTCCCATCTTCACACCCCCATTTCCCTCCCTTAATCCTATCTATACCCCATTCTCTTTGTCCAGGCTTTTGACCTCCAGTCACTGGCCACTCCCATCAATATCCTCCCTAGGCCCCTTCTCCAGTCACTCCAGACTACTGGGCTACTCCTAGATCCTTCCCACAGTCTTTCTGTATATAATATCCATCTTGTTTCCATTGAGGTGCTCAGATTCAATCTGGCCTCCCTTGCTTAATCTCTACAAATGCTGATTCCTTAAGAGTCTGGCCAATATGGCAGATTTTTAGAATCAAGTCCACCTATGGGTATTTTAATAAACCTTGTCTTTGACTGAAAGAAGGCTTGGGTCAAATTCATTTGGGCAGGATTCACGTATCGCTATTTTGGGGTCCCCGCACTCCTAAACCTCAACAGAAGCATGGAAGCAAATAAGGAAAGGAGGAACTCCAAGACAATTGCTTAAAATTCACCAATCTACTTGATGAGATTATGGCACAAGGACCTTTATCAAAAGGTAACCTTCTAGGGACATGAAGCTGTTTATAGGGTCCAGTGGGTAGAACTTTGACCTGAAATCAGGAAGACATCAACTCAAATCCAGTCTCAGATACTTTAGTTGTGTCATCCTGGGCAAATCATTTAACCTGTCCACTCTAAAATGATGATTGTAATTACACCTACCTCACAAGATCATTATGAGGATCCAATGAAATTATGTTTTCAAAAACACTTTGCAAACCTTCAAGGGCTTAGGCCGGATTAAAAAAATGAGAGCAGACCATATCTGATGTTTCTTCCTCTTCAAAACACTCCTTTGGTCTTTCCCCTTGTGCCTTCTTCCAGAGTACAACAAATGGTGAGTGGTGGTGTTGAGGTTTGGGGTTGAGGAGTGCTGAAGACGCCAAAATACCAGCATGCAGGCTGCTGAATGAATTTGACCCAAGTTTTCTCTCAGCCAAAGAAAAGTTAAGTTTATTGAAGATTCACCATATTGGGTAAAACTCCTTTTACAGAACCTCACCATTGGCCAGACTCTTAAGGAACCTGAGCATTTGTGACGCTTGTATCGACAGATGGGCCAGAACAATCTGCCACAGACAATCTGAGCTAGACTGAATCTCGAAGGCAAGATGGATCTTATATACAGAAAGACTGTGGGAAGGATCTAGGAGTGGCCTAGAGGAGGGGTTTGTGGAGGATCTTGAGGAATTTTGATGGGACTGAGGTCAGACTCCAGGAACCAAGAGAATGGGATTTTGATGGAATCAAGGGTGGGAGGTAGCTGGAGGCTACTTGGAGATAACAGACAATGGAGGGCTAGGCTAGGTAAAGAGTAACAGAAATTCAGTTATATAAGCTAGGGTAAATGTAACAGAGATTCAGTCATATTGATACTGGAAGGCTTTTGGCTTCTGGGGAACTCCCCATCAAGTGGGAAGATTGAAGGGGTTCCCAGAGATTATACCCCATCAGTGGAAGGGGATTTTTCCACTCCCTCATCAAACCAATGACAGAAAATATTGACTATCTAGAGAGCTCAGGTAAGCCTGAGAGGGAAGTCACTGACTTCTGTTTTGTTTCATTTTCAGAGCCTTGTGTAACTCTGGGCTAGTCACTTAGACTCTGAACCTCAGTTTCCCCAGCTGAAAAATTAGAATAAGAATACCATTTAGCTCACAGGCTTTTGGGGGGAATCAAATAAAAAAAAATATATGAAAAGCATTTTTCAAACTACTATATAAAGGCTAGTCATTGTTACTATTATTTGAATTCTTTAGAAAGGACTTTACCATGCAAATCTATGTTCCAGAGAGATAGAGAACACTTACAATCATTCTGGAACTAGCACTCTCAAGGGTGATTTCTTCAAAAGGCTGCACCTTGAGGAAGGAAGAGGACCATCTTACAGTCATTTGTAAAGTTCTAACTTTAACATGCCAGACACTATGCTAAATGTCAGTCTGAAGTTCTAAAAGAAAGGCAAGGAGGTAAGGAGTGAAGAAATCTGGACTTTGCTAATCCTTTCCCAAAGATTTCCTTGAGTTACTCAGATGGTATAAGTCTAAAGTGAATGGGGAGTAGTTTATCAGTAATCACCCAAAGTATCGTTACCTGGAGAGGAATTGGTGTTTCTAATGGACTAATTGAATGTTTTACATTTTATTTGTGCATAAACTTCTGTGAGTCCTTTACATCTAATGTGTTTTCCATGGTAGGTGAAATAAAGGCAGTCCCTTAACCAATATCCATATCATATGTTAAGTGTCTATGAAGGAGTTAGAGGCTCTCTTACTGACATTTTGATAAGCCTATGTATAAAACCATATTTAAAGCTTTATTTGGAGGATTTTCTTGGAGAACTTTGGGTGAAGGCAGTGAACCAAAAAAAAAGATATTGACTCCTTTGGATCAGACTCTTAGGAATGAAATTAATCTAGAACATAGAGTCCTTGAGAGAGGGCCTCAACTCTCAGGGAGCACACTGGAGGTTTATCTGGGAAATCTTGTGTCGGAAGTCCCAGTGGATTCTAACTCCAATGGTAAATGTTAATATTCTATAATTAAAAAGCTTGAAGTTTAATCTTGAAATTAAAAATATAGTATAATAATTATTATTATTACCAATAACAATAATTATTATTTCATATAGTTGAAATAAAAATTATCCTGTCTCCCCCCTCATAATCTGAGTAGCCCAGGGACCCAAAGTTTTTACTTTGAAAAAATGAGACTATTCACAGCAAGTCCAAGTCACCTGGGTGAACCAGTTCAGAATCACAGGAGCTCACAGAATGCCCAGGTAGCAGCAATCACCCATTTAAGGCCTAGCCTGAGAACTTTTACATAGAGCTTGTGCTTGCCATAGCACCCACAGGCAATAGCAAGATGATTGGTGACTTGAGATTTACAGTTCCATAAAAGCATAAATTGGGATCTTCATAAAGATCCCAATTTCATAAAATGAATCTCTGTTGCTCTCGGATGACTTCTTTGCCTTTGGGGTGAGGGTGGGGGGAAGGAGAGGAGGGAGAGAAGCTTTTAGCAATATGGCAGAAAAGTAGATTTATGTTACTGACAATCCTGGCCCCTATCACCTGAAGACCAAGCAAGTTACATTTCACCCCTCCCATGGATTTTCCTATATGGTTCTAACTCTTTTTTCTTTCTCTTTTTTTTTTTGAGGGGGGTAAGGCAGGGCAATTGGGGTTAAGTGACTTGACCAAGGTCACACAGTTAGTGTCAAGTGTCTTAGGCCAGATTTGAACTCAGGTCCTCCTGACTCCAGGACTGGTGTTCTATTCCCTGTGCCACCTTAACTGTCCCCAAGGGTTCTAACACTTAACGGGGTCTAGGGTATCTAAGCTCCCTGCATATGACTCCAGGCCCCACCAAGACTGTCCCCTCAAGTGTACAGGGTGGTTCTCTTTACCCCAGTTCTATTTAACCACAGACAATAAAATTACAAAGGAATATTTACTTCAGTGCTATAATCAGAAATATACAAACTTACTCCCCATTATGTGGGGCTGAATCCTCTCTCCTTCTTGTACTATCTGTCTTTAGGAAAAGGATTAAGAACAGTTTAGCCCAGCTCCATAATCCCATTTCCCAAGTCTAAGTCTCCCTTCAGACTGCAGTTCCAAGCACCCTGGTTTCGCTGGGCTTCCCTGCTTGGCTGGTTGGCTCCAACATCCCGCCAGGAATCCTGACTCTCAAATGATCATGACTCGGATTCCCAGGTCTAGATCCCCACTGGCACCTGAAACTGAGACAAATGAAACAGAGCAGAAACAAGTTCTCCCAGGCCCATTTCTCAAGGGCAGGGGTAGAAGAGTGGGAGATGGAAGGTATCCATCCCCTCTTCTGCCTTAGTTTATAGCATCCAAGTTGTAGGTGAACTGGTGTCTCATTCTGGAAGCCTCTGTGCATTCTGGGTGTTTTTAAAAGGGCTGGAGGAGAAGGTGAAGTGGTGATGAAGCTTGACTCTCACTTGTCATAGAAAGAATTGGCCGATAGCTCTGCTGGTTATTGGCAAGAATCTGCTTTTTCCAGATAGTTGTTCACCTGGGTATGCTAGAAAAATGCAATGCAATTCAATTCAATTAGCATTTAGGGAGTGAATACTGTGTGCCAGATCCCTTGCGAGGCTCTGGGAATACAAAGGCGAAAATAAAAGCAACCCCTGATGGAAAGGAACTTACAGGACCTTGACACTTTCCAGTCCTTGACTCCCTAACTCTGTCTGAGTCTATCAGATGCCATCTCCACACTCAAAAAAACAAAGGGGGTGGTGGGTGGGGATTTTGCTTTGGTGATCAGCTGCAGCATAGTGGGGTGCTAATTACTGTATCATATGGTTTCTCTTTTCTGAGAGATTATAATCAAAGAGACAGAACCAAAGAAGCATTGCTTAATGGATAGAGAGCTTTCCTCAATCAGGAAGATCTGGATCCAAGAAAGTCACTTCTCAGGGTCCCAGCCAACTCTCTATGACCAGAGATTAGAGAAGGTGCTGAATTGTATTAGAAGAAGTTTCCAATTGGGAGCTCCCTGATGAAATCACCATCAACCAAATAATGCATTACTCTATCATGGCTGGCAGAGCTGAAGGTATTGGCAGGAGTTGTATTTATAGAAGGGCTGAGTACAGAGAAAATGTCTTTATTCTGTACCTATTTAAGACAAACTCTGAAGAAATAGGAAGCATTGTGCTAACACAGTAGACTATAACCACCTCATGATATTATATCCCAACATACCAACAAAGCCCAACCTGAATCAGCTTATCATCATTACATGAAGAGACTAGTAAAAAACAGATAAGGAACGATTTTTTTTCCTTTCCAGGGTGATTCAGTTAGGAATTGTTTACTAACTAAAATTCATTTGGAGGAAAATAATGAGAATTCACCTGCCAACACCTAGTTATCCCAAAGAAAGTTGTTATAGTTACCTAAGATAAAACTAGATTATAAGAGTCTCAGATGGTAGATTTTCTTTTGGCTGTATATTGGAACAAAAAGAAATAGTGCAAAGAGACAAAACCTTCTGAATGTAGCCTTGAGTGAGAGAAAAACAGGTGAATCAAGAAAAGTATTCAATAGAACTAGTCAGTCAACTTTGTTTGCTCAGCAATTTCTGAGGAATTAAATCAAGTCCATGAGATGAGTGAGAAGAGGGGGATATTCCACCTGCCATAATTAAATCCCAGCAGTGACAGCTGTCTATCAATCATGTATTTATTTACAGCTACCTGATGCCCAAGGCAATGAAACAAATAAGGCTGGCTTTCTTAGCATCCTCTTTATTATTATAATTCTATTATAGATTTTTCTCTTATAACCATATTTTATCCTTCATTTCAACATACTGAATAAAAGTCACAAGTTAAAAGAAAGGCATAAGAAATAATGATAAATTAATATTTAAAGATGCCTAAATATTTATTGGTTTATATACAAAAATGTTTTGACTTAAACCAAGTACTTTAATAATTTATGAATATATATACTCCATTAAAGGTCATCACCATAAAGATTTCAATATATTATTAGATTCCTGAATAAAAAATTGTTGACTTGTGAATACATTTGAAGGAACAATGGTGATGGTTTTCTATGTCTTCCACATTTTAAACTGGAAGAATGAGAATCAGTGGTGACTATTAAGTTTAATATTCCTATGCTTAGTGACTTGAAGTATTAGATAATGTAAAGAAAAATATTACAATTCCTATTTTTATACTATATTTTGAGAAATCCAGTTACTTTTCAGCTCCATAATTTATAACCATGTGCACATGGACATAGATATGCATGCACAGAACTTTGAATATAGATTGAAAGTCTACACTCAGCATCGTCTAGTTCCTCCCCACCCATTCACATTCATTTCTCAGTTCCTTACAATCTTAGCTTCAGTCTTCACCACTCTTCTGAAAACACTCTATCAAATGACACTAATCATCAGTAATAATAATAATAACCATTATGATAATAATTAAAGGAGGAAATGGTGAACCAATCCCCCATCTTTGCCAAGGAAACCCAAAGTGGCTTCACAAAGAGCAGGACATGACTAAACAACAACAATAACACACTTTTATATAGTCCTTTAAGGTTTGCAGCTAGGGGTGGCTACGTGGTACCATAGATAGGGTGCCAGCCCTGCAGTCAGGAAGACTCCTCTTCCTGAGTTCAAATCTGGGCTCAGACACTTACTAGCTGTGTGACCCTGGGCAAGTCACTTAACTCTATTTGCCTCAGTTTCCTCATCTGTAAAATGGGCTGGAGAAGGAAATGGCAAACTACGCTAGTATCTTTGCGAAGAAAACCTGAAATGGGGTGATGAAGAGTCATAAGTGACTGAAACAAAAGAACAAGAAGAAGGTTTGGAAAGGATTTTACATATATTATCTTATTTGATTCCCACTCTAACCCTCTGATGTTGATATTACTATTCAGATTTTACAAATAAGGAAATTGAGCCTAGGGGCAATTAAGTAATTTGCCCATAGCTAGTAAGCTATGTAAGTTACATAGCCAGCCAGTGTCTGACTCAGGATTTGAGATGAGGTCTTCTTCACTCTAAGAACTGACGCACGTCCTCCCTAGCTGCCACCTGGGCACTACCTGCCAGGATCGTCAATCATCAAACAATGTTGAGATCATGGTCTAACTCCTGGACACCTTGGACTTCTCAGTTGGCATGGTGTGTGTGCGTGAGTGCGTGTGTGTGCATGTGTATGCGTGGTGTGTGTGTTTGACGAGAAGCAGTATGATGTCATGGATGGAGCACTGGACTTTGGACAAGCATTCCTGTTTTCAACTCCTGCCTCAGACACCTTCTATCTGTGAAGGAGTTGGACTCAATTGTGTCTAAAGTCTATTCTGGCTCTGAATTTATAATCCAATATCAAGGTGATGAGCAACAAATGGCAGACGTGCCATCTGTAGACAGTTTTGCATGCCATTTGGGACTATCATCCCTGTCAAGATGCCCTCCAAAGTGTATTGTGTTTTTTTAATCTGTGCTTTCTACTTCCTTATAGCAACAGCCTCCACCTTCCTCTCAAGAGTAGGGGTATTACCTCAAAAGAGTTAGCCTGTTCCCCCATTCACTATAACAAACACAAACATAACCACACTTGTGAGAGCATTTTTCTTCTGTTCTCATTCAAGGTAAGGACCTTGGCACCACATCTTTCAAAGACACACAACCCCTTTTGGACACAAACAACCCAATAAGGAAAGAAACAAACAATTGAGTGCCTACTATGTGATAGGCACTGTGTTAAATGCTTTATAAATATTGCCATTTGATTCTCACACTAGATTCTTATAATTCTTACAATAACCCTCTGAGATAAATACAATTAATGGTCTCCATTTTACAGTTAAGGGAACTGAAACAGACAGCTGATAAATGACTTGCCCGGGGTCATACAGCTAATAAATAAGGCTGGATTTGAATTCAGGTATTCCTGTCTTCATGCCCAGTGCTCTATTCACTATGCTGCCTAGCCATCTCTAGGCAAGGAACTCTATGGTAAAGAATGTGATCCAAGTACACAAAAAGCATCTTAGATTATTTGCAATTTCTAGAGCACAAGAAGGACTCTTGTAAAGAAGAAATCAGTTGAGAATGTGATGTGTGTGTGTGTGTGTGTGTGTGTGTGTGTGTGGGTGTGGGTGTGGGTGTGGGTGGGTGGATGGATGTGTTTGTATATGTATTTCTAACACTATTGTCAATAAAATGACTCAGAGACTGATGTTTTTTTCAAGGAATGAGCCAATCTATGGCTAGAGATCCTTCCTCTCCACTCTGGAGCAAGGCCTTAACTTTGCACATGGCCACTATAGAGGCATATTCCCAAGGCTTTCCCTCCCTCTATTGAGGACATGAAAGTGCGTGTGCCACCAAGCTGCCATAGTTCTGCTCTGGCATCCCCTCACTGACTTGTTACCCTCTTCTTTAGCTCAGCATGTTCTTACATATGATCAAAATCTGTTCATAAATGGGGCCACAGAGCCAAGAGGAGAGTGGCAACAGCCATTCATCAATTCTCTAGTGATAAAGTGTAAATGAAAACAAGTTAGAGAATATGGGAGGGAAACACAATTTCCTCTTTGACCAGAACATGAAATTCTCAGTTGACTTTTTATTCTAGGATACATTAATCCAGGGACAGTTCAGCACAGCACCCAAATCTTATCCGAAACCAACATTCAGTCTCTCTATTTCATTGTTTATTTTGAATATTGCTTATTTTCATAGAATCATGGAAAAAACCTTAGGAATCATCTAGTGCCTTTCTCTGATTTTATAGATGGGGAAACTGAGGGATCATCAGATGAATCCACTACTTAATATCCCAGATCTAGTTTGTAGCACATGGGAGACAGCAGGGTCTAATAAGCACTACTTCTGATATCTAATACAATGCACACTGAATTATTTACATTCTATCCGTGTTTTGCAATTTACAGGGTCAAATCCTAAAGGAAAAACACTTATTACTTTCTGTCTGACAAATTGGTTGGAATGTAATAAATTTCTGAGTAGGTGGTAGTTCTTAACTATTTGTAATAGATTGCTCCAGTGTGAGATATAATAGATCACAAGATTCATTCCACTCATTAAAAGCCATAAGGAACCAAAGAACCGTTGAAATAAATTACATTTGGCACAAATGGCTAAAATAGACATTTATAAAGGAAAGAAGTTGGGAATGCTTGGATGATGAAAGAAGAATATACTTCCTGGATTTTCTGATGGGCCCAAACATTTTCAAAAGCCCATTATTGTCTGTGGCCATTAGGCAACCAGTGAATGCAATGTAAATATGACACCTTAATGAAGAGAGAAGCTGTTAAGTGTACTTTCTCCTACCAGCTCTGGACATAGTGCTACCATCCATTTGAACCCATTTTGGAGGCTAGTAGTGGGCCTAGAGCCCAAGTGCTTGGATCAAGTTTGGTTGAGAAATCATGTCTACTGGAGGAAGAGATAGGACTATTAGCAAAAGGAGATTTCCTAGACTATCCACAGAATCAGAAGTCATATAAAAACAGAGGTCCCCAACTGGACTTGGAGTATACACGTGGTATTTTGGTTTGGTTTGGTTCAGTACTGTGATTTCATTGCTATAGGGAACTTCTCACTGGGGAAACTTCCCAATCCAATGCAGACTATGACTGGTTCTGTAATCTATAGTCTAAGGAATTCACTGGTCTGTAAATTGTAATCTAAGGAAGTTGCGTTGCCTAAAGCAGAGGTGTCACACATGTCCATGTGACCCACAACACTCCCAATTATGTCCAAACCAGATTTGTGTGGTGTGTGTGTGTGTGTGTGTGTGTGTGTGTGTGTGTGTGTGTGTGTAAATATACATATACATACTGTAACGATACTGGGATTTGAAGATCTTCCACGCCCCTTGAGCTTGCTGACGTAGCAGGAAGGGGTGGAGCAAGAGAACGGCGGAACCAAGCTAGTCTCCTTGTGGTGCTGACTGGGAGCGGGCGGCAGAGTCAGTGGCTGCAGTTGCAGTGGAACTCCTTTTGCTTTGAGCCAGCCAGAATCTCTGCTAAGGACTCCCGCTGAGGACTGCCTGGGGCGAGAACGGCTGGGCTGGAGCTGCCAGGAGCAAGCTGCCTGGATGCTGAGCAGTTGTCCTGAGTGAGGAGAGGAGGATCTTTGCCTGAGGTAGCCTGTCCTGTTTGAAGGCTTGAGAATGTGGGTGTTTACTACTTTGACCACATGTGCCAACTTCATAACTACTGTGTTGGCTTTGACTTTCTGGTTTTGGGACTCAGTTTTCTGGTATTTAAATGAATGCGCTATCTGTATTTCTTATGTAGAGAGCCTGTTACATTTTGTGATTAATAACTATATCAGCATATTTATAATTACTGTAGGCATTGTGAATACTGCACTGCTGATACACATACACCCATATAAAAATGTGTGATATTCCAATCAACATACAGCCAACAGGACTTCTTTGGAATGGTTTCATGTTTACTTTTCTATTTGAGTTTGCCATCACTGGCTTAGAATACTATGATGTTAAGTAACTTGCCCAAGGTCACTTATCTGTATGTATCAGAGGTAAGATCCCAGGTGTTCCTGACTCTGAGGTCAGTCATCTGTCCACTTCACCATTCTGCTTTCCCCTCTGTTTCAATTTAAATAATACTAACTTCCAATCATCAACTCCTCATTCAGTTTCCCTGTTGAAAGACATTCACTTGGACTTCCTGGTACATTTTTGATAAACCCAAGAAGGGCAGAATGGGACAAATTTCTTCAATTATCTCTTCAGTCTCCTACCATCCTATTCCAGATCTCTGGGGATTCTGAATATGTAGGCTCTAGTCCCAGCTTCACAAGCTATGTAACTTTGGTGAATTATGTTTTTCTATGCCAGATTATCAATTCTTTTAATGGGTAGATTGCCACCAATTCCATCTCCCTTAAAGAGATACTGGGAAGACAAAAAGAGGTAATAGAAAGAACTATGAGAAAAAATGTAATTAAGATATCATCTAAACGCAAAGTATTTCAAGAGTACTAATAATATTCTTTGAATAACATCCCACACTTATAAAACATGCAGAGGGAAGATTTTTAATATCGTCCTCCTGATTAAATGGGGAACTCAATCTCAGGTAGATCCAAGCTTTAAAAAAAAGCCAAAAATATTCCTTGCGTTTCAAGCAAAAAGAGATCTGAAGGATAGCAAGAGCATTGATTTTGAACTGGAAACCATCTCAGAAATCACCTCTTCTGTTCTTGCATTTTACAGATAGGAAAACTGGGGCCCATAGCAGTTAATTGTTTTGTCTGAAGTCATACTAGTAGTTAGGAAGTAGAAGAGCCAGGATTTGAACCCAGCTCCTTTATTTATTTCTCTTCTCCATAATTTCTGGGGCACAGCCAGTAACACGCCTTCAGAGGCATGGGGAACAGAAACCCCACATTCTCAGAAATTATGGCTAGAATAAGATGAGTAGTTCCATCTCTTCATAAAAAAAAACAAAACAGATTTTGTCATCTTTAGGAACTACAATTTTTCTTTATAAAATTTTCCATGAAAAAAATTAGATGTTTGCAACCAAAAAAAAAATCTTCAGTGTAAAATAATTATGTATTTTGTCCACTAAAAAGGTTTTTATAACTTCTAATGGAGGAAAGGAACAAGTGTCTGACCCCATGCTAATAAGCACCTTATTTTATAAAAATTATCTCATTGAGTCCTCACAAGCACCCCGGGAGGAAGCTATTATTATACCCATTTTATAGTTGAGGAAACTAAGGCAGAAAGACATTAATAAGGCCCAGGAACACATTGGTGTTCTTACTTAGATCTGTTACAGCTGAATGCTCTAGCCACTGTGCCAACATACAGTGACCTCATTGACTCTATAATCATTTCAATGTTCTTCTTAACTGCCTGATAGTTAATTCCCAATGCATTCATAATAACTATAAACTACATTTCAACAGCACCTTTAAAAGTCCTTTCCTTCACATGCATGCATTCACTACTCATAACAATTGAGTGAGGTAAATAGATTAGGTAATATTTTTCCCATATTACAGATGAGAAAGCTGAGACTCAGACTTTTTAAAAAACTTGCCCAAGACTGCATGGTCAATGGCAGAACTGCACACTAAAGTCCATCCATTGATTCATTATCCATTGTTCTTTGTGGGAGCTCTTTTTCGGGGGGGGGGGTGGGGAGTTCAGCTAGGTGTCACCATGGTTCATGGAGTACGGGCCTAGAATTAGGAAGACCTGAATTCTTTTCTTCTTCTTTTTTGGAGGGAGGAAGGCAAGGCAATTGGAGTTAAGTGACTTGCCCAAGGTCACATAGTAAGTGTGTCAAGTGTCTGAGGGCAAATTTGAACTCAGGTCCTCCTGATTCCAGGGCTGGCGCTCTATTCACAGCACCACCTAGCTGCCACAGGAAGACCTGAATTCAAATCCAGCCTCAGAAACTCACTAACCGTGTGACCCTGGGCAAGTTACTTACATTCAGTTTTCTCATTTGTAAAGAAGGATAATAGCACCTATGTCCCAGGGTTTTTTGAGGATCAAATGAGATAATAATTGTAAAGTGCCCACCACAGTTCCTGGCATGCTGTAAGCACTGCATAAATGTTAGCAATTATTATTATTTAAATTAAATGTTAACCATTATTATTATATATCCCAGTGGAAGCATGCTGAAACCTATGGATTCCTTAGAATAATGTTAAATGGATAAAATAAAATACATAGAATTACAAAGGAAACCAATGTTATTAAAATACAGCTATCTAAATATTTTAAAATACACAAGAACTCTAGGTCAAGAATCCCTGCTATATTTCTTTTTCATAAGCTAAAAGAACAGAAGGAAAATTTTACATGTTGCTTTAAAAAAAAATCTAAGAGAAAAAAAGTCCTGTATATCCAATACGAAGTGTTGATAGATTTTCTATTTTACCACTGAACTTCAAAAAAAGATATTGGGTTAAACAACAGAGTCTTTCTTTCTCTACGGTACTCTGACTGCTGCAGTAAATCATAACAATTCCTTTTTTTTCCCCTTCTAATTATCAAAAAGAGCCAAGTTGGAAATTAGGACTCAAAAATAAGCTGACGAATCTTCCCCCTTAAGTTCATGAATTAGAATCTCTTGAAATTTACAAAATATAGTATGCCAGAAAATAATTTTAGCTTTAGCCATGATGTCTCATTCTTGAACAGCAAATGAAGTGGTGGTAACAGGTGTAGGTGTTGGAGGCTGTAAGAACAGTGCCATATGCATAGTAGTCACTTAATGAAGGCTTATTAAATTAAATTGAAATGAAATTAACTGTCCCTGTGAGTCCTCCCCCACCTCCCATCTTCTTCTTGACAGCAATACCAGGACCTGGAGGTGAAGCATGATGAGTAATGCATGTGAAATACTTTGCAAGCCTTAAAACCAAAAAACTCTCTAAATACTATTATTTTTGAGAAACACCTGGTAGGGGTGGGAGGCAGATGTTTAGCAGAGTGTCAGGCCCACAATAGGGTAGTATAGAGAGAGGCATTATGGCATACTGCATAGAGAACTAGCCTCACAATCAGGAATGCCTAAGTTTAATAACTGACACAGATTGTCTGTGACCCTTCCCATTGTCAATTAACTTCTTAATGTCCTAGTCAGCTCCCTAAGACTTTAAGTTATGAACTAATGCTAGTCTATGTTGGAAGAGGAAGCAGAAGTGCCCTATACCACTGGAATCCTTGCTCAAAACACCAAAAAGTAGCACAGAAAGAGAACTAAACTTAAAGTCAGAAATCCCTGGGTTCAAATTCTTCCTTGGACACCTATTAGCTATGCAACCCTGGACAGGTCAACAGATCTTTTAGAACCCTGGTTAATTTTTTTTAGGTTTCTTTTTTTCCTTTTTATTATTTTATTTTTACCTAGTTATGTGTAAAAACAATTTTTAACATTTGTTTTTAAAACTCTGAGTTCTAAATTCTCTCCCCTCCTTCTCCCCCAACCCCTTGTTGAGAAGGCAAGAATTCAATATAGGTAGGTTTCACATGTATAGTTAGTTATGCAAAACATGTTGAGAAAGAAAATACAGACAAAAAAAAAAACCAAAACTTGAGAAAAGTAAAGTAATAAAGTGTTTTTAAAAATATTTATTTATTTAGTTTTAGTTTTCAACACTCACTTTTATAACATTTTGAGTTCTAAATTTTTAAAAATTAATCTGTTTATTTACTTTTACTTTACGATATTCAGTTCCACAGTCCCTTGAGTTTCATATTTTCTCCCCTTCTCTCTCCTTCCCCCACTCCCCCATGGTGGCATGTGATCAAATATAGGGTCTACAAATATCTTCACATTAATCATTAGTCAGGTTATAAAGAAGGATTATAACCAATGGAATGATCAATGGGAAAGAGGAAACAAAACAAAACAAGAAAAAAGAAACAGAGCAAATAGTTTGCTTCAATCTGCATTCAGATTCCGCAGCTCTTTCTCTGGATGTGGATATCTCTTTTGATCATGAGTCTTTTGGAGTTGTCTTATAACCTTACATTGCTGAGAGGAGCCCAGTCTACTGAAGTTAGTCATCACACATATGTCATGACTGTGATTGTGTACAGATTTCTCCTGGTTCTGCTCTTTTTGCTCAGCATCAGTTTATATAAGTCTCTCCAGGTTATTATGAAGTCTGTCTGCTTCTTATAGCACAGTAGTATTCCATTTCATTCATATACCACAACTTGTTCAGCAATTCCCCAATTGACGGGCATCCTAGGTCAAAGAGTATACATGATTTTATAGCCCTTTGGGCATCGTTCCAAATTGCTCTCCAGAATGCTTGAATCAGTAGAACTTTGGTTCCTTTATCTGTAAATGGTAGGTAGAACCTACTTCATGGTATGGTTGAGAGGATCAAATGAGCTAATATGTGTTTTATTAACTTATTCCCTCTCCATCACCAAACTGAGTCACCACTACCTCCTAGCACTAGGATAAATGAAAGATGGTGTTGGCAGAAGAACAGGGGAGGATGGGTCAGAGTGCCAGTCCTAGAGGGTTTGTTGTTGTTCAGTCATTTCAATTGTGCCCAACTCTCTGTGACCCAATTGGATGTTTTCTTGGCAGACAGAGTTCCTTGAGTAGTTTGCTTCTTTCTCTGCCTCCTTTTACAGAGGAGGAAACTACTACAAAATAAGTGAGCCAAGATGGGTTAAAGGTTTCCAAAGAAGTATTAGTATTGTATCCCATCACACCCCTGTTACCACCTCTTTTCTTCTCTATCAAGCCCAGCTCTTGAGACAATGTAAAACTGAGCATGCAGTTATCTGGGATCATAAACTTTATTCCATTGTACTAAATATCAAATTTTGCCACAACTTCTTCTTGTACATTCATAGACTACTAGGCCTGGAAGGGTTCTTAAAGACTATTTAATCAAACTCTCTCTCTCTCTCTCTTTTTTTTTAACATGTTTTGCATTTCTGTGCTTCATATATAATTGGTTGGGTCACTACCATGGTCACACTCTGAAGTGTAAGCATTTCAAAGTGACTCACGAATTAATTGTCTTCTCTAGACCTGGAGAAAGGCGGTAGTAACTAACCTAATTATCTAGCAAAAGAGTGTAATATCTGAACTACCCACCAGGGGGTGCTCTAATTGACCAATTGTCTTGGTAGACAAATACTAATGGTAGTCAAACAGTTCCAAATTGCAAATCTGCAAGGTACTACAAGACATTTTTTAAAAATTTATTTATAAAATTGCTGTTTTCTTACACGGTGATCAGCAAGTCTAGCTCCACTGGCAGCTCCCAATTTCAACAGCCCTTCATGTGATCATGAAGAAGTCCAAATTTCAAGGTCAGAGGAAAGAATGAGAAAGGCAACCAACCGATGGATATCAACATCCAGATTTCATGCCCCAACATTCTATTGTTTGGGGCAGTGCAACTTCTTTGTGTCTCACAAATTCCTTTTCCCTCTGAAGGACCTTCCAGTGCCCTCACATTCTGACAATGCTGCTTGGGCAATGGATTGGCCCTGGTGACAGTAAGTAATAAACAGTGCACTTAAAACTTGACACAGGTAGCGGATCATGGTACCAGGACAAGAAGCATCATGGCACAGAGTGTTTTTCTCAAAGCCAGGAAGACCTGTGTTCAAGTCCTGTTCCCCTTGACCCCCACACACATACACTGTGACCTTGGACATGTCATACAACCTATCAAAGTTTGAAGTGACTCTCTAACATTGTAAATTGTAAAGAAGGTGCTGACCTTCTTTGGTAGAAGCTTCTTCTCCTGAGATTTCCCTCAGCCAAAGAAATCAGAGGTCCAGGACCTTTCCCATTAGCTCAGCCTAGATCTGGAAGAAACTTTAGAAGCCATCAATCCCAACCATGACAACAGAATGTTAATTCCTTGAGGGCAGGGATTCTTTCTGCCTTTCTTTATCTCAGGGCCTTTAGCATTTAGCACAGGGCCTGACACATGAGTGCTTAATAAAGGCTTGCTGATTGATCCAGCCCCCTGACTTTACAGATGAGGAAACTGAGGCAAAGGTTGGTAAAGTGTCTTATCCAAGGTCGCACAGAGATGGCACTGAAGTCCAGGCCCTGTGATTCTCAATCTAGCTTTCTTCTATACTACAATGCCTGCATCTTCCTCCTAAAATGGCTTATAAAGGAATTCAGCACCTCAGGAGCAAAGCAATACCATTTGTCTGGGAGAAGAAAACAAGCAAGAAACAGCAACATTAAAACAGGGGATCAAGTCTGGACTACATCACAGACCTTTTATTGTGGCTGTTTTCTTTTTTGACCTTGCACCACACCACCTCTTGATATTTTCTCGGCCAAACTAAACACACCCGGAGATTTAGTGCACGTGCAGTGCCTAGGATATATTCCCGATATCCTGGGGTGGAGAGATGCTCTCTCTTGGCAAGGGCCCAGCATGATTAATAGAAAAGCAGGTGGAAGCCCGCCCCTGCAGTAACTCTGAAGGTGCATTCAGGAGCAGCCTTGTTACAGAAATGCCAGTTATCCCCACAGACAGAGAGCAGCCACTCTCAGGAGGGAACTGGCTGTGGAGGAATAGAGGGATCTTTTAGATGGAATTATGAAGCTGCAGTAACATTAGCATCCTCTGCAGCAGAAAGCCAGTCCCTGTGAGCTATGCTCACTTGGCATAAAGAAGCCAGGGACAAGATATCACCCAAGAGGTGGGGTTGGGGAGGAGGAGGAGAATTCCAATCTGAATAAGTTCCCATTATTAGCCTCATTTATTTCCTTTCCCTTGGTGCATTCATTCTGAGCAGCTTTGTGGGAATCAAGCTTGAATGCAGTTTTAGGAAGATGTTTATGGATGCTTCTTTCAGGGGCTAGAACTCAGATTAACAACATCTGCCAGCATCAGCTAAATATGCCAGGGGGAGAGAGGGAGGAAGAAGGAGTGTTAAACTATTTGAAGAATATCTTCAGAACCTTCTGGCCCAGAAGAGAAGGAGGGAATGAAAAGAACACTACTACCCTCAAAGAAGAAGAGGCTGAAAAAAAAATTCCCACCATTCACTGCAAATGGGTCTATGACAAGACAACCAAGTCATATTCTGGGAATGGTCAGTGAACAAACATTTATTAAGTACCTACTATGGACCAGGTATAGCTGGCTCACCAGCTAAATGCCTAGGATACAATTTTATTTTGTTTTTGGAGGGGTGAAGGCAAGGCAGTTGAGGTTAAGTGACTTGCCCGAGGTCATATGGCTAGTTAAATGTCAAGTGTCTGAGGCTGGATTTGAACTCAGCTCCTTCTCACTTCAGGGTGGGTGCTCTATGCAGTACCCCAACAAGCTGCCCCGAGAATACACATATTAAAAAGAAAGACAGTCCATGCCCTCAAGGAGCTTACGATCTAAGTGAGCACTAACTGTGATCCAAATGCTGGGCACACAGATGGTAGTTTTAATAGTAGGTAACCTGATCTCACAAAAGAGTGGATCTGCCACATTAAGCAAAGGGCTCTCCAACAAAGAAAGGCCATGTTCCATGTCTCAAAATGAACAGCACAGCTTCATAGAATATCAGAGTTTAAAGGAAGGAACCTAAGAGGTCATCTGGCCCAAAGATGTGAAACATATGGCTCATAGGCCATCCTGAGTCCAGCTAACTAAGATGGAATTGGGAAATATTTATCAAAATAAATAAAAGTACTATGCCAAAAACCTAGACAATGCTGATAGGTGGTTTTTTAAGTCAGTATGCAGCCCCCAGGGATCTTTATGTGATTTAGAGGCCCTGTTTCTATCAGAGTTCAGCCCCTCTGACCTAGATCAACCTGTTCATTTTGCAGATGAGGAAATGGAGGCCTAAACACTGGAAGCGGCCAAAATCATAACAACTGCTTAATAGCAAAACCAAACAGGGCTGTAACTGTGATGTCTAGAACGTAGAACATTTTGTACTTATCACATATATATTTGTTTAAATATGCCTGCATGTGTACATGGGGCTTCTCCTGATAGACCATAAACTTTTTGAAGATAGGATTTTTGTATTAGTATCCACAGGACATCTGGCTGGCACAATGGATAGGGCACTGGCCCTGGAGTCAGAAAGACCTGAGTTCAAATCCAGCCTCTATGACCCTGGGCAAGTCACTTAACTCTGCTTACCTCAGTTTTGTCATCTGTAAAATGAGCTGGAGAAGGAAATGGAAGCCCACTCTAGAATCTTTGCCAAGAAAACCCCAAATGGGCTCACAAAGAACAAGTCTAAAATGACATAACAACATTAACCATTGTCTACAACACCTAGCACAGCGTTGTTCAATTGTTCAGATATGTTTGACATTACATGACCCTGTGGATGAAGTTCATGGGATTTTCTTGACAAAGATACTGAAGTGGTTTGCCATTTCCTTCTCCAGTAGGCCCCATTTTACAGATGAGGAACTGAGGCAAATAGGGGTTGAGTGACTTGTCCAGGGTCACATAGCTAGCAAGTGTCTGAGGTCACATTTGAACTCAGATCTTCTTGACTTCAGTTCTGGTGCTCTATCCACTGTACCATCTAGCTGCCCTCAATACATGGTACACACTTAATAAATGCTTTTTGATTGATTGCTTGATAGGGTGGGTGGGTAGTGGAACTAACTAGGGGTGCCAGAAGATCTCAAGATTTAAAGATGGTGGCTAATACTTGAACCACTCATAGTAGGATAAAGACAGGCTGGGAAAGGGGAAGCCCATTCCCAGAGTGTTTCCTTTGCCTATACAACACTTCCAATAAACTCCAGTACCTCTAACACAGGGGAGGAAGCAGAAGAGGAAGGGCTGATACAGGAGAAGACATAGAGTATTCAACTTCCTTGACCTTGAAATGTTGCAAGAATATGCAGCAGACATAGAAATGGGTCACTGGGTCTTGAAAAAGGTATATGCTGCCATATTGGCATAAGACCATGAGGAAAGAAGGATGTAGACCAAGGGAAGAACCGGGACACTACTCTAGGACAGAGCCCCTGTTACACCTCTCTAGATATAATTCTGGAACCAAGATTAGAAGCCAGGTGTCCTAACTCCTTCAATAATGCCTCTGAAACTGAAAATAGAACTACAGTGTCTGAACTCTCCACAGTGAGGTTTAAATTCATGGGTCTGAGGCATGATAGTGTCATTTCTAGAGGGAGTTGGGTGGTACATTGGATAGAATATTGATGTGGAGTCAGGGAGACCGGGTTCAAATCTGAACTCAGACACTAGCTCTGTGACCTGGACAAGTTAATAAACCTCCATCTTCCTCAAATGCATGGGAATAACAACAGTACCTACTTCCCAGGGTTGTTGTGAAGATCAAATAATATTTGTAAAGTGCTTGATTCATAGATGGAATTTAATAAATGCCTGTTTCCTTCCCCTAGAGACTTAATGTTACATTGTTTGTGTGTCCAACAAAATATCTTTAGGATAGTGGAATTAACAGGAATCTACATAAACTTTGCCTTTTGATGTATTTAGTAGGTGAAATTCTACTTTTTAAGTGTCCTACTAATGAAATCTTCAATCTTTAATTAAAAACATGGACCAAACCGTCCATAAGCAAAATTGCAGGCAAAGCCTCCTTCTGTCATGAATAAAAATTCATTATTCATCTATTTTGTTCAAAGCACTGTCTGCACAGTTGACCTGTGAGAGCAGGAGGGCATCAGTGACAATAAACAGCCTAATAATGACAGCATAAAACTTCTCCACTACTCTTTACCTGGCTTATTAAAACAGAGAAAGCTCAGCCTTCTGGGCTGGTTTTCTCTAATTTTATGTTAAATATAGAAAGGAACATATTCACAGAAAGGAAGAACAAAAAGTCCAGTTTGTGACCTCAGTTTAGCTTTGGGGAACCTGCTGTTCTGGGCCGGGTCTGATTTGGGCACCTAACTCTCGTACTTTTAGGTTTGACACTGGATCAAAATGAGACATTAATTGGTCACTAAACAAGTAAGTAAAGAAGAAGTTTACTAATCCCTAGCAAGATGAGGACATTTGAGAAGCATAGACATTGGCAGTGATGTCTCAAGTTGACTCAGTGGAATGAAAATATCTTGCCTGAACTGCTCATCCTTGTCAGCATTCACAAGCCAAGCAGAGTGCCCAGATGTTGGTTGTTTTGTATATAGGCATGAGGAAGTTATGTCAACAGTTTGAATCTATAGTCAAACTGAAGAAGTTTACCCAAAGAGGGTTAGGGTTGCCTGAGACCGCAAAACACCAACATGCCGGGTCCTGCCGAAAGAATTCAACTCAAGTCTTCTCAGCCAAAGAAAAGTAAAGTTTATTAATAGTTTGCCATATTGGGTAGACTCTTAAGGAGCAAGTCTGTGCTAGGGCCTTCTATGGCTCTCTCACACTATATGGAAGGGAGATGGGATTCTTATATACAGAGGAATCTGGGAGTGGTCTAGAGGAGGAGTTTGGGGAGGATCTTCAGGAGGAGTTAATGAGGTTAATGCAAGAATGGATTGATATTTTGATAAGCTCAAGGGTGGGAAGCAGATGGACAATGGAGGGCCAGGCTAGTTTGGGCATCTGGCCAGACAGAGTTTGAGGCCAGCCACAATGAAATACTTATGGTCTCTGCAAATGCCCCCATCAAGTGGGAAGATTCAATCAGACTTCAAGGGGTTTCCAAGAGCCTGTACCTCAGATTCAAGGAGAACTCAAGGGGGCTCCCAGAGCCTGTACCTCATCAAGACCTTCAGAAAGGTCTCAGTACCCTTTACTGAAAAAAAAATTTAATAGCCTAACTTACTGAAGAGAGGTTAAGATATTGTTCATATAATACTTGCTTATCTACCTTGGTTTTCTTCGAAAATTTGTGTTTATGTTTCTCCATATTGAGTGTTTCCTTAGAGAAATTCTCATGACTTGACCTATACTAAAAGATACTTAAAAGCTTAGGCATAGAGTACACCAAAGAATTAGACAGTAATGATAGTGTCATAAAGTCAGTGACACCCACATCCTTAACAAGACCTTCTAAACTCTTCCTTCTTCTTTTGAGTTGTCTGGTTTCATGAAGGGAAGAACTCTGACAGGTGTGGTCATGGTCAGTCATTCATGCCTGAGTTGTAGCTACAATCTGATATGGCAAATGAGATGGAATCATTGGTGACTGGAAGGAATAGGGCAAAGGTCGTATTTTCATCATCTCCACTAACCCATTTTGGTCTTATTCTGAAGGTGATTTTCATAACAACCAGAAGAATAATGAGATTAATCTTTTTACCCCAGTTCCACTCAGCTTTTTGGCAGTTTTTCCCAAGATTATCTGAAGAGGTTCCAAGCTTATCACCCGGGAGTATAATAGGAGTTTAAGTACTTCAGAACAGATAAGATTTAAGTCATTTAAGAAAAAGCTCCTTACCTCTCCTTGCTCTTCTCTGGAATCCTATATTCTGCTGGGGTTTACAGCAATATTAAGTGACTTAAATCATTGACTCAGATAAGACAACTCAAATAACTCAGATAAGACTTTAACCTGAAAGTCCCCAAGTGGTAGCAGGAAAGAAAAAGCAGCTCCAAAAGTAGATTTATAACATCTAAGGTCATCTTAATCTGATTGGGTTTAGCTGGCTGGCTTCAATACTCAAAAAACCTGAGACATCTGGAGGCTATGAACATTTCGGAGCTGAGGTCCTAACAGCTGCAACTACAATTTATTTCAAGAAGATGCAGTTCAGCTAAAGATCAACAAACACCAGCATTTTGAAAAGGGAGGTAGCTCAACAGATTCTCAGTAAAGTGTGAATATGCCCAACAGAAAGGACTATGATAGGAATGCCAGAAGGCATTCAGGTCTCACCAAAAGTATAAATATGAGTTATTATTATCATTAGGTAATCAAGGAAGACTATGGAAGAGGTAAAATTTGAGCAAGGCATTTTGGAAGAAGAATGACATAAGCTAAGGTAACTTTTAGTAGGAAGGGAAACAAGAAAGGTATGTTGGGACAAACTTATTGACGGCCATAGATGCCAAGCTAAGGTGTATGGAGTTTATTTGGTATGTAGGAGAGAGCTAATGATGAAAAAAAAATACTCATGTTGTCTACATTTAGGCAACATGGGATAGTGGATAAAATGTTGGTCTTGGAATCAGAAAGTCTTGGGTTTGAGCTCTGCCTCTGACACAGACTAGCTGTATGACTGAGGGTAAGTCACTTAACAATGCAGTATACCCAGCTGAATGCAGGATTCCATAGAAAAGCAAGGAAAGGTAAGAAGTTTTTTTCTTAAATGAGTAATGCAAAGAAATAGAAGAAAACAATAGAATGGGAAAGATGAGAGATCTCTTCAAGAAAATTAGAGATATCAAGGAAATTTTTCAAGCAAAAATGGGCATGATAAAATACAAAAATGGTAGAAATTTAGCAGTAGCAGAAGAGATCAAGAAGAGGTGGCAAGAATATATAAAAGAACTATAGAAGAAACATCTTAACATCACCAATAACCATGATGCTGTGCTTACTGATCTAGAGCCAGACAGTCTGGAGAATGAAGTCAAGTGTACCTTCTGAAGCATAAGGCTAATGGAGATGATGAAATTCCAGCTGAGCTATTTAAAACCTTAAAAGATGATGCTGTTAAAAAATGTTGCAATCAATATACCAGCAAATTTGGGAAATACAAGAGTGGCCACTAGATTGGAAAAAAACAGTTTATATCCCAATCCTAAAGAAGGACAACGACAAGGAATGTTCAAATTACTGAACAATTGAATTCATTTCACATGCCAGCAAGGTTATGCTTAATATTCTACAAGCTAGCCTTCAGCAATATGTGAACCAAGAATTACCAGAAGAGCAGACTGGTTTTTGAAGAGGCAGAGGAATTAGAGACCAAATTGCCAAAATTCTCTGGATTATGGAGAATGGAAGGGAGTTACAGAAAAATAAAAATCTATTTCTGCTTCACTGACCACACTAAAACCTTTGACTGTGTGGATCACAACAAACTGTTGCAAGTCCTCAGTAAGATGGAAGTACCTAATCATCTTACTTGTCCCCTGAGGAACCTGTATGTGGGTCAAGAAGCAATAGTTAGAATGCAGCATGTAACAACTATTTAGTTTAAAATTGGAAAAGGAGCAAGACAAGTCTGTATATTGTCATCTTATTTATTTAACTTATATACTGAATACATCATGTAAAATAGACAGCTGGATAAATTAAAAACTGGAATTAAGACCACCAGGTAAAATATGAACAATCTCAGAAGTGCAGAAGGCAGAAAGTAGAATAATTAAGAAGCCTCTTAATGAGAGTAAAAGGGGAAAGTATAAAAGGTGGCTTGCAACTTAACATAAAAAAAGAAGAAAAAAACCCTAAGATCTTGGTAACTAGTCTCATCACTTCCTGGCTAATGGAGGGAAAAGAAATGAAAACAGTGTCATTTTTTTAAAGTCTTGGCCTCAAAGATCACTGCAAAAAGTAACTGCAGGCATGAAATTAAAAGACACATTCTACTTGGAAGGAAACCTATGGAAAATCTGGAGAGCATACTAAAAAGCAGAGACATCACCTTGCTGACAAAGGTCCATATAGTCAAAGCTCTGGTTTTTCTAGTAGTGACATATGGCTGTAAGAGGTGATCTATAAGGAAAGTGGAATCAACACTTTCAAATTGTGGTGCTACATAAGAGTTTTGAGAGTCTCTTGGACAGGAAGATCACATTAGTCAATGTTTATTAATTCAGGCTATTCTTTGGAAGGTCAAATACTGAAGCTGAAGCTTAAATATCTCTGCCACATGATGAGAAAATGGGACTCATAGAAAAGACCCTGATGTTGGCAAAGACTGAAGGTAAAAGGAAAGGGGAACAGTAAAAGATGAGATGGGTATATAATGTCATGGAAACAATTAACATGAATTTGGACAAACTTCAAGAAATAGTGAAGGATAGAAGGGGCTGATGTGCTTTGGTCCATGGGGTCATGAAGAATTGGTCAAGACTGAACAACTAAACAATAATCTAGCCAAGTGCCTAACACAAAGAACGTGTTTAATAAATATCTGGTGTTTGATTGACTAATCAATATTTTTTTAAAAACTGCTTTCTTCCCCTACTTAAACTCTAATTAATTTTACTCTTTAATTTGGAAAATTATTTACCATTATTTAAAAAACAGATAAATTCTTCAAAGTAAGCAAAAGACACAAATGCAAATTATAGCTTGATTATGTTCAGCAGGGAATTAATTCATCATGAAGAGGCAGTCTGCTAGTCCCATAAATCTAAATAAGCAGCATCAGTAGAAGTCTCTTCTCACATGAGCAGTGAGTGCCAAGGATTTCATCAGGAATAATGGCTTCATTCAGGACACAGAGAACTCATAATAATTCATCTTTCAACAGTCTTAAAGTCAAAGGGAGCCCAAAGGATTCATGGACACATTTGCCAAACAGACACAATTATCAAGCATTCTGGAAGCACAAATGGATGGATAATCAGGTTTTATTATATAAATAAATTTAAATTCTCCCTCATCAAGGCAGATTGACATAGACACATGGAAGGTAAAGCATTTTTTTTTAAAGTACATGAATGAATTCACAAGTCCTAGAAGAAATATAACTCCAATACTCAACTAAAAGTATACTTGAAACCCATAAATTCCTTTGTTTAGAGGTTATCTATATACCATCTATCATCCATCTATCAATTTACCATTTATTTTTCATCCATCACTATTTCTATTTATGTCCATCCATCTATAATCTATCATTGATCATCAATTTGTCACCTATTTCTACCTATCTATCTACCTATATATTGGTCTGTCTTTCTGTTTCTCTGTCTATATCATGAAGCCACTCCAGACATACTTGCCTAATTTACTGTTATTTGATCTCTACAGGACTAGAGAAAATCAGCAATCAGTTTTTTAAAGCAGTATGCTACTTCATTTGTGGCAAAGATGAATGAAGAAATTATGGAAGACTACATGGAGAAGGTAACATTTCAATAGAATTTGATAGGTGAATATAAAAAAAAGGAAAGGACATTTTGACAGAGTGACAAAAATTAAGGTGCCATTGGTAGGAAGAACTAAAACAAGAAGTGTAAGTTGAGTCAAAGTTGTGATGGGCCTTAGATTATAAACTATCCAGAAAAGTACCCTGTACAGTTGAGATCTTCAAAGAATGAATTAGAGAGTTTTGCTTCATGAAGAAGCTATAGAGAATGAGGTAGTGGGAGGTTGCCTAGTATCATTAAATTAGCACTGAATTTTGAATTGTAAATAAGTAGAAAGGAAATGTTACAGAGATATTAGACCCAGGTTCAAATTCAATCTTTGAAAATTTCTAGGTAACCTTAGACAAGCCATTTACCCTCATTTTGCCTCAGTTTCCTGATCTGGAAAATGTAAGGGATTGAACTATATGGCTTTTAGGTCCCTTCCAGCTCTTTATATATGATCATATGATACTGGTAGTAGTCCTTCTTTCAGCATCATTTTAACACTGAGCATGAAAATTAATCTCTTGTAGCCTCAGTTTCCTCATTAGACATTTAAACTGCAAATGAAGAGAGTACTAGACCTGGAGTCAGACTATACTTGACTTAAAATCCGGCCTCAGAACTTAATAGTTGTGTGACCTTGGGCAAGCCACTTAAACCCCTTTGTACCTTGCCAAGAAAGGTCCATACAGTTCAAACTGTGGTTATTCCAGTAGTGATGTAAGGCTATGAGAGCTGGACTCTAAGGAAAGCTGAGCCAGGCAGAATCTTTGCTTTCATTTTATAGTGTTAGAGAGGATTTTTGAGAGTCTCTTGGACAGCAAGGAGATCAAACCAATAAATGATTAAAGATACTGATTCAGGCTATTCCCTGGAAGGTAAAATACTGAAGCTTAAATACCTTGCTCATACAATGAGAAGACAGGACTCGTCACTAGAAGAGATTCTGATGTTGGAAAAGACTGAAGCCAAAAGGCAAAGGGGGTAGCAAAGGATAAGTAGATAGTGTCATGGAAACAATGAACATTAACTTATACTTTAAGAGATAGTGGAGGACAGAAGGGCTTGATGTGCTATGGTCCATGGGATTGGACATGACTGAGTGACTAAACAATAACAACAAAAAAAGGCCTTAGTTTCCTCATCTATCAAATGGGTATTATAATGGCACTTGCCTCCCGATTTGTGGTAAAGACAAAATGATGCATTATTCTTAAAGTTCTTTGTAAATTTTAAAGCATGGTAAAAATGCTATGTGTATTGTCGTTAGTAGTAGTGGTAGTAGTAGTTGTTGGAGTAAAAAAAGGGATAACAGTATCTGACCTAATGTAAAGGCAAGCAAAGGAGTACTTAGTGCCTTGTTTCAGTTATTCAGTGCCTTTAAGCTCTGCCTGTGATTTGAAGGTGGGAGGAACTTGCTGATACAACAGCAAAGGTGGAAGAGGAAGAAGAACCACATAAAAGCAGGAGCACAAACTGGAACAGAGCAGAACTGAGAAGGAGAACACCTGTGGTTGATTTGTGATTGTGTTACTTTGTCAGACAGATGTACCCTGTCTGTTGACTTGTGTTGATTTCCCAGGCAGAAATTGAATTGGGATGATAGTGCCAACAATGTGTGTGAATGCTGTTGTAATTCTGCTAAACTTGATGTATATAGATATTGTTGTGGCTCTGTTAAGTGTTCTCTTCCCAGGAACAGGAGCTGGGGGCTGCCTACCTGTGAGTCCAGGTGACAGGTGAGTGAATTCTGCCAAGAGCTGGGAGCATGGAATTTGAGAATCAGCCCTGATTTGGGTACTTAGTGCTGGCTGACAAGATCATGATTTACTGTGGCCTAGGGTTGGGAGAACTTTGTACTTTGTACCCTTTAAGGGTTTTTGAGCTAAGAAAGATTGGAAGCTAGTCTCCAATCAAGAAGAAAGAAGACTTTCTGACTGAGGAGATTAAGACAATGTGACCTAGGGGTGGGAGACCTTTGTGCTTTGTATCCTGAATGATATTTTTTGTTTAAAATGATGTGGCCACTTTAGTAATAAGTTTTGTTATATCACTGTGAATGTTGAACTTTGGTTTATGTGAATGTTTTGCTTTAGTTTATTGCCGAATAGAGAGTTCACTATACTATGTGATCAGAAACTTTAAGCTATTCACAGCAGCAGCCCTCTGGAAAGCTGCTTGTGCTTGGCTTTAAACCTGCCTTCATAGGGTAACTGTGGTTATCTAAATAGATAATGTGGAAGAAAATTCTTTGAGAAACTGTAAATGCCAGCTATTACTGGGTTTTGGTGTTTGTTTCTTCATGTTAGTCACAGAGAGACCTCCAAGAGAAGCAATTTATCTTATTTCATGAGAAAAATGGTGTTTCCATATTTCATAGTCCCCTTGTCAAAGCTGACCAGTACCAAAATGAGTGTCTGCATCAAAAAGGGTATCCAACTTAACAAAATACTTACATCTGGAAGGAGCTGCTTGGACAGGGTAGAACCAAGGTAAAGTGTGAAAAGACTATTTAGGAGACCCAGAAAATGCTTTATGTTTTTTGATGGGTTTAGGTCACAATCTCTTAAAAGAATACAATAGCAGTATACAATGTATATATATGCATCTATGTAATACATAGTAATATAATTTATAATGGTAAATTATTCTATCCTGTTTTAAGTAAATGCATACTTGTGAGTCTCTAAGCATTTCTCTCATGAGCAGGAAATAAATAGCTATCTCATACCTGATTTATATGTACATTGAGTACTTTCCTACCCATCCTTTTTTTGCGGGGAGGGGATGATAAACATAAATGAAATGTAAACTTTTTTTTTTTTTTGCTTTTTGGAAGGCAATTGGGGTTAAGCAACTCAACATCACTTGGCTAATTTTTGTGTTAAGTATCTGGGGCTGGATTTGAACCCAGGTCCCCCTGACTCCAGGGCCAGTGCTCTATTCACTGTGCCACCTAACTGCCCATGAAATGTAAACTTTAAAGGATATTCCCTAGGGTTCTGCGTTATAAGACATAAAAATTTAAAGTGTGAGAAAAAGAATCTGACTCTTCTTTTCAAGTAGATAGACTTCCCCACTATTGAACTTGGTCCATATGTTGGGGGTCCAGAGCCAAGAGTGCTCTTTCTAGAGAGGGAGTAAGTTCCCTTGGCCCAACTAGGGTTACTAGCTGTGGTTATTAAGAATGGGCTTAAACCCCAAACAGGCTTTGCTGGTTATCTATACACAATAAAGACAGGAAATGCAGTTAGGAAGGGATTAACAAAGCTTTCCTCCTGGGCATAGCTTTGTCTTTACCTATAACACTTATTTGCATAAAAAATAGAAGAAATAATTTTATAAGTGAGATAGTTATGGATTCCATACCCTCATGATTTATTGAAAGGATAATCTTTAGAAGAGAGGCCTATTGGGTATAGCATAATCTTTCAGTAAACATGGAAAAGCACAATCACTTAACTAAAGTGGTCTTCAACAAAGAGACCTAAGCCCAGGTTACTGGGAATTGAAGTTATTAAGCCACTAGCATGTAAGAGGGGCAGCTATCTTCACCAAGAAAATCTCAAATGGGATCACAAAGAGTCAGACATAACTGAAAATGACTGAACAATGAAGTGTTAGTTAAAAGTGGCCCCGCACTTTGACCTGGCCATCTGAAGCAAGGAATCTCCTTCTGAAGATGAAAAGACTAGTGTTGCTCTGTTCTCAAAGGAACAAAGAAGCTATTACTCAGAGAAACAAAGTCAGGAAGGTTTTTCCCTAGAATTATAAGTGAATATAAAGGCTGCTGTGAAAAGTCTTAGGGCTTTAAACTAAAAGAGTCTGGCAGGTCCCACTCTTCTCATGAGAAGATAACATTATAGTCAATAACTCTTGCTGGAACCAGAAGCTAGGAGCAGAAAGAAATGACATAGCAATGTGTCCAACAGATAGATCCATGCCAGGCAGAGGACACCAAAGATAATATGTCACCAGTGCAACATCTGGCAGACACCATACCTCTAATGGAGTAGTTTCTAATAGAAATAATATGTCTGGAAAAAATCAGCAAGCAGTAGGTCCATTAGGATTAACATAACAAGTTGGCCAGAAATATTTGTGGCCACACAGCATCAGATCTGTGAGTTCACCGTCCACACATGTGCACTGGTCACATGTGTCCCCTTTGTGTGTTCCCTTCTATGTATGTGCCCTAGACACGTTTTTGGAGGCAATCAAGGTTAAGTGACTTGCCCACGATCACACAGTCTCTGAACTCAGGTCCTTTTAACTCCAAGGCTGGCACTTTATCCACTGTGACACCTATCTGCCTCCACCTTTTTTAAAGAAAAACAAGCATTAAGCTTTTTTATTTCAATAATACAACTTGAAACTCATAGGTGTTGGAAGGAGAGTACATGGTGGCAGTTTTTCTTACAAATCAGTACACAGGCCAGCAAAAGTGGAGTATTAGTGGGAGAGAAGGAAGGTAGGGGTGGAGGGAAGGGGTATCAGAAGTAGGAGAGCTGAGCATCAAAGATAAGAGATGTTGAAACTGTGATGACCATCATCAACATAACTGCTAAGTTTCTGGGGCAAGACTTGAACTCGGGTCTTCCTGACTCCAGTTCCAGCACTCTTACTACTGAGCCATCCAGTTGCTCCTCTGCATATATGCCTTCCCACAAATATTCCCTACAAGTGCCTACTTTTCCCACTCATGATATTATATGATAGTAGTTCACCATCCTTGGTGATATCAAGTTGTCTGATGCAGATAAATCCCATCTGCAGGTCCTGAAAGAATTGGCAGGTGTCATTGTGGTACCATCAGTTATATCTGAAAGACTGTTGAAAATGGGAAAGATAACACAAGGACAGAAAAGGGCAAATGTCTTCCCAATTAAAAAAAAAAAAACAACAACAGTAAGGCCAGTGATTTCTGCTGAATTTGAAGTAAGAGTTGATAAATGACTACAAAGTAAAGTGGTGATTTCAGAGAACATATGAGTCCATCAAAATAGGTTATGCCTGGCTAACCCCATTTTTCATTACAGGAATGCTAAACTAGTAGATGAAGGAAATGCTATGGATAGAATTTACCTAGGTTATTTAAAAGCTTTTGATAAAGTATCTCACATTCTTCTTATAGAGAATATGAAGAGATATGGGTTAGACAATGATGCAATCAGATGGAGAGCTGATTGTATGGTCAGCCTCAATGAATAATTAATTGTTAATGGTCAACAGGAGAAGAGGTCTCCATTGGAAAACCTTCATACCAGGATTTTGGCCCTATGCTATTTGTTATTTTTATCAGTGACTTGGATAAAGGTATAAATGGTGTGTTCGTAATATTTGCCGATGACTTGAAGCTAGGAGAGATGGGCAAAATAGTGGGTGACAAAACCAGGATCTGAAATGATCTTTTGTTTTTAATTTTTAAAATTTATTTCATATTTTATTTTCCCCCAGTTACATGTAAAAACAATTTTTAACATTTGTTTTTTAAAACTTAAGAGTTCCAAATTCTTTCCCTTTTCCACCCCTTAATCTACTCCCCCATTGAGAAGGTGAGCAATTTAATATATGTTCTCCATATATAGTCCTGCAAAAACATTTCTGTAATAGTCATGTTGTGAAAGAAAACATAGACCAAAAAAAAAAACCTCCAGAAAAATAAAGTAAAGAAAGTATGTTTCAGTCTGTATTCAGACACCATCAGTTCTTTTTCTAGGAATGGACAGCATTTCTCATCATAAGTCCTTCAGAATTGTCTTGGATCATTGTATTGCTAAGAACAGCTAAGTCATTCACAGCTGATCATCTTACAATATTGATGTTACTTTGTACACAGTACACTTCACTTTGTATCAGTTCATGGAAATCTTTCCAGGTTTTTCTGAGAGCATCTTGCTCATTATTTCTTACAATACAATAGTATTCCATCATAATTACATCCTACAACTTGTTCAGTCATTCCCCAATTGATGGGTATCCCCTCAATTCTTTGCCACCAGGAAAGAGATGCTATAAATATTTTGTACATATATTTCCTTTCCCTTTTTTAAAAAAGAAATCTCTTTTGGAATACAGACCTAGTAATAGTGTTGCTAGGTCAAAGGGTATGCATGGTTTTATAACTCTTTGGGCATAGTTCCAAATTACACTACAGAATGGTTGAATCAGTTCACAACTCTACCAACAGTGAATTAATGTCTCATTTTTCCCACTTCCACTCCAACATTTGCCATTTGTCTTTTCTTTCCTATTAGTCAATCTAATAGGTAAGAGGCAGTATCTCAAAAATGTTTTAATTTGGATTTCTTCAATCAATAGTGAGTTAGAGCATTTTTTTCCATATGGCCACTGTGAAATTCATCTGAAAACTGATCATATCTTCTGATCATTTTTAAATTGGGGAATGACTTTAATTTTTATAAAACTGACTAAGTTCTCTATATGTTTGGGAAATGAGGCCTCAGGATCTGAAATGATCTTGACAAATTAGGACAATTTGTTATCGTTCAGTCTTTCAATCAAGCATAACTCTTCGTGACATGATTTGGGCAAAGATATTGGAGTAGTTTGCCATTTCCTTCTCCAGTTCATTTTACAGTTGAGGAAACTGAAGCAAACAGGGTTCAGTGACTTGCCCAGGGACACACAACAAGTAAGTTTCTGAGGCTGGATTTGAACTCAGGAAAATGAGTCTTTCTGATCCCAAGCCCAGTGCTCTGGCTACTGTGCCTATTAGAATAATGTAATAAAATGAGATTCAGTAGGTATCAGGGTAAATTATTTCACTTCAGTACAAAAAATCATCATCACAAGATGCAGACAGCATGGATAAATAGTAGTCTTTCTGAAAATAATTTAAGGAGTTTTTTGTACTTTTTAATATGGCCGAATAGTGTAATTGGCAAGCAAAAAGCTAATGAGGTCTTAGCCTGCATGAAAAAGGGATAGAGCTTCTGGGGAGAGAGAGGCGATAGTCCTGCTGGATTATTCTCTCATCCGATCCCATCTAGAGTACTATCTTCAGTTCTGGGCATTATGGTTTAAAAGCAGTGACAAACCAGAGAGCGTCCACAGGGGGAAAAAAAAACATTAATATTGTACTCTATGTTGTAGGCACAAGACTACTATAAACATTTTTTTTATTAATCTGTGATTATTCAAGCATTATTTTTCTCAAGAAACAAATGTCCAAACTGGAAGAGTCCCCTCTTGATCTTGGATATGTCTTTTAACACTAGACATTTTGAAGTAATACCTATGTGATTCTTGAACAAGGAACTATCACAATATGATACAACATAATTACAAAAATCAAGATAAGGCAAAAATGAGAATTTTGATGAACAAATTCAGACTAGTCACTTAATCTTAAATCTTCTGCTATAATCATCAATTTATAACTACTTTCCTCAAGGACTTCCCATCTCCACCCCTTCAGAGCACAGAAAAAAGAGGTTGCTACTCTTAGGTAGATCGACCAAAGGCGCCTAGACCTAGGTTGTGTCAGGTCCCCACCTTAATGACTTCAAGGGATGAATCCTCCCTGGTCTCCCCAGAAATAGGGAGCAGGACATTGTTGAGGAACTGATAGAGAAAAGATTGATATAGATTAGTCCTGATTGAGTCTGATAAGGGTTAGTCAGATATATCTATTCTAGTCTAGAATACCTTTAAAATTCTTTGTTAAGAAGTCTAAAAGAGGGAGAAAGGAGAAGGTGGGGCTTTAGTCTGCTTTACAAAGACCATAAGGATCTTGAGAGGCCTTGAATCTGACATCTGAGGACTGACCTAAGAAACTGAGAATGTTTAGGAAAAAGAAGACTCCAGGGATATGGTGATAGTTGTATGCAAGAATTTGAAATGTGGAAAATGTCTGAATTTGTCCTGTTAGGCCCCAAGAAGAAACAACTAGAAGAAAAGGGTAGAAGTTTCCAAGAGACCAATTTAAACACCACATCAATTAGAACTGTGCAAAAGTTATTAGGGCTTCCTCCGGAAGTAGTAGGTCCCCTGTCCTTATAGGTCTTCAGATGGAGGCTGGATCACACACAATGAAGTGTATGATAGTAGAGATCTTTTTCACATATACACTAAACTAGATGGCCACTGTAGTCCCTTCAAACTCTTAGATGCTTTGATTCTGTGATTCTGAATAATTGTAAGAAAACACACCGCCTACTTTATGGGAGAAACATTTTATTGGTACTTTTCTTTCCACAATAATTTAATTCACAGCCTTTGTATTAAACTAGTTTTATCTTCTGGCTGACCAATAAAAGCAAAACTATCAGTGGGGCTTACGAGCTATGTTTTGGAGTAGATGCAAACTCATAGGAATGACTAGAATTTGAGGTGATTTTATTTGGGGGACTAATGAGGATAGTTGGGGCTGCTACATTTATTTGAAATATTTGTAGGAAATGGCAAAAACTGAAATACTGGAACTCTGAAGAAAATCGAAATATGAATTTGTTGTTGTTCGATTGTTTCAGTTACGTCTGACTCCTCGTGACCCCATTTGGAGTTTTCTTGGCAAAGAAACTATAGTAATTTGCCATTTCCTTCTCTAACTCATTTTATAGGCAAAGAGGGTTAGATAATTTTCCTGGGGTCACACAACTAGTAAGTGTATGAGGCTAGATTTGAACTCAGGTCCTCCTGACTTCAGGGTCAGAGTTCTATCTACTGTGTCACCTTGCTGCCCCATTTGTAATATCTTAACAATTTTGAAATATTTCTGGTCTTTTGTTGTTCTTTCCATAAGATCCTTGCAAGTAGCCTTCTTTTCCATGCGTCTAAATGAAATCAGCTTTTTATACAAATTGAAGCCCAATTGTATTGTATTCTCCCTCTCTACATTACTGATTTGTGTTCTGAGTCAGGCATGTAAAATTAAATAGGGCAATTCAGTCGTGCCTGTCTTACTCAAGACTAACTTATTAATGCCTGGAATTGGCCATGTCAGCTCAATTGCTAATGGGATGACTGCCCTTGAAACAATTCACGTCATTTCTGTTGCTCTTGGGACAAGGATAGGAGCTGCCTGTCAAAAATTAGATACAAGAGATTGCAAATAGCTTTTTAGCCTTTTGCCATAAAATTCACATCCACATTTGTGGAACAGGGTGGGTTACTGACAGTTTAAAAATATGGTATTTTAAAGTGACCAAAAGAAAGTCAGGAAAAACAAAGAACAGAAATACAAGCTGTCAAGGACAGAGATTTTTGATGTCAGGACAGTTCATTTAGCATTATCTTTTTGCACAATTAATCTTTTTAGAAATCTATTTGATTCCACCTCACCACTGCATGATTGCCATGGGGAAAGTCCTTGGGAGGATCATGGAATGGCATGGTTTTTGTTTTTGTTTTTAATGGGAAGCTAATAAAAACATTTAAATGTACTAAGTTTCCAAAGTGTTAAATGTTGATAGTGTCTTTGCAACTTGACAGTATTAATTTCTCTGCAACCCCAAGAAATCATTTTCTCTTGGCTCCTGAGGGACACTGAGTGGCATGCATTTTTTGCCAAAGTCCTAACTCTTGAAACTAGACAATGCTTCCTTTTCAGTTTTTGCAGATGCATTTTCTAATAATTGTATGATTACAGTGCAAGACTGTCTCCTCTGAACCAAAATGACCCCTGGGAGGCATATACATAGCATTCATTTCAGGCTTCAAGCCTTTTTCTGGATATTTTTACTGGAAGCCTTTCATTCAACCAAAGAACTTCAATTTGGCCAGGTAGGAAAAGTCTAACCACACTGATAAACATTAACATTATTTTTCCTCCTTAAATGTTAACAACAAGAACAACAGGAGCATTAGCTGTATTTAGTAACATTATTCAGAAGATCCTATGCCATCCCTCACAAAAGCAACACGTATATTTAAGAGCAAAGTCTCAAAGCAATCAATGTACACAGTAAGGAGGAACAGTGGTAAATCCATGAATCCTGCTTTCTTTTGTACTTTTAATCTTAAGGCTAATTATTTAATAGCACCTTCTACCTTGATAAGATAATTATACAAAAAAGAGATGATTTTTAAAAAGAATATTATGGGAAAAAATAAAACACTATATACATATACATATGTATATATACACACATACATATAATATAGGAAAAATAAACCTGGATTAACAAAAAAAGATTTGGATTAACAAAAAATTAACAAAAATAAACCTGGGATTAACAAAAAAAGTTCCCAGTTCTGTCAACTTGCTATATGACCTTGGACAAGTCACAGCCACATTATGTTTCAGTTCATATATCCCATGTCTTTGCACTGGTGGGTTTTACTAGTGCCTACTATATACTCCTTTTTTACCTCCTCCTTTCAGAGGGAGCTCTTACCCTGGATCCATGGAAAAATTTTAGGGGGTCCATGAATTTCAGCTGGAAAATACATCTTTATTTTAATAAAACTGGTTTCCTTTTTTAATCTTATGCATTTTTCCTTATACATTTAGGAAAGTTATACTGAAAAGGTACCCATAGGTTTTACTGGATGACTAAAGGCGTCCATGACACAAAGCTTAAACTCAAATGTCATTTTCTACATGAAGACTTTCCTAATGCCACAGCTACTAGTACCTCCCAAAACACCAGATTACTTTTTTTGTATATCTATCTATCCATCTATTGTTCATCCATCGATCTTTTATATTCACATGCGTACTTGTCTCCACTGACAGAATAACAGTTTCATCGTTGTCTGTATCCTTACACCTGTTGGGTGCTTAATAAATGTTTGCTGACTGATGCTACTACTTGTTAGATATTACAATTGTTGAGAAAATAAATTGAAATATCATTTATGTCAACATTTAGAAAAATTATAAAGTACTATAGAGATTTGAGGTATAACTGTTTTCTCCTAAAATTAATTCAGAATTATGATATGCCTCTGGTCTTAGAGTTTTTTGACTTTCTAAAGCTTTTCTTACAGGACTTTGCTACTCTTTTGTCTTCATATATTAAGAGATTTACACTAGTTCAGAACTCAGAGGTCATCCAGTTTAATCTCTTCATTTTACAGATGGGGAAAGTGAGGTTTACAGAGGCATAAATTACTTGCTCAAGCTAAGACATGTAGCAGGTAAAAGTCAGAAGCATGACTGAACCCAGTGTTTTTGACCTCCATGCCAGTGTTTTTTCTACTCTACCATGCCAGTGTTTTTTTCTACTCTACCATGCTATGAGGCATTTTTTCTAGAGCGCTGGCCTTGAAGCAAGGAAGATCCAAATTCTAGTCCAGCCTCTAATATTGTGTGATCCTAGATAAGTCATTTAACTTCTTGGTGCTGGAGATATTCATATTTTGGAACACTCAACACATAAACTTTGCATTAGACAATCCCTGGCATCTTACTCTGAGGTAATAAAGAGAAAGAGATACAAATGGAAAGACCCCAGAGGGAAAAAGACAGAGAAAGATAGACACAGACAAAGAATATCAGGGACTTTCCTAGGACCTCCTGTCAAATTTTCCAGGGGTATCCTAAGACTTCTGGTTTGAGTTATTTCCTAACACTCAGTTACAGGCTGATCTAGTGATGGTTTCCTTTTTCCTTTGAGTGGAAATACTATTGTAGAGATCACTTCCTACTGGGCAGCAAGCAACCAGATCTAGAACTCTGGAACTTTCTACTAACAAGGTTATCACCAGATTTTGGAAAGTCACGATCACAGAATCAGTGGTTGCTGGACACTTTGCTCAGAGGAGAAACACAAAGGCAAAAGACTGGTGACTTAGGCTTGTCTCAGAAAGATGTATTTCTCTACTATACGCCTATGGATAATGGAAGAAGAGAACAGATAAATCCTTTCCAGAATCCCACCAGCTCCAAGCCTTCCAAATCTCAAAGAAAGTGCTGGAATGCATCCCCAAAGGAGTGGATCTGTTTCCCCTCAGCTCCTCTTAGAATGCACAGCTAGCCACTCTTCCTGAATTGATTACCAATAACCTTCAACACAGCTTCCCAGTCACATGAACCACTGATAAGGAACTGCTGTGCCATTTAGTGAGATATCCTTCAGCCACGGCCCAAAGCACATTACCCACAGGAAGGAACTGCTATGCATATACAGCTTTAAACCAGAAAATCAGGGGATCACTATCTCACTTCTAAGGGATTCTAAGAACCTAGGAGTCTGAGAAGGTGTCAGTAACAACTAACTTATCATGATAGCCTTATGAAATCTATGAGTATGACGTATATATTTCCAGGTATCCTTGATGAAAATATAAAAAGCAAATAAGTAGGCTCTTGCAAAAGAATCATTTCTTTATTTTAATTTATTATTTATTTTGAACATTGTTTTCTTTTTAAATTTCAAGTTACAAATTCTCTCCCTCCTCAACTATCCCCACCCACTGAGAAGGCAAGCAAAATATTATCAATTAATTATAATGTAAAATAATGTAAAACATATTTACATATTCATATAAAACATTTACATATTACATTTTAAAAAGCAAAAAATAAAACAAGAAAATTAGACTTCAATTTGTATTCAGAATTCATCAGGGTCTCTCTCTGCAGGTGGAAAACATTTTTTCTTTTCTATTATGAGTCCTTTTAATCAGAACATTTTTTTTCTATTATGAGTCCTTTTAATCAGAGTAGCCAAGTCTTTCACAGTTAATTGTCATTACCACATGTAGTTATCATTACAACTTAACAACATAGTTACTGTGTACTGTGATCTCTCAGTTCATCTCACTTCGCTTTGCATCAGCTCACATAGGTCTTGCCATGTTTCATTGTTTGCTCGTTTGTTTTCTGAAACTAACCCCTTCATCATTTCTTAAAGTATAATAGTTCATCACAAGCATTTGCCATAACCTGTTCAGCCATTTGCCAGTTGATGAGCATCCCCTCCATTTCCTATTCTTTCTCACTTCAAAAAGAGCGGCTAAAAATATTAGGTGCTTTTCCTTTTGCTTTGGTCTCTTTGAGATACAGATCTACTAGTGGTATTACTGGGCAAAAGGGTATGTACAGCTTTATAGCCCTTTGAGCATAATTCCAAATTGTTCTCCAGAACGTTGGGCCAGTTCACAACCCTACCAACAGTTTATTAGTGTACCTATTTCCCCTCATTCCCTCCAATATTTGTCATTTCTGATATGTATGAGATAGTACCTCAGAGTTGTTTTGATTTGCATTTCTTGTATCAATAGTGATTGCAAACATTTTTCATGTGACTATGAATAACTTTGATTTCTTCTTCGGAAAACTTCCTTTTCATATCCCTTGACCATTTATCAAATAAATTCATCAATTTATCAATTATTTTTATAAATTTGACCCTATATGTTTTAGAAATGAGTCATTTATTAGAGAAATTTGCTGTAAAAGTTTTTTTTAATATTATTTCATTGTCTATGGCATCTTTTAGCAAAATGTAGATTCCCTTATGATCTCTTTTAATTAGATCTATTTTTGCTTTTGCTTTGTCTTAAGATCATGATTGCTACCCTGCTTTTTTTTAAACTTCAGCTGAAGAATAATAGATTCTGCTGCAATTTTTTTATTTTAACTCTGTGTCTTTCTGTTTCAAGTGTGCCTCTTATAAACAACATACTGTTGGATTCTGGTTTCTAATCCATTCTACTATCTGCATCTGTTTTTATGATTGCTGTGTATTTCCCTCCATCCTACTTTCTTCTCTTTCTTCTTCTCTTTTTTATCCTGTCCCTCCTCAAAAGTCTATTTTGCTTCTAACCACTGCCTCTCTTAATCTGCCTTCCCTTTTATCACCCCCCTCCACATCTCTTATCACCATTTCCTTCTATTTCCCTATTGAGTAAGATAAATTTCTGCACCCAATTTGTGTATACATGTATGTGTGTGTGTGTTTTTCCCCTTTGAACCAAATCCAATAAGAGTGAGGGTTCAATCATTGCCTGACACCTATTTCCTATTTTCCCTCCACTATAAAAAGTCCTTCTTCCAAGTCTCTTTTGTGTGAGAGAAATTCTCCATTTTTCCTCTCCCATTCCCCTTCTCTCAGTGCTTCCCTCTTTCTTATCCCTTCATTTCTCTTTTTGTAGGTCATCCTAACAGAATCAATGTATGTTCATGCTTCTGTCTATGTAGACTTCTTCTAACTGCCCTAATAACAAGAAAATTCTTAGGTGTTACATGTTTATCTTCCCACATGGGAATGTAAACAGTTTAATATTATTGAGTCTCTCATGATTACTTTTTATATTTCCCATTTTAAGCTCCTCTCCAGTCTTGTGTTAGAATGCCATATCTTCTGTTCAGCTCTAATCTTTTCATCAGGAAGGCTTGAAAGTCTTCCATCTCATTAAATATCTATTTTTCCTCCTGGAGCACTATACTTAGTTTTGGTGAGTAGGTTATCATTGGTTGGCATCCTAGCTCTTTTGCCCTCTGTGATATGATATTGCTAGACCCTTTAACATGGGAGCTACTAAATCTGGTGTGATCCTTACTGTGGTTCCACATTATTTAAAGTGTTTATTTCTGGCTGCTTTCAAAATTTTCTCTTTGATCTGTGAGGCATGGGATTTGGCAATAATATTCCTGAGAGTTTTCATTCTGGGATCTCTTTCAGGAGGTGATTGGTGGACTCTCAATTTCTACGTCACTTGCTGGATCTAAGATATCAGGGCAGTCTTTCATTATAATGTCTAGGCTTTTTTTAACATGTCTTTCAGTTAGTACAATAATCCTTACATTATTTCTTCTCAAAATATTTTTCATACCACTTTTTTCAATGAGATAGTTCACATTTTCTTCTGTTTTTACATTCTTTTGACTTTGTTTTGTTGTTTCTTGATGTCTCATGTAGTTCTCAGTTTTCACAAGCCCAATTCTAATTTTTAAGGAATGGTTTCCTTCAGTTAATTTTTGTGCCTCCTTTTCCATTTAGTCTATTCTTCCTGTAAAAGAAATTCTTTGCTTCAATGAGTTTTTGTGCCTCTTTTACCATTAGTCCAATTCTGTTTTTTAAGGTGTTATTTTCTTTAAAAAAAAAAAGGTGCTATTTATTGTTTTTGTGTGTGTCTTTTATCAAGCTGTTGATTATCTTTTAACTTTCTTAATCATGTAATTCTTTTTTCCCCCAATTTTTCCTCTATCATTCTTATCTCCTTCTTTAATTCTTATAGGAATTATTTTTAGACTTGGATCCCATTGACATTACTTGTTTAGATTTTACTTGTAGCTGTTTTCACATTGTTAACTTCTGAGTTGTGTCTTGGTCCTCCCTTTTCAGTGTAGTTACTTTTAGTGATCAAGGGTTTGGTTTTGTTTTTTGTTTTTTGTTTTTGGCAATTTATCCATTTTCCCAGCCTATTCCTTGACTTTGAACTTATGTTAAAGTTGTATTCTGCTCACCTAGGGAGTGGGTTTGTACTCTCCCTTTTCATGGTGCTGCTGTCAAAGCTAGTTCTGGGGGTCTACAAGTTTTCTGTTCTTTCAAGACTGTGTGATCCAGGGAGAGGTACGGTCACTGCTCTCTTGGTCTTTACTCTGATCTTTACCCAGGAAGGTGCCCTGCTCCCCTGCAGCCACAAGTGCTAGTTCTCCATTTGACCCTACATCTATCACCAGGTCCCTTGCTCTCATGTAGCCATCAAGCAGTAGTATTCCTCTCTGCCTTGGAACTGTAAGCAGGGGCCCTGCTTCCTTTTGACAGATCACAAATGCTCCTTTCTACCCTGGAATTATGAGTCAGAATTGCTATGGACAATAGAGTTATCAATGCCAGGTGTACCCACTACCAGCAAAGAGTCCCCTGTAATCTTTTTCTGATCAGGTGTCTAACCCTCTTACCATCTCTGGGCTCTTGAAACTATTGCTCCAGCTCCTCTGTAGGTTGCCTGCAAGGCCTGAAGCTGATGCTGCCACAATGTGCACTCTGAACTAGCCTCTACCCCATGTCACAGATCTCTCATAAGTTGTCTTTGGCTGGAAGAGTGTCTCACTCTGACCTTTTGTTGTCTTTGTGGCTCCATAATTTGATTTTAAGAGTTATTTTTAAAAATTTTTGGAGGGCATTATTGGGAGAGTTCATCTGGGTTTCTGTCTCTGCGTTCAGCCGTCTTGATTCTGCCTCCCTCCATTAAACAAATTTCTACAGCAGACACCATTTTTACAGTTACTCAATATCAAGAACAGAAGATCCTGCAGAATCATAATACACACACACACACACACTACATTTCCTTGATAGATAAAACCACAGAGATCACCTCTAGTGTATTTTTGGGAGGATATAGATGTGAGTTGCACAGTTGTACAGGATCAAAGGAAATAGATAGATTTCAACATGCATCACTGGAGGGAATACCTACATCAAGGAGTTTTGAATTCTGATAGTTACTTCCTTGTACTGAAATTATTACAGGATAAAATAATTATTATTATAGGATATATTATAAATTTTTGTAGTATCACAGATTTATAACTTTAAAGAATTTTAAAGACTATAAATTCCCAACCCTTCATGTTGCAAATGAACAAAATGCAGCAGAGGGTGACTAAATTGGTTGCATAGATAGTAAATTTCAGAGGAGGGATTTCAACTCAAGCCTTCCTTATTTCAAATTCAGGGTCCTATCCATTATACCACAAGTGCCCAAGTTCCTTAAAATAGGAGAGGTAAAATTTTGTAATTTTGAGTCTCCCATGACCTTTCCCACAAGCCTTCACCAAAAGACTCCAATAAATACTTGTCAAATATATGAATGAATGAAAGGGAAAGAAAAGGGTCAGATTTTCAGCTAGTGAAATTCCATTGTTCAAAGAAATAAACAATCTGAAAATCACAAACTGACATATGTATGATATGCATAGCTCACAGACATGTATGCCAAGACAAAAGTATTCATTTACTTACACATTAAAAGCTATACTTCAGCCCAAGAAAGATGTTTGTTTTGAAAGTTTCAGTTTAATTAGAGAGTTCTTTTTGGCTCTCTAAAATCCAACCTAAGAAAGAGAAAAAAAATAATATTTCCATACCTGATACATATTTTAGTATTATAATGAGTCATAACAAGAAATATGGTACCTCATGGATGAGAAATAGCAAATTGAATTATTTGGCCAGTGATGAGCTAGAGTGCTAAACTCTAGCAAATTTCAGTAAAATGAAATGAATATTTGGGGTATCTTATCTTAAAATTGGATAATGGGGGGGGGTGATGACAGATAGCCTCAATTCCCTGCTCTCCCCATTTCTGTCTTTAGAAAATCTAGTATGTGAAATTTAAATCCAGAAAATCTATCATGTAGTTTTAAAAAGAAAAAAAAAGAAAAGACCTAGAAAGCTATCTCTACCCATTATTATCAAGATTTCTAGAGTGCTATAAGAGTATCATTCTAAAAGCCTTTCACGAGAAACATAGGCCTGAGAAACTGACATCAGACTTATTCTAACAGGTTTTTCTGCTATGAATGATTGTACTAGGAAGATTATAAGCAGAATAAATGAACAAATGAATAAATGAATGAGTCAGTGATTAAAATTCATTTTTATTTCATTTAAAATTTTATTTTCTCCAATTACACATTAAAACAATTTTTAAACATTTCTTGAAGTTTTGAGTTCCAAGTTCTATCCTTCCTTTCCTTCCTCCCTGAGATGGTAAGCATTCCAATATAGGTTATACATATGCAATCATGTAAAATACTTCCATATAATCATTTTGTACAAGAAGACTCATTTTTTTAATAAAAAAAAATAGCATGCTTCAATCTGTATTCAGACAGTATCAGTTCTTTTCCTGGAGGTGGACAGCATGCTTCTTCATGAGTCTTTTGGGACTGTCTTGGATCATTGTATTGCTGAGAACAGCTAAGCCATTCAAAGTACTTTATTGTACAAAACTGTTATTACTATTACAATGTTCTGATTCCGCTCACTTATTTTCCATCACTTCATGCAAGTCTTTGCAGGTTTTTCTGAAATCATCCTGCTTGTCATTTCCTGTAGCACAATATTATTACCCCAGGTTCTTTGGCCATCCCCAATTAATAGGCATCCTCTCGATTTCTAATTCTAAGCCACCACAAAAAGAGCTACTATAAATATTTTTGAACAAATAGGTCCTGCTTCCTCCTCCCCCTGCCCCCGCCCACCCTGCTTTTTTTTTTTTAACCTCCTTCAGATACAGATCTAGCAGTGATTGCTGGATCAAAGGGTATGCATGATTTATAAACCTTTGAGCATAATTCCAAACTCCTTTCCAGAATGACTGAATCAGTTTGCAACTCCACCAACAGTGTACTAGTGCCCCAGTTTTCTCACATCCCCTCTAACATCTGTCGTTTTCCTTTTTTTTTGTCATATTAGTCTATCTGATAGGTGTGAGGTGGTACCTCAGAGTTGTGCCAAACAACTATGTGCCAAACGAGCACTTTGAAAAGTGCTGAGAGTGCAAATAGAAAAAAAGCAAGACAGTCCCTGCCGTCAAAGAGTTCACACTCTAATTGGGGGAAATAGCATATAAAGAGACCTTGGCCTTCTCTGCTCTGAGATATGAATCAGCAGAGAATAAGGATTATAACTGTAAAAGTAAAAATAACTTTCAAAAAGGTTCCTGATCCTTTCTTTCCAATGTTGTTGCTTTTAAATTGATCTCTTCTCCTTCTGCCTGATTTTATTTACCAGGAAAGGTTGCTTACTCTCACCTACTTTTGAAGGACAGATGCAGAAGAACCACAGAAATGCCCAGAAGAATGGGCTTGCATTCCTCTTTATTGTTGCACCATCCCTTTTCACCCCATAAACTCCATGGCCCTTCTGACTACAGGTCTCAGACAATATGTCACCTTTGCTTCTGGTTCCCATGAGTAATGTCTTCCTGGTTCCCTTATATCTTCCAGCTAACATTAGTCTCCTATTGCTGACTAGTTAGTACATGGTTCTCCTTATTCTCAGGGTTTGTTCTCTCATAAATTAAACCATTGTTGAATGCCATAACGGTTGTCCAGTGTTTTCTGTTAAAGACATCTTTTCAGAGTATCATCATAGTTCTTGCTCTTTTTCTGAATCCTCATTTTCATCTTCTTTAAAATGAAAGGGGAGTTTGGAGTAAATGGGTTCTGGGGTCTCTTCCTATTTTAAATCTAGAACCCTACCTAGAATATTTTAAAGTGTGCAAATGTCAAAATAAACTGATTATATTACCATTCTTGGTATCTGAAGCAACTAATCAAGGGATATGTGCACATTGCTTCTAAGACTGTAGCTAATTTTCTCCCTACCTGGAAATTAGCAAAGCACAGCTACTTGGATTCTCATATCAAATGAACTAGCTCATTGACCTTTTTGGGTTTTTCCTCAGCTGTAGAAAATCCTTAAGTTGGACAAGCTATTATAAAATCTTTCACAATGGCAAAGGTACAAAAAAGAAAAGAAAGCAGGATGAGAAATGTGCCTTTTTGCTTTTATAGAGCGAGGAAGCTCTGTTTTCCTTTTTTTTTTAATAGTGTAGTATCATTATCTTTCAAAAATATACATCTAGTATTTACCTGGCTAAAGTCTTTATACACCAGGCTTAGGGAAGGAATCAAAGAGTGGGGAGTGTACTGGATGGCCACTCCTCTTTCCTATGCTTATTCCCACCATTATAACACTTACATAACCAAGTGACACTTTGATAAGGAGAACAAGTTGGATTTCATATGGTAAATTTGTCAGTGCTTTTACTGCTCCCAAGTTGCTCCCCCACATAAAGAGACAATACAATGACATAGAAATTCCATTGATGCCATATGATATAGGATCTGGGGATAGAGTAGATAACACAATAAGCAAAAGAGAGACACATGGTGATCACATATTCTATATATTCCAAATGATGATCTGTATGCAGAAAATGCCTTAGGGAATGTCACTAGGAATGTAAGATGAGAAAAGGAAATTGGCTGGTCATGTTGTGAGAGGGAAAGACAAATGATGGATTCGAGAATGGTCTCCTTCAGAATCATAACTAGGGATTTTTCTACTTTGGGTGAGTAGTACAAATGTACCAGTGCAAATGGAATTAAAAGCTCTTTTAGTTACTGGAAAAAGAGAGGGAAAACAACCTAGAGGGAGAGATAGTGATTCCAAGACAGAGCAAAAGCAATACTAAGGAAGTTATACACCAGAATATTTAAGTCATTTCCCCATGGGTGAGATGTGACAGTCTTGTTTGGTTGAGCTACTTCACTCCCAATGGGAGAGCACCCTCAATACATATTGCATAGTATATATTGTCATACGTATAATTTCTCTGATTTCTGTTTTGCTATTGATTTGGATAATTGGGTTATTTGCTGTTTTCTATGTGTTTCGTTGTGGAACCAGTATTTGATGGGGAGTCAAGCCTTGGATATAGAACTTGGTGTCCTTCGTCCCCCACTGACAAACAGGAATGAACAGTGTAGCTTGAACCTATAAATTACATATATCTCCTGGTGCCAGAACAATGTCTGGCATCAACCTCCTGCTTCCCTTCGTGGAAGAAACCAAAATGTTCCTTGGAAAATGGTGAGGGGAGGAGACATTAGAGGTTAAGTCCATTCATGTCTCTGCGCAAGTCATACATGATGACCCTTGCTACACAGGAGAGGAATACTGATACTCCATAATAATAATGAGCAATTAGTTATATCTAGGTGCTAGAGTCAGTTTTCTTCATATTTGGCACCCAAGATACCTCACTACAGAGGAGGAGAGAGATGGAAATAGAGTAGCAACCATTCTTACAAACAGATAAGTGCTTTTTAGGAGGATGCTGTAAAAGGTAATGAATCTAACCTTCGTCGCTGCAACTGCCCTCAAAGTATCATACACAAAATTGAAAAGCATTTAGGGACCATGTAGTCAAACCCCTAAATTTTACAAAGGTAGTAACTAAAGCCCTTGTGATAAAGGTGTACTGTAGCCAGTATTGGGATAGTGGATTGTTAAATTTTCAATATGAACATTTCTACCTCAGAAATCAGCAAACACTACAAATCAGGGTTTAATTTTTTATTGCTTGTAATGGAGAAAATATTAATAATGCAAATTAAACTTAAAAGTGCATTTTTGTAGAGTTGTCTGTTAAACATCAACATACTCCTATCTAGAGATGACAGGCAACTTGTCCAAGATTACAGAGGAAGAATAATTGGATTCTTACTGAAATTAAACCCAAGCTGAAGGACAGTCAAACAAAACCCAAAGGGAATTATCTGGTCCCTCCTTAATTCATTAAGGGTTGACACAGAATGACCCTTATAGACAATTAGAAGTGAGGACCACTTTGTTTACCCTATTATTTTACAGAGGAGGAAACAGAGACTCAGAGTTAATGTCAGAGTAGGAACTAGAATCTAAGTCTCCTGATTTTCAATTCAATACTTTGGCAGAGATATTGTTAAAATCTTGCCTCTCTTGGTAACTCTTGCCTTTTTAGAGTTGCAGATTGTGGCTTAAGAAAAGCACCTAAGAAGGAAGAAGGGCATCTCAGTTTTTCTTGGTTCATCCTGGCCCCAAGTACCTCCCCAATTTTCTGTTCCAATGGAAAGTATAATTAGATTGGGGGCACAAAACTTTGAGGAAAACAAAATTTCCAGTGAAGAGGGAAGCAGAAGTATTCCCAAGAAGGAATGGCCATGTAGCCTGTACTAAGTGGATGGATCTTCCCCTTTCTTAGCCCCGCCCCCCCCCCCACAATGCCCATTATCCCTCTTTAGATGCCTGAGAACTAATTCTTAGACCTGGTCAACTGACCTGTAAAAGGGACCAGAAATTATTAAAATGCATTCTCTCCCACACACACCCAACCCACCACCTCTAGCCCATCATGCTTTTAATGCTGACATTCTATATGAGCTTGGAAGTAGAAATAGAGAATTAAAGACATCCAAGAATAATCAATAGTACTATGCAGTCACACCAGTTATAATTGATGTTATGAAATGGATCACTTTATAATTGTAAAGTTTCCTGTGAAATATGCCGATGTTTGAAGAAGGGATTTTTCATTTGAAGATATGAGTTATCCATGATTGGCTACTATAATGCATGAGTTTTTCACTGATATAAATTCAGTTGGACAATGCTGTGGATGGTTGGTGCCTTGGAATCATTTTAACCAAATTTTATTTTTCCTCTTAATTTCTCTGGATCTCAGTTTCTTCACCTGTAATATGAGGACAGAAGATCTGTAAGGGAAACACTCCTTTAGCTGTAAAGCTCTTGTCCTTTAATTGTAGGATACTTATGCAAACAATCTTATTAACGATATCTCAAGAGCTCATTATAAATAAATGCCTCATATACCAGAATTCTCCTAAGCAGTTTTTCCCCCACAAACTACCCATAACTTTTCCTAAGGAAAATGTTGCTTTCAAAGCAAAGGACAGCTATCCAAGTTTGAAAGTGAAAGTTTGGCTTACTTCATTGAACAGAAAATACCCTGTTTTGAATTTATTCCTAATGGATGAATATTATTCTCAATGGGATTTCTTTTCCAAGAACTAGTCATTCTATGAAGAGAATAGACGTATGGTAATGAGAGAGAGGAGAGTCACACTTTTTAAAAACGCAATAGATTTTCCATCAGAGGACCTAAGTATAAACCTTAGCTCTGTCATTTAGTATCTATGTGACTGAGCAAGTCACTTTCTCTCAATAGGAATGTTTTCTCCTCTCTCTCTCTCTCTCCACATATAGACAGACAGATAGATATAGACAGATAGATAGATAGAAAGAAAGAAAGAAAAATATATGCAGGAGTTAGATTAGATGATCCAGGACATATCTTCTTGTTCTAGATCTCATATCCTAACACCTAGGCCTCAGTTTTCTCATATATAAAATGAGAGCACTAGACTGGATCGATTTTGTATTCCTTTCTCATTCGAAACTTCTTGTTTCATTCTCCTAACAGGGAAAAACAATAAGTAAAGTATTATAAAATGAACAGGTTTCAAAAGAAGGAAGGGACATTAGCACATCATCTGGCTTCATGGTATACAGAAGAAGGAAGTGCAGGCAGGGAAGAAGTCCTGCTCATTAAACAAGAGAATTTTATTCCCATTCTTGCTTCTGACTCACTGTCTGACCTTTGGCACATACTCTCTTGGCTTCACCGTGTCTGCTGGCAATGATGATTATATACCCCCTTGGGTAAAATTTCCAAAATGTTTTAAAATTCTAAAATTCTAAAAAACAAAAAGTAATTTACTTACAAACATGAAACATGTCTTCCTTGCTAGAGAAGCTTTATTGGTCCTTGCCTTCTGGGCTTCCTCATTCAGAAATTCTCAAACAAAAATAGACTAATGGGAATCACTTTAGATATTGAAGAGGAGGAGGAGGAGGAAGAGTAGAAGGAGAAGGAAGAGGAGGAAGGAGAGGAGGAGGAGAGGAAGGAAGAGAGGAAGGAATGAAGGAACAAAGAAAGGAAGGCATATTTTTTAATGACTCGAGTTTTTGTAGTACTGGCAGCCTTCAAAATCTAGGTTTTATTTTATCTAAGTGACAACCAGAACTGATGTTTCGCCCACTGTTACAAAAAAATATAAAATAAAATAAAACCCCAGATGACTCATTGGGAAACTTTAAAAAATCCCAAAAGGACTTTTGTGTGATTGATATTTATCTTACAGATGGAGCTACATTGTGTTTATGGTTTTTAGCAGTATGCAGACAGCAAGCATACTGACCCTTGGTCCAACTGTTCTCACTCTTGTTCCTAAAGACATTTCAACCACGTCAGCATCTCTCTTTTTCCCACTTTGGCCTTTCGATATGGTAATTTAATTAAGTGGGTTTTTCCCACCCACTTTCCTGTGATCTCTGCACAGTAATATTTTACTTGCTTTTACCTAAGCCCTCCTACTGTTTCCATTAAAGACTAAACCAGAAGCAGACTTTCTCTGACTCAAGAGTTGGGTTCCTCTTTTGTTTCTTCTGGCAGATACATTTCCCTTATTATATGTAACACCTACAGTAATTGTTGCTCTCACAAGAAATAGCAAACCCTTTCTGGCTGCTATTAAGACAGGCTTGAGAAGAAACTTTTTGCCTAAAAGCAAATGCATTTCGTGTTTACCTTCCAACATTCTCTGCAAGTTTGGAGTGCCTTTTACACCACATCTCATTAGTGCACACAGCACTCCTGGAGGCAGAGAAATGACAAGCACTATTTAGCTTGTTAGAGAGGGAAAGTAATGAAAGCCAGAAAGGTGAGCTGTCTCTCTCTAGCTGATAGAACTGTTACAGAAAAGACCTCCTAACTCCAGAGAGAATTCAATACTTTTTCAACTCTCTCTGGAGGTCATCAATTCATAGACATAAGCCTAGAAGACCCCGAGGAGTTATCTAGTCCTGACCGGGCTCATTTTCACAGGGGAGAAACTAAGGCACATTACTTAAGAAGTGAGATGGTAAGTGACCTGCCCCAAATGACACACACAGTAAATAGCACAGCCAAGCTTGAAACCCAGGACCTCCCACTCCACACCCAGGTCTCTTTTCCCCAGTATCGAGCTTCCCAATTCCCATTAGCCTATATGAAGCAGGTCTTATGTGTAGGCATCAAAGAAATAAAGTAGGAAGTGATTTCTCAGGTCATCCAGACCAATTTCCTTATTTTATGGAGGAGGAACCTGAGACCAGGAAGGTTAAGTCACCTGCCCAAGGATACAAAGATAAATAATACTGACTAATATGTATATGGTATTTTAAGGTTTGCAAAGCGCTTTACATATATTATCTCATTTGAACAAAAGGGAAGGTGGGATTTAAATTCAATTCCTCTGACACTATTAATATACCACGCTGCCTCCTGACAGCTATATGATGTGATTTAAGACATGCCATAAATGATCCTCAAATGGTGCCTCACAGCTGTGAGGTAATGTGTGTGTGTGTGTGTGTGTGTGTGTGTGTGTGTGTGTGTGTATGTCTATCTTTGATAAGGACATAACATATATAAGTACTTATGTGAGGGTCTTTTTTTTTTCTTGTATACATATTGTTTCCCCCCAAGGGAATGTAAATTTCTTCAGAGCAGAGACCCATTTTTAGTCTTTGCACCCCCAATGCTGGAACAAACTAAGTGCCTAATAAATATTTGTTGAATGAATAAGGAAATGAATGAGTGAAAGAAAAAAAAATCAACAAAGAGTAACAGGAAGACAGTCTGGTGTCCACAAAATATGTGAGTACCCAGAGAAAGACCTCAAAGAAATTTGGTAGATCTCTATCTCCACAGAACATATAAAAAAAATGGATAAAAATCACAAACAAATAAGCATTTTCAAGTAATATAAAATCAACAAGGATTTATTAAACAACTATTATGTGCCCAGTACTATGCCAAGCACTGGGGACAAAAAGGCAAAGAGAAAAGCCCTTTCCCTGGAGGAGCTCACCATCTAATTAAGGGAGACAATATACAAATAGTTGTACAAATGAACCATTCATTGGAGATAATCAGTAGAGGGAAGGCACTAGCTTTAATGGGGATCAGAACAGCTTCCTGCAGAAGGTGAGCTTCAGCTGAAACTTGAAGGAAGTCAGAGAATCTGGGAGCTGGAGATGAGGAGGGAAAGATTTTGAGGTATGAGGCAGAGCCAGAGGTAATCCCCAAAGGCTATGAGGAACAGCAAGGAGGCCAGGATCATGTACCAGTGGAAGCAGTACTCACACCAATGAAATCATGGTCCCACTTGCATATTAGAAATGTAATCTACCAGTGTGAAAGATGAGATGCACCTGTCACATCAACTGTAAAAATGTTATTAAGATTTGTAATGAATACCAGTTTATTTGTACCTTATATTAACTGAAGTTATCTTATTTCTGACATTGGTACAGCTGGAATCTAATGAGAGATGAAGAACATTTACTCTTTCAATATTTAAGCTGAATCAGCTTTGTAAATAGATAGAAAAGATGCATGGTCCCTGAAATATTTCTATAAGTCATAGCCTGAACTTCCAAATGTCCTTTACATTCCACATAATCATCCTCATTCTCTTAATGAATAGCCTAGAAAAAATGTTTTCTGTAGTCAAAAAGATTCAGAGGTAACTCCAAAATAAACTATTCTTTTCCTAAAAATCTGGCAAGCAGTTGAAAAGTATCATGGCAATGTGGGAAATACAGAAATAATAACAAGATATGTAGTAAAATGTCATGAAGTAGACTGAGAAGAAATTTTTTAAAAAATGAAGAGAGGGGAAAAGGAGTGACTTTGGAGGGAAGAAGTTCAGCCAGAGTTTAGAATAGGGGAACAGAACTGCAAACTTTTTCCAGGAAAAGAAAAAAAAACACTTTAAAAACATACACTCATTTTTAACTATTTTAAAGCAAATTTTTAAAAAATGTTTTTTCAGAAAGCATTTTCCAATCACTAAACTCAACCTTTTCTGAACATTTAACTCAAAATTTCCTCCTTGTTAAATAATGTATTTTCCTCAGAGAAAAATTTTAAAAAAAAAGTTTTCTCTGCACTGCCTTACTAACATGCAAGCTATATAGAAGAGTGGAAAGAGTATTATGTATGGGTCAAGGGTGGGGGGAAACTGAGTTCAAGTCCCATCTGTGATACACACACATATATATACATATGCGTGTGTACACACACACACACACACACATATACATATAATGAATATGCATCTTTTTCTCACCTCTATACTGGTCTGCTGATCTATCACATAGATGTAAGATACCCTAAAACATTAAAATAAGACTTTCGTATTTTGACCTATGTGGCTTTAAATTCTCCTTTCTGGGGAGACATGAAGGCCTACATTTAAGATCACAGAGGTATATCCAAAAGTCAAGAAACACTATCCCAAGTAATATACTTTTCAGTCTGTTTCAGTTAATAGGTCACACTCAGTGATAAGGACTTCTCCCCCAATAACCACCTCCCTTTCATGTTTTGGAACCACTCCTTTTTTTCTTTTTGCTTTTTTTTTTTTCCTGGAGGGCAATTGGGGTTAAGTGACTTGTCCAAGGTCATATGGCTAGTTTGTTTTTTTTGTTTGTTAAGTGAGTGAGGTCAGATTTGAACTCAGGGTCCTACTGACTCCAGGGCTGGTGCTCTATTCAATGTACCACCTAGCTGCCCTAGGAACCACTCTTTTAAGATCATTGTCACTGTTTAAAGCAACAGTGAAAAGCACCTGTTGGACCTTTTCTCTTATAATAAAGTATTGGTTTCTTAAGACCATCAACCCAGGGAGGGGTTGACAAATTAAAAAAGCAGGCTTCTACTCTGAACTAATTATCTGAGCAAGTAGTTATCAGTGGTAATCTAAGACAATAACTACAGAGGTTCTGAACCAGTGCTCTTTTCAATATTAAAAAATTATATATTTTCATAACTGCATTTCAAAAATAACTGGTTTATATTTTATTTTATTCACTTAAAAATACTGTTCTGAAAACAGTTCTGTAAGCTTCACCAGACTGCTAAAGGGGTCTATCACACACACACACACAGTTAAGGACCCCTGCCTGTGCTAAAGGAAGAGTTTCCTTCTTTTGAAAGTCTGAAGTCACTCACCCGTGATAAGAACCAAGTATATTTGTTACGATTTATATCTGCAATTATGTTCACTTTAATAAATCAGTAAGGGTGATGTATATACATATGTGTAGAGAAGTGGTATGTGTTGCCCATGTAGATTATGTGTTTCCACCTGAGTCTATCCAGACATGGCTCCCAGGGAGACAGTTCTAGAGTTTCCTCTACCCACTCCTCTCTAAGATAGATTTTGAATCATCCCAGAAAAGGAAACAGGAGACTAGTGTTAGATACTGACCCCTTATCTTTTCTCAGTGTTCCCACCACTTCTGTCCAACCCCACCTCCATACAGGTGTGGAACACTGAATAATGGATCTCTACCAATGAAGAGTCCCATGTAGATGAATTTACATACGTAACAATTATTTCACTTGGCTCTTCCACAGAGATTATAGATGCTGTTATTCTATCTTCAAGAATAAAATGGAGTGTTGCCAAAAAGACAATTTGGACTAGCAGTTGGAAGTTGGTTGAAAAATGTTTTACTTTCCTGTGTTGCTCCTATGAAACAGGGATAATATATGTATTATCTATGATCTATGAGGCTCTATGAAGAATTCACAGAGAAGATAAAGAAGAAGAAAGTAAAGATAAATTTCTTATTTGTCAGAACTAATTTAAGTGTCATGTTATAAAGAAACATTATAAAGAAAATTATGTGAGAATATCTGAGGAGCTGGCAAGTGCATTATATTCTGGAATAGGTTAAAAGAACACAACAGAAAAGAACTAATTTATTTCCTAAGAGACTCTATCTTATCTTGAGGAAAAATAGGAAGATTCTTAAGAGATTTTAATATTCCTGTTAGAGACACGATTTGCAGTTACTAAAAGTATATTCATATTTAATTGGTTAGTACCAATTAATTTTTTTTTAAATATCTTATTTTCCCCAATTACATGCAAAGACATTTTTAAAACTTTTTTTTTTAATTTTGAGTTCCAAATGTTTTCCCTCCTTCCCTCACTTCTCTCCTCCCTGAGACAGTAAATAATTTGATATGGGTTATATATGTGAAATCATGTAAAACATATGTCCAAATTAATCATGTTGAAAAAGAAGACACAGAGCCAAAGCAGGGAAAATGGAGAGAGAGAGAGAGAGAGAGAGAGAGAGAGAGAGAGAGAGAGAGAAATAGCATGCTTTAATTTGCATTCATATTAACTTTTTTTCATTGTGAGTTCTTTGAACTATCATGGAATAGTTGCATTTCTCAGAATAGCTAAGCCATTCATCATCGATCATTGTACAATATTCCTATTATTGTGTAAAATGTTGTCCTGATTCTGCTCACTTCATTTGCACATAAGTTGTTCAGCCATTCTCCAACTGACAAGCATCTCCACAACTTCCAATTCTTTGCTGCCACAAAAAAAGAGCTGCCATAAATATTTTTTGTACAAATAAGTCTTTTCCCTCTTTTTTTTTTAATCTCTTTGGAATATAGACCAAGTAGTAGTATTGCTGGATCAAAGGGTATACACAGTTTTATAGCACTTTGGGTATAGTTCCAGATTGCTCTCCAGAATGGGTGGATCAGTTCACAACTCCACCAACAGTGCATTAGTGTGCCAATTTTCCTACACTCCCTCTAATATCTAGCATTTTCCACTTTTGTCATATTAGTCAATCTGGCTAATTAAAACAAATAATATCATTAATAAAACAATAAGAAACAAATAAAACATCAGAGTTGTTTAAATATGCATTTTTCTAATCAATAGTGACTTAGAGCATTTTTTCATATTACTATAGCTAGCTTTGATTTCTTCATCTGAAAACTGCCTCTTTATGTCCTTTGAAAATGGGGAAAATGACTTGTATTCTTACAAAATTGACTCAGTTCTCCATATATTTGAGAAATAAGGCCTTTATCAGAAATTCTTGTTGTAAAAACTGTTTCCTAGCTTTCTACTTTCTTTCTAATCTTGCTTGCATTGGTTTTGTTTGTGTAAATCCCTTTTAATATAATCAAATTATCCACTGTATATCTAGTAATGCTCTCTATCTCTTGTTTGGTCATAAATTCCTCCCTTCTCTTTAGATCTAAAAGGTAAACTAGTCTTTGCTCTCCTAATTTGCTTATGTTATCAACTTTCATGTTTCTACCAGTTATTTTTTTTTTTGGAGGGGGAAGGTGAGGCAATTGGGGTTAAGTGACTTGACCAAAATCATAAAGATAGTGTGTCAGATTTGAACTCAGATCTTCCTGCCCCAACCAGTTAGTTTTTGTGTAACCTTTTTATACATATGTGTTTTACTATTTGTATGATTTAAATCAGAAAATATTTTATAAAAAAACATAAACAATTCTCTATGCATATCTATTCCTTTGGACTCTGATTTGTGGCATTAACCCTAGTGATCTCTTTTTACCACTAACCTAAAATTTCCAAGACAGGCCTACTACCTGACTGCCCCCCTTATTGATAAAAGCTATGAATTCACAGAAAAAGCTCCTATTTATTTTATATAGCTTGCTTTGTATATATTTGCTTGTTTGTTGTATTCCTCAATAAATTCTAAGCTCCTTGAAGATAAGAACTCTTTTTCTCTATCCCATGTGCTTAACACAGCACCTGGTACATAATCGGTAGTTAATAAATTTTTATTAGTTGATTAAATTATTCATTGGATAAATTCTTCTTCCTATCCTTGGTCTAAGGGAAGAAAAGAATGCCTCTTCAAAAATCTAGACCCAAGAACTCTAATAAAGTTAAACATTCTATTCCCCTGAGACCCATGTGATATGCAAAATGTAGGAACAGTAAGAACCTCTGAGCCCTCATGAGGAAGGTAGACTCCATTATACATATAACAAAGGACAAAAGCCCTCCCCACAGAAAACCTCTTTCTTTCAGGATCTATATAAATGTTTTGAGCACTTAACTTTGTAGGGATCAACAATGGGTCCGAGTCAGGACTGAAAAGATATTACCCCAATTGGAAGTCCTACAGGGACCAAATTTATAACAAAATTTCTTCAGCTCAAAAAACTGCAATTAATTAGCTATTGTCTCCATGGGGTTAAAACAGGAATTTTAAAAATAATAGTAAGACTTTTTTGATTCACAATTACATGGCACAAACATGTTTGTTGGTGATGATGGGGCTATTGAAGAGAGGAAAGAGTTAACTTCATGATAGTCATAAAAAGGATAAATAGAAAAATGAGCTAAGTAATAAAGGTGGCAAGATGAAGAAGAGCAAGTTACAATCAAAATTTCAACAGGGGTTGGAGCAAAATTGAGAATTTCCATAAGATATGGAGTTAATAATCAAAATATAAGACCTTTCCTTAGTAGCATATATTTATGATGCATTTGAGAGTTTTAAGGATGGAAAAGTATTAATATTGTTAAATGAGAAAGCTTGTATTCCCACATTTAAAAAAATATGAGTAGAAGAGTATAAATTAAGCTGAACAATTATCACCCTGAAAATTAATAGACTGTATTCTCCTATAAAAAAGAAAATATGTTATTACCTAAGAAACAATGATAATTCAAAAGGATGTTGTCTAAAGGGAATACATCTGATGACAAAAGATGACTATCTATAATTTTAAGACAATAATGTTTGGACTCAGTTTGAAAGCTAGCCCTACCATCTACTACTTGTGAGACTGAAAAGATTATTATACCTCTCTAAGATTCCTCATCTGTAGAAAGAGGAATAAAGACTCCAGTGTTTCTTCCTGGTTGTTATAGGCAAATTTTACACTAGTATTCTTTTAGTTCAAGTTTGATTTACAGGATGAGTAAAGCACTCATAAGCTATCAACAGGGAGGTGGAGTTGAATTGTCAGAGAAAAGGTAGGGATTCTCATGAGCTTTCCCCCAAACCCTTCTAAAACAGGGTTTCTTAAACCTTTTCTCTTCCTGACCCCTTTTCACCTGAGAAATTTTTACATGACTCCAGGCATATAGGTATATAAAATAGGTATACAAAAAAAACATTTACTGATAATAAATCCTTAAAAAAATTTATTTTAAAATAATTCTTTGGTGTATATATAATTTTGCCATTTATTAAAAACAAAAGCAATTATGCATATTAAAGAGATGGATGTGCTTGTTTGTTTTTACACAAATAATTAAATCTTGATGGAATGTTTGATACTGCAGGACACAGAGCATCATCAATGTTCTTCAGAGTCGATTGGTATTTTGATTTTATAATTTCAATGCTGAGAACAGCATTTTACATAAATACATGGTACAAAATGGCAGAAGTATGTTTAGGACCATTTCAGAAATTGTTGAAAATTCTGTCCTAAGCCCAAGTCAAAATTCATTTCATAATTTTTTAGAAAACTCAAGTGTTAAATCTGTGTCACTTGATAACTTGGCAAATTCTTCTTGATCTTTTAATGGCAGATGGCTGAGGTTTTTTATTTCAACTGAGTATGGTTTATGAACCCAACTTAGTTTTTTAGAAGCAAAATTTGAAGAGAAGTATTTCCAAAACTGTCTCTAGGCACTTCTGATGATGAATTATAACTCTTACAATTAAATCTTTCAGAAGGCTATTTTCAATTGTAAAATCATCTGTAGTTGTAAACATTTCCAAAGAACTATTTCCTACCTTATTCTTCATATGTTAACTTTCAATTTCATCTTTTAACATAAATATGTTAGCTTTTTTTCTCTTGAAGTAACATGTTTAAATCATTGAGTTTTTTTAAAAATATGACAGTTTTGAAAGCCATAAGTCATTGTGAAAAAAACTAACAAAATTGGATTTCTGCTCAGTTAAAAATACAACTTCATCTTTCAATTTCAATAATCTGTTTAAATTTCACCCTCGAGAGCTACCTTACCTCTCCATGTAGTTATAAACTTTTGTAACTGGAGTCCATGTCTTTCTAAAGGTTTGAAAACAAACAACTATTAAGGGCATGGCTTTTAATGAAGTTAATGATTTTGATAGTGTCACAGAGCACAACAGCCTAACTCTGTTGATATGTTTTTTTGGTTATGGGTGCTTCCTGGTGAATCATGCAGTGAGTAAAAGTGATATATTCATTACCATCAGCCTTAACTTTTGCTACAAGTCCAACATTCTCACCCATCATTGCTCTAGCACCATCTGTACAGACTCCAATGCAATTTTTCCACTGTAAACCTTCATCTGTGAAAAATTCATCGACTTTAAGATATCGATATCTATATCTTCCCCTCTTGTGTACCCTTCCAAAGAGCAACAAAAGAATGATTCCACATGTATACTTTCTTCATAAAGTAACAACTGTGCCATGTTAAAATATTAGTTCTTTCATCTAATTGAATTGCAAACATTGGGCTGCTTGTAATAAGTTGCTGGAATCAGCCATTACTAATTTCAGAAATTCTCTCAGAAATAGTGTCATTCAATAATGGAATTTTATGAATATCATCCCCATACTTTTTCCCATGAACTATTTCTGACAGTTTAATAGCAGCAAGTAACAAAAGATCTTCTCCTATCACATATGGTTTTTTAGTTGTTGCAATTAAATAAGAAGTTTTGTAAGATTCAAGTAGATATTTTTCATTGACAGTAACGAATTTCTCAAAACATTGTTTTTCTTTAGTTGATTATTTTAAAAGTCATTCAAAATATTCCTTTGGTTTATTGCATGCTTGGTATTAAGATGTCATTTTGGTCTGGCTGGTTTCATGGCTTCCACAACCCAAAATTCATTGCAAATTAAGGAAAGAGGTTTTCCCATACCATCATCATCATTAGAAGTAAATCCATACTGCAAAAATGATTCAACATATTTTATTTTCTTATAAATTTAGGTGTACTACAGTCTGGTAGTGAAGACTCTACCACATTGTCATCAGTATTTTTACCTCTTCCATCTAAATTTAGCCACTTTATCCATAACCAAAACAATATTTTTGTCTTAAAATATAAACATTGCTAATAATTTCTCAAACAAATATGAACTTTAGTTTATGAAATTATATTTGCATGTGTTTAATTTAAAAAATTGATGTTCACACATACACATACAGCAGTGAGGGTAGAGAAATATTACAGCTTTTGTCTTTACTACTGTAAATAAACACTTTTCTGTAAAAGAAAGAGAACAGCATTTTTTTTAGATCAAGCATTCTAACACAGTACAATCCAAAGATATACTAATTTGATACATGCTGTGCAATGATGGTAGGAAAATATTAAAAGTCTTTATTTTCCATAATTAGACTATTATGTTTCTGTAAGAGTAGAAAACTTTGTATGTACAGTAAAAACAATGCAGTTCTTAACATTTAATAGTCTCAAATCTAAGTATTTTTGGCAACATTTGTTGACATTATGTGTCACATATGTGACCTGATGGCATGTATAGGGCAAAGCACACATGTTGTGTATTCAGAACCAAGGCTGCAGCAAAGTCGTGTGGTGCAACATGGGCAAGTACTGCCAGAAACACCTTGGGTTCATCACAGGTTTGATTTTGAATTAATTTTTGGTCATCATGTGATCAGAAGCCTTTTATTGTGGTCAAATTTTTCACTACCCTCACAGTCAATTATGCAACTGCATATGGGGTTGCAACCCATGGTTTAAGAAGCGCTACTCTAAACCAGCAGTTCTCAACCTGTGTGTTATGTTCAATTTAAATACATCCTTCCTATCAGATATTTACATTACAATTCATAACAGCAGCAAAATTACAGTTATGAAATAGCAACAAAAATAATTTTATGGTTGGGGGTCACCACAACGTGAGGAACTGTATTAAAGGGTCGTGGCATTAGGAAGGTTGAGAACCACTGCTCTGAACAATTTAAATAATGCCTCAAAAATCTGGAACTGGCAAAAGCTACAAAAGGATGGAGTAAAAACATTTTCCAGCCCAAGAAAACTTACAAGGTCAGGCAGGAAAGATCAGTTATACCAGAGTGAGAGTGGAGTGCAATCCAGTGCAGGCTATATCCCAGAAAACCAGCAATATGCCTTAGGGTGGGGGGTGGGACAACTGAATCACTGGAAGCAGTGGTTGTTTTGAGACCTCTCAGCCCACAGATGGCAAAGGGATCAGACAACTGGTCAGAAGGAGATTACAAGGGTCCTTTTGCTGGCACCAGGAACAGGACTCTGTTGCATTACCCATTTTTGGACCTGGGTTGCAGTCCTCGGTCTCAGTCCCAAGGTGAAGAAGAGTACTAGCACACAAGAGATGTAGCCATAGGAAAGTGGGGACATGGTGAGAGTTCCAGGGTGGAAAGGAGTGTCTGTTGTCACTCACATAGCAGAACATGGGCCACAACACAGTAAACATACCTCTCCTTAGATCACACCACATTGAAAGAATGTAAAAACTCACAAGTCCACAGAATTATCTCTGAAAACAGTTGCCCAAAAACCTGAAGCTTGGGGCAGTGCTCCCTCTACTCCAGAAGCAGAGTCCCACTTTAGCATTAAAAGTTAAGAAATAGTCTGGAATGATGAGCAAATAGCATAAAAAATCCCTGCTATAGAAAACTACTGTGTTAACAGGGAAGATCAAAACCCAAACCCAGAAGAAAACAAAATCAAAGCTACTACATCCAAACCTTTAAAGAAAATATGAATTGGCCTTGGCATGGAAGAGCTCACAAAGATTCAAAAAATTAAGTCAGGCAGAGGAAAAATTGGGCAGAGAAATGAGAGTGATACAAGAAAATCATGATAAAAGATTCAATAGCTTGGTAAACAAAGCAAAAAAAGATATCAGAGAAAATAACACCAACATACCAATCAAACTACCAAAAAGTGTTTTTAAAAAATAATAACAAAATTCATCTGAAAGAACAAAAGGTCCAAAATGTCAAGGGAATTAATGAAAAGAAATGCAAGGGAAGGTGGCCTAGCCATACCAGATTTTAATCTGTATTATAAAGCAGCAGTCATCAAAACTGCTTGGTATTGGCTAAGGGATAGAGTAGTGGATCAATAGAATAGATTGGGTACACAAGATAAGAGTCAATGACTACAGTAATCTACTGTTTGATAAATCCAAAGACTCCAGCTTCTGGGATAAGAAATCACTATTAAAAATTGCTGGGAAAACTGGAAAATAGTATGGCAGAAACTAGGTATAGACCAACATCTTAAACCATATACTAAGTAAAGGTCAAAATGGGCACATGATTTACACATAAAGGCTGATACTATAAACAAACTAGGAGAGTAAGAAACAGTTTTACCTTTCAGATTGATGGAAATCAGAAGAATTAAAAAAAATTTATTGATTTGCTTGTTTACTTTTAATTTACAAGATCCAGTTTCACAATCCCTTGAGTTTCAAATTTTCTCCCCTCCCTCCCCAACTCTCATGGCAGCATGCAATCAAGTATAGGATCTGCAAATACTTTTATATTAGACATTAGTCAGGTTGTAAAGAAGGATTGTAACCAATGGAATGAACAATGGGAAAGAAGAAACAAAACCAAACAAGAAAAAGAAAGAGAGCAGGTAGTTTGCTTCTGTCTGCATTTAAACTCTGTTCTTTGTAGATCTCTCTCTGAATGTAGATACCTCCTTCCATCATGAGTCTTTTGGAGTTGTCTTATAACCTTGCATTGCTGAGAAGAGTCCAATCTATCAAAGTTGGTCATCACACATACGTTGTGTCTGTCATTGTGTACAAATTTCTCCTTGTTCTGCTATTATCACTCAGTATCAATTCATATAAGTCTTTCCAGGTAAATATGAAGTCTGTCTTCTCCTCATTTCTTATAGCACAATACAGATTACATTTATATACCACAACTTGTTTAGCCATTCCCCAATTGATGAGCATCCCCTTTATTTCCAATTTTTTGTCACGACAAAGAGAACTGCTATAAATATTTTTGTACATATGGGTCTTCCTCCCACTTCTATGATCTCTTTGTGACACAACC
>CM053583.1:164040218-164099481 GCA_028627135.1 Pseudochirops cupreus
TAGCCACTTTAACAAAGGGCCTAGGGGCAGGGAAGATCTTCAGATTCCCATAACAACTGGTGAGATGTGTTACCTCAGAGTTGTATTGATTTGCATTTCTCTAATCCAGCGGTTCTCAACCTGAGGGTTGTGACCCCTTTGGGGGCCAAATGACCCTTTCACAGGGGTTGCCTAAGACCATCGGAAAACACATATTTCCGATGGCCTTAGGAACTAAGACACCACTCCTCTATCTGTCTCCAGGCAGGTCCACCCACATACGAGTATTAAAGAGTTGCAGTATTAGGAAAGTTGAGAACCACTGTCTAATCAATAGTGATTTAGAGCATTTTTTCATAAGCTTATAGATATCTTTAATTTCTACCTCTGAAAATTGCCTGTTCATATACTTTGACCATTTATCAATTTGGGAATGGTTTGTATTCTTATAGATTTGACTCAATTCCCTATATATTTTAGAAATGAGGCTTTTATCAGAGACACTGGTTGTAAAAATTCTTTCCCAATTCCCTACTTCTCTCTTAATCTTGGTTACATTGGCTTTGTTTGTACATAAACTTTTCAATTTAATGTAATCAAGGTTATCTATTTTGCATTTTATAATGCTCTCTAACTCTTGTTTGGTCATAAAGTCTTCCCTTCTCCATAAGTCTGACAGGTCAACTATTCCTTGCTTTCTCAGATTGGAAAGCAGAAGAATTTATGATTAAACAAGAGATAGAGAGTATTATTAATATTACTTATAGAGCCAGAAAAAAATAATAACAAGATTTACTGGAAAAATAAAAGGTCCAGAATATCAAGGGAAATAATGAAAAGAAATGCACAGGAAGGTGGCCTGGCTATGCCGGGTCTTAAATTGTATTACGGAGCAGCAATCATCCAAACTACTTGATACTGGCTAAAAAACAGAGAGGTGGATCAGTGGAATAGGTTAGGTACATAAGACACAGCAGTCAATGACTATAGTAATCTACTGTTTGATAAACCCAAAGTCTCGGACTTCTGGCAAAAGAAATCACTACTTAACAAAAACTGCTGGGAAAAGTGGAAAATAGTATGGTATAATCTAGGCATAGACCAACATCTGACACCCTACACCAAGATAAAATCAAAGTGCTGATAATATAAGCAAAGTAGGAGAGAAAGGAATAGTTTACTTGTCAGATCTATGAAGAAGGGAAGAATTTATGGCCAAACAAGAGACAGAGAATATTATGAAATATAAAATAGATGATTTTGATTACATTTAACTGAAAAAGATTTTGCACAAACCCATTGAAGCCAAGATTAGAAGGGAAGCAGAAAGCTGGGAAACAATTTTCACAACCAGTGTCTCTGATAAAGGTTTCATGTCTGAAATATATAGAGAACTGAGTAAAATTTATAAGAATACAAGTTATTCCCTAATTGATAAATGATCAAAGGATATGAACAGGTAGTTTTTTGGTGAAGTAATCAAAGCTATCTGTAGTCTGAGCTAACAAATCACACCTATCAGAATGGCTTATGACAGAAAAGGAAAATGACAAACATTGGAGGGGATGTGGAAAAATTGAGACACTAATGCACCACTGTTGAAGTTTTATACTGATTCAGTCATTTTGTAGAGCAATTTGGAACTATGTCCAACAGGCTATATAACCATATATATCCTTTGACCCAGCAATACTGCTGCTGAGCCTGTATCCCAAAGAGATTTAAAAAAAGTTAAAAGGACTTATATGTACAAAAATACTTATAGCAGCTCTTTTACTGGTGACAAAGAATTAGAAATTCAGGTGATATTTATCAATTGAGGAATGGCTAAATAAGTTGTTGTATATGGTTGTGATAGGACAATATTGTGCTATAAGAAATGACAAGCAGGATGCTCTTAGAAAAACCTGGAAAGACTTACATGAACTGATACAAAGTGAAATGAGCAGAATCAGGAGAACACTGCATACAGTATCAGCAATCTTGTATGATGATCAACCATGAACGACTTAGCTGTTCTCAGCAATATAATGATCCAAGAAAATTCTGGAGTACTTATAATGAAAAATGCTACCCATCTCCAGAGAAAGAACTGACGGAGTCTGAATGCAGATTGAAGCATATTTTTTTTCTTTAGTTTTTTTTCTCTTTTTTTTGGTCTGTCTTTTCTTTCACAACATGACTAACATGGAAATATGTTTTGCATGACTGCACATGTATAACCTATTTCAAATTGCTTAACCTCTCAATGAATGGGAGGGGAGGGAGGGTGGCAGAGAATTTGGAACTCAAATTTTTTAAACCAGTGTTAAAATTGTTTTTATATTTAATTGCAAAAAAACTTAAAATAAATTTCAAAAATGTTATTGAACAGTTATTTTAAAAGGCAGTTAATTTGCCCTAATACACCAAGAATATGCAACAAGGATACTGTGGCATTTAGATGTGCCCCACCCCCATCTCCATGTAAAAACATGTCTAGTCAGCAGAGCAAGGTATGATGAATTGCATGATCTTCATATTTTCACCAAATAGGAGGAAACCCAATTCTAAATATGTAGCACATTTTATCTTCCTTAAGTGACCAGGAAAATGTGTCAGAGGAGTCAGGTAACAGTCTGGTCTTGGGAATACCTTTATTGCCTTTTTGGGAAAACTAAGCCCAGTTGTAGGGAAATAAGGAAATGCTGGTCTAAATTTATTATCATGTAATTGATGAAAAATTTATCATACTTCAGCTAACTCCTTCCAAGTTGACATCCAAAATACACACACACACACACATACACACACACACACACACACACACACACACACATTTATATTAGAAGAGCTTTCTGTCTCTGCAACTTCTGCTGGCAAATTCCTCCATTCCTATTGTCAATTCTAGTTGGTCAGTTTGGGGACCTTTGTTTTAAGGAAGGGTCCAGGTTAAGCATGTTCACTTTTTAAATTATTCTCCAGGTCTTGACTTTCCAAACTTTTTCTTTTCTCCACCAAAATATCACATAGGCACCTTATCTTCCCATCCTCTTTTCTTTCTTTCTTTTTTTTTTTTTGGAGAGGGGAAGGCAAGGCCATTGGGGTTAAGTGACTTGCCCAAGATCACACAGCTAGTGTGATCAAATGTCTGAGGCTGGATTTGAACTCAGGTTCTACTGACTCCAGGACTGGTGCTCTATTTATTATTGCATCTAGCTACCCCTCCCCATCCTCTTTTTCAGATTCTTTTCATATGTTATCTTCCCTGAGTAGAATGTAAGCTCCTTGAATGAAAGTTCTACCTTTTTGTTTGTTCCTATTTCTATTCCCAATGGTTAGTACAGTACCTGGGGGAAATGCAGTAAGCACTTAATAAATGCTTGTTTACTTGTTGACTTATAGTTAATTTTCAAAAATTGCTAAACAAGGAAAATACCTCATACTCAAAGAAATCATATGATAAGGTTGCCAATGAGATCTCTTTTGGATACACTGAATTTGAAGTGTCTTTAGTCTATCCAGATCAAAATATTCATTAGATAGTTGGTGATCAGGACTAGAGCTCAGAGAAGAGACTGGGGCAATAGACTTTGGAGTCACCTGCATAAAGAAGATAGCTGAGTCACAGAAATTAATGAGATCACCAAGTGAGAGAATATGGAGAGAAAAGTGATCCTAGGAAAAAGGAACAACCCTTGGGGTACAACTCATAGTTAGGTTTCATGACATGAATGATGATCCAGTAAGAGAGTGAAAAAGATAAGATCAGACAGGTAGCAAGAGAACCAACACAGTCCAAATTGTTTAGGAGAGAGAGAGAGAGAGAAAGAGAGAGAGAGAGAGAGAGAGAAATTATCAAGTAGCAAAAGATGACCAACAGTGTCAAATGTTACAGAGAGGTCAAATGGAAAGAGAATTTGAGGGGAAAAAAAAGCACTTTTAGATGTGGCATTTAAGAGAGCTTTGGTAACACTAAAGGGAGTTGAATAATGAGGAGGGTAATCAGAGTGCAGAGGGTTTAAAAGCCAGTGAGAGGAGAAGGTGGAAGGATCAGTTTGGGAAGAACAGTCAGAACTGTCAGTTCTGTGTATCGAAATTGCTGTACATGTAGAAAAGTATATTTTATTTAACAGAGATTAAATTTCATTTATTTCTGAATCCAAAAAGAGGGTTGTTTTAAAAAGAAATAATTCCAAGAAGAGTAAAAAGAATATAAATAAGAGAATGCAGAAGATAGAATCCAACAATTCAGAGCTTTCTGTGGTTCAAATTTCACATTTACACCAAACATAAACCATTCTTTATTCTTGATTCCTCCTCTCCTAGATGAAAATGAGGATTCTTTTCTTAGTTTCTACTCATCCTGACAGATTTCTGCAGCCATGGAGTCTATGCACACATTTTCCACTTTTAATTGACTGAAAAATGTTCAAGCCTTGCAGATAAAATGAGGTTGCTTGTTCCTACAATGAGGTGTACTCCCCCCCTGGAGAAACTAAACACATGTCGGTAGGACTGATGTTTCAACTACAGCTTTGTTTTGGTTCTCTGTTGACCAAGAGGCAGAAAATCAATGATCCAGTTTTGTAAATTTCCACTTCAGAAGCACTGACTTGTTTTTCTTGCTACAAATGTGGCCCAGTGTCTCCTGCCTTCACTGCTGATAAATTCTCATCTCTAATGAAATTGAAATTCAACTTAATTTACGAACCCATCGAGCAGAGATGCCCCATGTTCCCAGGAAAAGGCTTTTCCAAGTGATATGTGAATAATCCATGCAAATATGAGACTTAATCATGGAGGATCTATTGCAATATTGTAATCCTTCCCTTTCAAGTTTATCGGTTTAAAATGGAAGGAGAATACTTCAGAAGTTGAGTATTTTGATTTTTTTCCTAATTACTACCAGTATTTGGTGTGAAGCCCACATGAAATAAACTGTCTGCTCTGGGCGGGCTTCATTTGCAAATTGTCCAGGTGAGTCTCTCCAGAGGAAAAGAAAACAAACATTTTTTTAAAAAAAGATTCTGAGTAGCAATGCAGCCATAACTAGGAATTATGTGTCTTTGAAGTCAGAGGGCCTAGGTTCAAATACCACTTCTGATACAAGTAAGAAATGTTACATACAACATAAGAAAGAAGAAATATACCCTCAGGGAAATGAAGGGCCAGGAAGTAGAAGGTGAGTTGGGATACCGAGAGAGATGGGAAGGAAAGCTTAAATGTCACAAGTATTGGAGAAGGAGCTCAACACTATAGGTCATCTGATAGCTTCAAACCAATCCAAATTTTATGTTGGTCTCTTATATGCAATACAAAAGTAAAATGAAAAGAAAATTGTCATTCAAGGGGAACTTACCTTCTACAAGGTACAAGGGGAAACAATATTTGCACAAATAAATAGAATAGTTCATGAGAAGAAGCCCTTATCAAAGGACCAGGAAAGGCTTTCAGTGGGAGGCAAAGCATGAGCTGGAAAATATTTAACAAAATAAGTAAAAATAGAATAAAGCATAGATAAGATTAATTTATGGTTTTCTAAGTCAATATACTGAGTGCAAGCATCTTTATGGATGGTGTAGTGAATGCCTTGTTCCTATTTTAAGTATGGTCTATGCCTAGTTTCTACCATACTGTTTTCCACTTTTTGCAGCAGTTTCTGTTAAGTAGTGATTTCTTATGCCAGAAGTCTGAGTCTTTGGGTTTATCAAACAGTAGATTACTACAGTCATTGACTGCTGTGTGTTGTGTACCTAGCCTATTCCGCTGATCCACCTCTCTATTTCTTAGCCAGTACCAAGTAGTTTGGATATATACATATATATCCGATATATATATCCAATATAAGACCTGGTATACCTCGGCCCCCTTCCTGTGCATTCTTTTCACTATTTTCCTTGATATTCTGGACCTTTTATTCTTCCAGTGAATCTTGTTATTATTTTTTTCTAGCTCTATAAAATATTTTTGGTAGTTCGATTGGTACGGCAATAAGTAAATTAATTTATGCAGAACTGTCACTTTTATAATATTAGCTCAGCCTACCACTGAGCAACTGATATTTCCCCACAGTTAGACATTCTTTAGGAAGAGTATTCTGGCAGCTGTGTGGATTGTGAATTGGGGAATGGAAAGACCGAAGGCAAGGAGTTCAATCAGGAGCCTACTGTATCTTCACAATTCCCAGATATTGTCTTCTCTTTTTTTCTAGTTTTATTATAAATATCCAAATTAACTACAAAGGACATATGAGGAAAGATGCTGTCTGTATCCAGAGGAAGAACTGATAAACAGAAGTATGTATAGCACGATTTTACATACACACACACACAAAACAGATGCACACGCATATATTCATATATATATATATATATATATATATATATATATATATATATATGTACACACACACACATATATACACACACATTTGGGTCTATTGGTAGTCATCATGAGGGGGGAAGGGAAAAAAGAAATATACATAATATCTTTATTATCTATTTCAAAGGAATAGCAAGTTACATATAATAGATTTGCAGTTTCATGTGCAAATATCTTTTTTAAATTATACTACATTATAGAAATACTTGTCTTATTCCATACATTAAATATAAATAAATTTAAAAAGAGGACTATTGCAATAATCCAGATCTATCTATTATGTAACCACTATGAAGTAATCAGGGCCTGAACTAGAGCAGCAGCCTCATGAGCTCAGAGAAAGAAGCAGACAGGAGAGACATCATAGAGGTTAGATGAATAATAACTGGAAACTGATTGATTATTGCAGGTAAGAGAGGGCAAAGGGTTGAATGAGACATGTTCTCTGTAAGCCTAGGCTGTTTAAAGAGTATTTCTTCCCTTAATAGAAATAGGTAAGTGTGGAGAAAGGGAAGGTTTGTGTTTGGGAAGGAGAGAAAGAAGGGAGAGGTGAATAATCAGTTCTAATTGAACAAATTGAGTTTGAGATAACTATAGGCAGGTATATGCTGGTAAATGTTTAAGAACTGGCTTTCTGGGGGGAAATTTATATACAACACACTCTTAAGTTTAATTTGCATCATTGACATTTCCATCAATTTCTTAAGTCTAGACAATCAACAAAAGCATAATAAATCTAGCCCTGATTTGTAGTGTCTGTCAGTTTCTGAGGTATAAATGCTGACACTGAAAACTTAAAAATTATAGTGCTCACTCTCTCTCTCTCTCTCCCTCTGTCCCTTTCTCTGTCTGTCTCTCAGTCTGTCTATTTCTCTGTCTGTCAGCTCTGACTTGCCTGTATGAGCTGACTCCAGCACATTCTTAGAGGATATCCAGTAGGTGATGTCCAATAGGCTAATGGTGATGAAAGCCTGAAATTCTGTAAAGATATTAGAACTGTTTATATAGATCAAGGCATCATCTACATACTAACCAAATCCATAAGTGCCAACAAGGTCATCAAAGGAGAGAATATATAGAGGCATAAAGGAATGGATGTTCCTGTGAGCCTTTGGCAGGGAGGCAGATCATGAGAACCAGAGAAGAAAAAGCAGTCAAAAGGTAGGAGGAGTAAAGAGCAGTGTTAAAAATGCTGATGGAGCAGAGTATGCCCAGGAAAAGTAGGTGATCATCAATGCCAAATACTGCAGAGAGATCAAGACAGATGAGTAATGAGAAAAAGCTCTCCCATTCAGCAACTAAGAGAAGCTTGGTATCTTTGGAGAGAGCAGTTTTGGTTGAGTGGTAAGATCAGAATCAATATTATAAGTGGGAGCAGGAGTGGGTGGGAGGGGATGAGATGGAGGCAAGAAATATAAAAGGTTTTCTGCAAGTTTGGCTATTAAAGGGGAGAGATAGATGAATTTAAAATAATTATTTGCCAATAATTATTTTTAATTACCAATTAGGTGCCTGTTAGGCTATGTGTATCCTATCTAGAATATGACCATGGAAGGGGTGATGGTTGACACATTTCTACACTCACTTGCTTCCCCTTTCTGACAATAGTAGTCAAATCAGTCCCACTTTTGGGAAAGGCAGCTTGTCTGCCAACTGAACCCTGGTATAGCAGACACTGATCTTACCATCAACTTAAGTGGGAGTTCAGTGGGGAGGAAAGGAAGGAGTAGCAAGGTGGCACATTGGATAGACTGCCAGACCTAGAGTCAGGAAAACCAACACTTACTAGCTGTGTGACCCTGGGCATTTAACTTAACTGTTTTCCTCAGTTTCCTCATCCTTAAAATGAGCTGGAGAAGGGAATGGCAAACCACTCCAGTATCTTTGCCAAGAAAACACCAAATGCGGTCACAGAGAATTAGACACGTCTGAAAAATAACTGAAAGCAACAGCAGCAGGGAAAAAAAGAGCTCATCCTGATGATGGAAACTACATGGATTCTTCCCTGTCCAGCATCTGTTCCAATATAGGCCCTCACATCCCTTTCCCTACCTCTTTTGTGCAGGCTCAGCTAAAGGCTTAGAGGAGTTCTGCTACATTCAGGCACTGGAAACATCAGGACAGGTCACAAGCTTCACTTCCACTGCTTGGAGAGGTCCTGACTGGGAGTGGGTCCTAAAAGGTAGAGTGATAGAAGGTCAAACCCTCACTGGAACCCAGAAGTAGGAGTCAGAGCAACCCCACAATTTCCACATGTTTCCCTTTTCTTCTTCTTTGTGCCATGGTACCTAGTTCTGCCCAGCAGAAAGACATAGGAGATTAGGGAATACCCCCATTCCAATCTCATGCTAGCTTTATGATCCTGGACAAGTCACCTAACCTATGTGTGCCTCCCTTTCATGCCTATAAAATGAGGGGCTAGAGTGGATGGTTTCTAAGTTCCCTTCCACTTCTAAGTCTATAATCCTAAGATTCTGTGAGTCCCACTCCTGCTTTAAGACCATGGCCACTAGTCCCATCACTTCTAGGCAAACAGAGGGAGAAGAAATGGAAGCAGTGTCAGATTTTATATTCTTGGACTCAAAGATCACTGCAGATGGTGTCTGTAGCCATGAAATTAAAAGATGCTTGCTCCTTGAAGGGAAAGTTCTGGCAAATCTGGACAGCATATTAAAAAGCAGAGATATCACCTTACTGACAAAGGTCCATATAGTTAAAGCTATGGTTCTTCCAGTAGTAATGTGTGGTTCTGAGAGTTCTAAAAGGAAAGCTGAGCGCCATTAAATTGATACTTTCACGTTATGGTGCTGGAGAAAAGTTTTGAGATTCCCTTGGACAACAAGGAGATTAAATAAGTGAATATTTGAAGAAATTAATTCAGATTACTCAATGAAAGGAAAATTTCCAAAGGTAAAACAAATTCTTTAACCACATAATGAGAAGACAGGATTCACTGGAAAAGACTCTTATGTTGGGGAAGATGGAAGGCAAAATCAGAAGAGGACGGCAGAAAACGAGATGGATAGATAATGTTATGGAAACAACGAACATGAGCTCAGAAAGACTTTGAGAGATAGTGGAGGATAGAAAGGCCTGGCATGCTATGGTCCATGGGGTCATGAAGAGTTGGACGTGACTGAATGAATGACCAACAACCTAAGTCTTGGCTTAGATGAGAGGTGACAAGAATCTTACAAATGAACAACTGAAAGAAGAGATATCCAGTCATCTCACAAATCCCTAATTGTGATTCTGATGGGATAGGACTTATATTCACTAGTGTTGCCCTGAGGCAGCTTTTTCCCCCCATCCATAACTTGGAGTGGGCCCAAACTGCTCCTCCTTCCCTCCTTCAGAAAGGATTAGCTTTCCCTAAGAGGAGAAGGAAAAAATAATGTCCCTGGGCCCTTACTGTCCCTGCCTTTCCTGACACAACTTCTTGGTCAACTAAAGGTATAAAAAGTGCCAGCCAATTGCAATAAGGGATCCAACTTGGTGGATTTCTGAAAACCACTCAAGTCACCATGTCCATTATCACATCTTGCCCCAATTACCAGAACTCTGGCAAGAATCTTACTGACAATGACTAAGAGAGAGACCTCCATGTGACTGTCATAGTACAACCTATTTCCTTTTCCTTTAAAGAGATGTATAATGGAAGCATCCTTGAACTCCTGAGGGAATAACCTCCTCTTGCCATATAACCTGGAGAAGTTCATCAGTATTGTACATCAGTTTCATGATGGCACACTTGCATGGGTTCTAGATAATGGATGGTGCTCTTGTACTTTCCCAGTCACCAATGGAATGAAGCAAAACTGTGTGCTTGCTCTCATGTTTTTTAGCATAATGTTTTCAGCAATGTTGTTGAATGCCGTCAGCATGTACAATTATGGCATCAAGGTCAGCTGTCATATTGATGGTAAATTATTTAACTTGAAAAGGCTACAAGCCAAGACTAAAGGGGAAGGAGAGTTGGTGCATGACTTTTTGTTCACAGACGATTTGCATGCACTCAATGTAGCCTCTGAGGCTGAGATACAACAGAATATGGATTGATTCTTTGCTACTTGTACTAGTATTGGCCTGATAATTAACACGAAGAAAACAGAGACTCTCTGCCAGCCAGAACAATCAGTTATAGCAAATGAAGACATTTTGAATGCTCTGGATAAGTTCCCTTATGTTGGCGATACACTTTAGAGGAATGTACACATAGATGGCAAGGTTGAGCCATGCATTGCCAGAGTTAGCTCAGTGTTTGGGAGGTTTCAAAGGAAAGTTCAGGAGAGAAGAGGTAGTAGGCTGCCTACCAAACTGAAAGTCTACAGGGCCATTATACTGACTTCATTGTTGTATGCCTGTTTGCCCTGGACAGCATACCAGTGCCATGCCAGGAAACTGAGTCTTCCTTTTGAATTGTATTAGGAAAACTCTCAAGATCACCTGGCAAGATAAAGAGTTCCCAGATACTTAGGTCTTTTCTCAAGCTGAACTGCCAGACATTCAAACTCGACTACAGAAAGCATAGCTCTGATCATTGGGTCACATTGCTCAAATGTCAAACATATGTTTGCCTAAAAGACTAGTTTATGGAGAACTCACACAAGACAAGCACTCACATGGATGTCAGAAGTAATACGAAGACATTTTCAAGATCTGAGGAACTTTGGAGTCAATTGTGAGACATGGGAGACACTGGTACACTCAGCATGGTATGCCCATATCAAAGAAGGCACTGTGCTCTATGAGCAGAGCAGAATTGCAGTAGTTCAAACGAAATATGGTATGCACAAATTCAGAGACATCTCCACTCCAAAAGTTTCCATTTACTATCTGTGTATGTCCTGTGGTAAAGCCTTCCAAGGTCCTGTTGGTCTTCTCAGTCACAGTTCGATACACTCTAATGTGACATAGTGATGTTATTTTGGTTCTCTGAGCAGTCAGTTCAACAAGCAATGAATAATAGTAATAAAAATGAAAACAGTGGCAATAATCATTGTGGATATGTTTACAGAACTTTAGGATCTTACAAAGCTCTATGTATTTATTATCTCATTCGATTCTTTCAACAACTCTTTGAGCTATAGGCTACCATCATCCTCACTCAAGGAGAGGAAATTACTTGTCCAAGGTCACACAATTAGCCAGAGTCTGAGGCAACATTCAAAATAAGACTTTCCTGATTCGAAATCTAGCACTCTACACTTACCATATGCCATCTCCTTAAAATGGTGGCTACAAAATTAAAAAAAAATGTTGATGGAGTCATTAGGAACTAGCATGTAAGAGATGGAAGATCAGAGAGTTCTCACAATGCAGTGTGGGGGATGTTTCACTAAATTTGGCAGAAAGAGGAAAGGTAATTTGCTACCATCTTTAAAAAAAAGATTAAAGTATTCAATGAAACTAACCAAAGAATTGCTTTGATAGGTTTTCTTATGGGCACCTGATAGGTGTTAGAGCCTCGTTAATTTTTAGATTTAAAGGAAAAAAAAGGAGCTATGAGTGGCTGCAATTAGCTTCACAAAATAATGTCTTTAAAATTTAATTTTATGTTAGAATTTGCTAATTCAAAATGGAGTTAAGGATGAATCTTGAATATATAATATGGGTTACTCTGCCAACTTTCTATCTCTCTGCAATCTAACATGCAAAAAAGCATTTGTTCAGAAACATTCTCAATAAAATTAGCATCCATTCATTCCCACCAAATGTGGGAATAACAACATGCCTTAGATGTGATGTAATCATCAGAATAGCCCTTTCAAAACACTAATTTGACTCACAATAACAAGTAAATTTTTAGCAGACCTAAAAAGAAAGAACATTCACTTCTTGGCTTTATAGTCTCTAGCAAATAACATATTCAGAATGAATTATGAAATTTTAACATATGGATATTTTCACTTTTTGTAAACATGTTAGTTATTTCATTTGTGTAATCATACATCTTGTGAAAAAAAAAGGCAGAATATAAACCAAGAAAAAAACCCACCATTTTTACTAGCAGGGAGAAGAGTTCTTTAAGGAGAATATTCAAGTGTCAGACAAAATAGTTTAATTTTAACTCACATTCAGAGGCTTATTTTTACTTAGCTCTGGACATCAATTTTTCCTCCATGATGAACTTACTCAAGGGTCTAGATAGGAGTTGTATGGAATGGATCATTGGTGGTAATGTCTAAATCTAAAAGATCAGATTCATCAGAATATTTCATTTTTTTATTATCATTATTTCAAACATAGTGAATTTTATCAGTATGAGTACTTCCTTAATCAATACTGATTCAACCTTCTCTGGCCTGACTAGACAATGAATAAGTTGCATAACTTGAAAAAATTCGTTACCTGGTGGCCAATCAATGGAGGACAAACTCTCTCAACATTTGGCTAGCTTGGTCCCCAGACAACAGATGCACAGTCCATCACCAGGCTATATACTTAAAGCCTTTCCAAATAAATTGAAAGTTTATGCTCTGCATAACCCACAGTCACCTCAACACCATTATGAGGCTTTGAATTAGGACTTAAGTGGAGATTAAGTATTATTTACATTTCAATACAATCATATTTATTAACTTTTATCATGTATTTATTACATAAATATATAGTAAAATAGTTGGGTGACAGCTGCCATAGAAAAATCTTTCTTTAAATTCCTGCCCCAAAACACAAAGAGATGAAAAATTGCACGTAGCAAACAAGTCAGTATAGGGTGAGGGTCAATTTAATCAAAGTTTAAAGAAAAGTAAAGAATGGTGAGTTATCATGGGCTGGGGAGGGGGGAGTATATCAACCTACAAAATGTTGGCTCAAACTTTTCACCAAATTGTATTCATACTCCTACTACTGGCTTCTGTGGAAGAAGGTTGTGTGAGAAGGAGGCAGAAAAGAGAGAAGGAGTTGAGTTGACTAGGAAGAAAATTGTGTAGGTGATTGAGAGAGGTTTGGATTAATAAAGTAGGTTAGAGGTCAAATTTGAAGAGGTAAAATTTGCCAGAATTTAGGAGAATTTGAGGAAAACTTGAAGAATCATCTCTTAATCCAAGTGCTGGTATAGGGTTGTAAAAGGAAACAGGTCTAAAGACAATTAAGAAGGCTATAAAAAGATTAAGGTCAAGATTAAGGACTCAGAAGGAGGATTAGAGAATAGAACCTGGTGAGGCCTATTTAAGAAGGATAAAGGGAAGTTACTGGGTAAGAAAAACAAGGCAAATAAGGAAAAGTAAGTGAAATAATTTGCAAATTAAGCAAATAGACAGAGTAATCAGTGGAGCAAACTGATGATATATTTAAGAGGCTAGTGCAAGGTTAAGGGGGCAGTGAGTGTGACAGTGGAATTGCTGGGTTAACTGTAAAAAGGCTTAACCAGATACTTATGTTTGAGATATAAAATGCCACAAATAGTATTAAGAAACAAGCCTGAATAATCTCAAAAATTATGGAGATTAGGAGAAACTGTGCATTGAGCTGTCATTAGGCCATGTTTATACTTCTGCCACAGCCCAGTGACTATGACATGTGTTCCAATTATATCCCTTATCCCTTTCCTGAAGAAGAACAGGTAAAGGGACTTCAAGAATGCCTCTCCTCACTCCAGGTTGTTGGGAAGATTCCTAAAGGATACAGAAGTGAGGTACCAATGGGAAAGAGAGTGATCAGAGGTTAAAGAAGAGAGATTTGACTGTGGCAGGATGCAAGAGGGTTACACAGAGGAGAAAGGGAAGGAAAAAGACAGCTAGCTGTACATTAAGAGCCTAGTAAAGATTTGAGACTCTTTCACATTAAAGCTCAGAAGGAACAAAACTACTTTCCTCCTGAGAATGATATAATAGAGACAAAAAGCTATTTCTTCCTCGGGCCATATACCATACCATATACCAAAATAGCAGAGACTCTCCCAAGGAAGATGACAACTATTCATTTCTGGTGATTCACACAGACACAAACGATATTTCCAGTAGAAACCTAAAAAGTGTTGCCTGTGATTATGAAATCTTGGGCAAGAAATTGAAGACCACAGGGGCACAGTTTGTGTTTTCCTCACTGATATTCACTGAAGACAAGGATTGAAAAAGAGAAAAAAAAATTTAAAAATCAACTACAAAAGGCCTGGAATGTGATATTCCAGAAGGCAAGGGGACTAGGATTACAACTAGGAATCACCTACATGGCAAAACTGAGTATAATCCTTCAGGGAGGAAAAAAGATATTTAAGGAAAGGGAGGACTTTCAAAAATTCTTGATGAAAAGACCAGAGATAAATAGAAAATTTGACATTGAAACACAAGATTTGAGAGAAGCATAAAAAGGGAAAGATGAAGGAGTAATCATAAGAGACTCAGTAAAGTTAAACTCTTTATATTACTATATGGAAAGATAATACATATAACTCCTGAAAACTTTATTATTATTAGGGTACTTAGAAGGAGTCTACATAGACAGAGGGCATAAGTATGAGTCAATTTTTGGGGATGATCTCAAATTTAAAAAAAAATGAAAGCCTGAGAAAGAGGGATACACTGGGAGAAGGAGGAAGGGAAAAGCAGAATGGGGAAAAATGTTCTCACATAAGAGCTTTTAGAGTGGAAGGGAAAATGTGGGGGCAGACAATGCTTGAATCTTACTGGAACTGGAATTGATTTAAAGAGGGTATGCGTGTGTGTGCATGTGTACATACACATATATATGTATGTATGCATGCATGCACACACCCACATATAGAATAAGAGGGGAAAGGGATAAGAGATATAAGGGAGGGGGGATGATAAAAGGGAAGGTAGATTAAGGGAGACACTAGTCAGAAGTAAAACAGATTTTTGAGGAGGGACAGGGTAAAAAGAGATAAAAAAGGATAAAGAGAACAAAATAGGCTAGAGGGAAATACATAATAATCATAATTGTGAATGTGAATGAGATGAGCTAACCTATAAAATGGAAGCAGAAAGCAGAAAGTGTTAGAACGAGAATCTAGCAATATGTTGTTTACAAGAGACACACTTGAAACAGAATGACACACAGAGAGTTCAAATGAAAGGCTGGAGCAGTATCTATTATGCTTCTGCTGACATAAAAAAAGACAAAGGTAGCAGTCGTGATCTCAGATAAAGCAAAAGCAAAATCAGACCTAAGTAAAAGCGATAATAAGGGAAACTACATTTTGATAAAAAGGTACCATAGACAATTTAGTAATATCAAAACATTTTACAAGTTTCTCTGATAAAGGCTTACTTCTCAATTATACAGATGAGTCAAATTTATAAAAAATAAGAGCCATTCTCCATTTAATAAATTATCAGATGACAGAAACAGTTTTCAGAAGAAGAAATAAAAGCTATTTATAGTCACATAAAAATATTCAATCACTATTGATTAGAGAAAGATAAATTAAAACAACTCTGAAGTGCCACCTTACACCTATCAGAAATGACAAATGCTGGAGGGGTGAGGACAAATAGGCACACTAATAAACTGTTGGTGGGGTTGTGAACTGATCCAACCATTCTGGAGAACAATTTGTAATTATGCCCAAAGGACTACAAATCTACAAAACTAATCCCAAAGAGATAAAAGGAAAAGAAAAAAGGACTTATATGTATAAAAATATTTATACCATCTCTTTTTGTGTTGTTAAAAAATTAGAAATTGAAGGATGTTCATCAATTAGGGAGGGCTGAATGACTTGTATCATATGATTGTGATGGAATATTAGTGTGTTATAAGAAATGATTAGGGAGATTGTTCCAGAAATAAAACGAAGTGAAAACAACAATAACAACAAGAGATTATTGTGCAGAATAACAGCAATGTTGTAATGATAATCAACTGCAAAAGTCTTGGCTACTTTTATTAATACATAGATCTGAGAAAATTCTAAATGACTCATGATGAAAAACTGCTATCCAACTCTGGGTGCAAATTAAAGTGTAATGTTCTCAGTTTCTTCATTTTTTATTTTTGATTTGTTTTGTAATATGCCAAAAATGGAAATACATTTTGGATATTTCCACATGTATAATGAATTAATATAATTTACTTGCTTTCTCAGTGGGTAATGGAAGGGTGGGAAAAAGGGAGAGACTATGGAACTCAAAATTAAAAAAAACACTTAAAAATAAATAAACAATAAACTTCAAAAATTAAAATGAAATAAAATAGTTTTTTGAAAAAAGAAGAGAACTGCAGATCAGCAGAGCGTGGCATCTGGGAGTTGGACTTTGATTTCAGGATTATGGTTTAAAAATAGAGTTGACAAATTCCTGGACAAAGATAGAGCACATTTGGCAAAGGTTGAGAAAAACATTAAGAGAACCATTATCGACAACAACAACAACATAGCAATAATGATAAAAATAAAATGTGTTTAGTGTTTATGATGTGCCAGGCATTATACGCTAAGTGCTTTACAAGTATTTCATCCGCACAGCAACCCTGGGAAGTAGATTCTCTTGTTTTCTCATTTTACAGATGAGGATACTGAGGAAAATAGAGATTTAATAATTTGCCTAGGATCATATGGCTAATAAGTGTCTGAGGCCAGATTTGAACTCAGGTCTTCCTGCCTCCAGGTCTGGCACTCTATAGACTCGTATTTGCTAGGTGTCCTGCAAATCTAATCAATGGGACTTTACAATAAAAAAGAATGGGGGAGAAAGAAGACTGCTTACCTAAGCCTTACTAACTAGGTAATATAGAGGAAAAACAACTAAAAAAAAAAAGGAATTGTGGCTCCCATAAATTCACAGACGACAGAATCTAAGAAAGGAACCAGTAATAAAAACCCATGGCCTCAAATGTCTATATATACATTCCCACAATTTAAGCATCAAACAAAAGGAATTAGAGGTTTAAATGCAACCTGTCTAATTTGTCTTCCTAGGTATCACTGCTACTTAACATGATGACACATGATTGGATCATGGCTCTTATTCAAAAGAAACAGGATAAGAGTAGATATTATATGAGGAAGGCATATTAACATCAGGAAACCCAGAAGCCAGAAAGGGAGAAATCTGTTAGAAAGAATGCAGATGAAAGGAAAAACAGAAATGATATTGTAATTGTACTACAAACCACCTGGTCAGAAAGAAGAAATAGATGAGAAGTCTGGGAAACAAATCACAAACCTGGTATAAGAGGAATATTACAGTAATTAGAGGTGACTTCAATTATCTAGTTCTCTGCTGGAATTATCACTATTAAGAAGAGCAGTTAATAAATACTTTGACTTGCCTTAGTGATGATTTCATCCTCCAATAAGTTTACGTACTGACGGAGAATGTCAGAAATGCTAAAATGTAGGATGAGCTGAGAGATGAAAAAAAGAGCTTTTTGACTGTGGTAAAGTGTAGAATCAAAGAAGGAATAGACCACTTGCTTAATGGTGGATGAAACAATGATAACTGACAACAGAAAGAAAGACTGGTTGTTCAACTCATTTCATTTCTATTTCTTTGCAAAGAAGGAAAAAACCCGACTAACTAAAATATTTTCTTGCTTCATAAGTACCAGATAAGGAAAGTATGGCTATATAGGAGAGGGAAAGGGAGAGGGAGAGGGAGAAGGAGAGAGAGAGAGAGAGAGAGAGAGAGATGGAGAGGGAGAGGGAGAGGGAAAGAGGAGGGGGGAGACAGGAAGGGAGGGAGAGGGAGAAGGAGGAGGAGGAGGAGAAGAAGAAGAAGAAGAAGAAGAAGAACAGGAAGGGGAAGGAGGAGGAGGAGGAAAAGGAGAAGAAGAGGAGAAGCAAGAAGGGCAAGGGGAAGGGGAATGAAAAGGAAAGGAAGGAGGAGGGGGGAGAGAGAGGGAAATGAGAGAGAGAGAGAGAGAGAGAGATTTTAGTGGACCAAGATCTATATGAGTCAACAGTGTCATATGATGTCATCAGCCAGAAAAGATAATGAGATCTTGGTTTCATTAAGAGGGACATGGCTTCAAGGAACAAGAGGTGATATACTCTGTATACCTGTTCTCTACACTGTACTCTGCTTTCAGGATGGGCATCACAGTTTTTTAAAAATGATATTAATAAACTATAGAATGTACAGAGGGAGGCAGCTGGCATGACACAAGACATATCTATGATATATATGATTCTCTCAGAGGAACTTGACTTTTTTAATATTGAGAAAAGAACACTGTGAGGGGGTGAAGAGGACAGGGGAGGTTGTAGACATGTTAGCTTTCTTCAAGTATTTGAAGGATTGTCTTGCAGAGGAGAGATTGGATTGGTTCTTTTTTTCTCAAGACACACAAATTAGAAAAATGTGGGAAAGTTACAAAATCTAGGCTTAATATCAGAAAAAAGAAACCTCACTAACAGCTAGAATTTCCCAAAGGGAAACGAGCTGCCTATAGAGGGGGTAGGCTTTCCCTTCTTAGGTTCTTAAACAGAGGCTTGTTAGTTGATTACTTGTTAGGTAGCCATTCACTGTAAATGATTTTGACTAGATGGTTACTAAAGTCTCATTTCTCAAATACTGTGATTTTATGATTCATGACCCAAGGGAATATTTTAGGGAAAAGCAAATGACTGAAAATTGTAGATTATTTTGAAAATGAACCTGCAATTTCATTGATATAAGGAAATTACATGTACCAAAAGCAGATGAACAATTCTGCATCTTAAAGGATAAAGAACCATAGATCTAGCGGTGACCTTAGAGGACTTTTAGTCCAACCCTTTATTTAACATATAAGGAAACTGAGTTTGATGGAGATTAAGTGACCATTTGGGCCCTGAGAGGCTAAATAAGTTGCCCAAGATCATACAGTTAATATATGTCAGAGGCAGGATTTGAACTTAAGTCTCACTAAGGCCAGCTCTCTAACCACTGTAGACACCACCTTCATAACAGATACAGAAGTGATTTGTTATATGATATCCATTATATCTATTCAATTTGCTTTGTTATAGAGGGGGTAAAAGCATAAGTCCAGGTAATATCAATCAATTGTTATCTCATACTACTAATAATAACATAACCAATAGCGTCTAACATCCAGTACTGTTTATTACTATGAGTATCCTTACCCTAACTGTTACAGAGTACAAAATTGAGAGTCAGAGTGGTTACGTAACACAAGACAAGCCATAAAGCCACCATATAACAAATTCAATATTTCTCCCAAGGATTATGAAAATATTTTTGCATTTTCCACCACAAGATTGATTTTTTTATTCATTTCATAATATTGGACTACTACACAAAGGAATACACTATGAAGAAATACATACATTAAAAACCTATTTCAAAACTTGAGAATCAGTCTTAAAAATTAAGAGCAGTATGGTTCTTTAATATGAGAGATTTGACAACCAATATAAATTCTCTCCCAGCATCTAATATACCTTCATAGAGCAGCTTTATTCCACTCTGGGCAATCTAAGAAATAACGATAGGGGTAACACAGAGTAGTGTAATATAAAAAGCTCTGGATTCAGAAGCAGAAGACCTTGGTTCAAATCTCTGCTCTACTAACTGCCTGTGTGACTCCTATTTATAAAATGAGACAGCTCTTCCCTTGAACCATCCTAGGTAATCATTTAAAATGGTGAGGTACTCTCTTGACCCAGAGAACCCCACAAAACCATGCAAGTCAAGGAGTTCAAATCTCCAGGTCCACTTCAAGAACACCCGTGGAACAGCTCAAGCTATCTAAGGCATGCATATCTGAAAAGCTACCAAGTATTTGAAAGATGGCATACTGAGGAAACACTGAGGAAAAATGTATTTTCTTCCCTCGATATAATGGTGGAGTTGGCAGGTGCGCTCAGGCTAAGCAATGGGGTTGGACACAGGGTCAGTGGCCCAAAAAGAGTGCTGAATTCTTGCTGCATATGCTTAAAAATGCAGAGAGTAATGCAGAACTGAAGGGTTTGGATGTAGATTCTCTTGTCATTGAGCATATCCAGGTTAACAAGGCTCCCAAAATGCATGGTGTATTTACAGGGCTCATGGTTGAATCAACCCATACATTTCTCCTTGCCATATCGAGATGATACTTACTTAAAAGGAACAAATTGTTCCCATACCAGAAGAGGAAGTTGCTCAAAAGAAAAAGATATCCCAGAAGAAACTAAAGAAACAAAAACTCATGGCACGGAAGTAAATATGACATTAGAGTACAAATAAAAGTGAAATGAAAAAAAAATAAAATGAGAGAGTTGGGTCAGATGCTCTAACACTATTATTCTAGTCTTCCTCTTTTTTTTGTAAAGCACAGTAAGGATGTGCAAGACGTAGCTGAGACCCAGAAACTACTATTAATAGCTGGATATGAGCTACTGATTGGGCAATTAGGCAGCAGCATTGCCATGAGAACTGCTGTCATTTGTTTTGGGTACTTGAGTTATTCTCAAAAGCATGAAAAGAGAAAAGAAAAAAAATTTCTAAGCAGAAAGATTATTTTTTTAAATAGCCTATATAGGCAATAAATGATGCTACATGCATGCCTGAAGAAAAGAGATTCATCAAAAGGAAGGCATCTGGTTTTCCCTCAAAGGTTAAGATGGCAATAACATAATAATGAATAGCCACACAAATGCCATCCTGCTTACTCAGTATCATGCAGTGACATGTCAGCCTGGAACAACAAGTTCTGCCTCCACTCATCTCTCAGATTCTTTGTTTGAAAGGACATGGGGCTGGCATGAATGGAGAATCACCTTAGATGGCAGCCTTTTCACAGGATTTACAGATGTTCTTTAGTCACTAATAGAATCACAGATTTAGAGCTGGAAGGATCCCTAGAAGCATCTCAGGTTCAAACCTATTACTTTTTATAGATAAGGAAACTGAGTCACATGGATGTTAAATGCCTTGCCCAGGGTCACCTAGGTAGGAAGTCATCACTTTTTCTGCATGAAAGGATTCCACATCCAACCCAAAAATGATACAGAGTAAAACTCAAACATAGCTGACATAGGAGTTGCACATCCAGTTATTCTTTCTTCCTTTCCCATTGTGGTCCCTGGGCTATATAATTCTATTTCTGCCTCTGCTCCACAATATTTTCTTGGAGTCCTTTCAAAGTACAGCAATAGAGCAGTGAAAAAAAAACCACCCAAGGTTGGAGATTAGGATTCTCTTTTGGAGGCTAATTCATTGGGATGCTGTGAGTCAGTTCTACATTCAAATGTAGCCAATGGCTGAAATCTGTAGCTCTGGGTTTACATGGATTAGGTTCAAACAAGAGGCTTCTCATATATAATATTTTTTGGCTCACACTCATAAAGAGTTTTCCTTGGGAACAGGAGGATTTGGCTCTTGTCTAGGTCTCCAAAAACCAGAAAAGGGCTTCCAGCTCTCCCAAAAGCCCTCAGTCTTATTCCACATGAAATCTAGGACAGGATTTATTTCACCCAATAGAAAACACAACACATAAAGCATGCACACACTTGAACCCCTGAATGGTCAAAACAGCAATCTTTCCTTTTCCATTGAGCCTCTACGTTCTCTAGAGAAACTTCTACATAACTTCTAGACTTACAGTGTTATCCTCACCTTTAGGAAAGAGAGAGGGGAAGAGACAGAGAGTGAAATGAAGGCAGAGAGACACAAACAGACACAGAGACATAGAGAGACAAAGACAGAGAGACAGATACAGAGACACATAAAGAAAGAGGCAGAGAGGGAGGGAAAGGGGAGGAGGAGAAGAGAGAGAGGAAGAAGAAGAGAGAAGAGAGGAGGAGAAGAGAGGGGGGTGAGAGAAAGAAAGAAATAGATACTTCTGGACTTATAGTATTCCCATTGATCAAGTCTATAGAAGAAATTAGAGGGTTGTACCCTTTCCCACAAGACTGGCGTCCATATAACTCAGTTTCAGTGATGGGCACAATCCAGGTTTACCCCCTCCATATCATCTTTTGATTCTTTGATATTCCTCAGTTCTTGCTTGGTTCTGGAAATCTTCAACTTGATGTAGAGACTAGCATTGTCCAGGAAATTCTACTCTATATTCAGGAGACTTGGACATGACCTTGATTCACTTGTACAGAAACCCTTCAGCCATTCATTCACTATTCTACTCTTGCCATTCCCTTGTCCTTGTAGCTTCTGGTTTGGATCAGGAAGTCTCCAGTTTTACCAGTATATATCTCTGCAGGTACTTGATTCTTTGAAGGAGCCCTATAGATTTAAATTGAGTCTGAGATTCTGCATGTAGCTGCCCTCTTCTCTGCATCTGCCCAGCTCTGATGTACTCTCTCTTATAAAGACCAAGTCCAAGGGCATAACTCAGGCACAGGCTAGAAATGCTTCAATAAAGCAACATCCATGATGTTGATGGAGAGGTTTTCATCTCCTATACAGAGCCATCTTTAATCCTTGCACAAAACTTTAACCAGCTGAATTGAATTAACTCCTTTTGTTTAGAAAAGTCCTACTATTTCTAGCATTTTCTCAGGTATTCAGCTACTTTTTCTCCAAATGCTCTCAATTTACTCAAAGTTAGTAGTTCTTGGTTCAAAACTTACTGATTAAATTCTAACTTCTAAATAATAATTTTTTGCATGCCTCTCAGTTGTGATTAGAAATGTAAACTCTTTGAGGATAATGATCTCCTCACCTCGCTTTTTATCTTCAGAGAACTCCACAATGACTGGTACAAAGTAGGCATCTGGTAAATGATTGTTGATTGATTGTTATTGGACATACTGCTCTCCCTCCTCTGCTCTGATTATGGACCTTCCTGGCTCCCTTAAAATCCCAATTCAAATCCAACCTCCTATAGGAAGCCTTCCTCAACTCTTTGTAATTCCAGTGTCTCCTTTCTGTTAATTATCTATGATTTATTTCTTACTTTGCATGTACTTGTTTGCATATTGTTTCCCCCATTAGATTGTAAGCTCCTTGAGGGTAGGACTCTCTTTTGCCTCTTCTTGTATCCTCAGTTCTTAGCACAGTGCCTGGTACATAATAGATGCTTAATCAATATTTATTCATTGAATCATCAGCAGGAGAACAAACAGACATGGCTGGGACCATCTCTCATGCCTGAAATGCATTCTCTCCTCACTTCCATCTCACTGAATTCCTCTCTTCCTTCAGTAAGCAGTTCAATCACCATCATCCACAAAATACCTTTTATGATCCCCTCACCTTCTGTGCTAACCACCTTAGGCTTATTTTGTATGGTTCTATAAATATACATAAATGTTTGTATTGGATCTCCTGGCATATGCTTTTTGGAATCTGGGAAAATTTCACCTCTGTCTTGGTATCCCACCCCCAGCACTATGCCTGACACATATTAGGTATTTAATAAATATCTGATGATTGATAGCTGAAGATAAAATGATTAAATAAACCAAACTGACAGGCTACAGTCTCCTATACTCTTGAGCACTATATAATTTAGGCACTGACATCTGCAACCCAAGAAATCTATATATTCATCAATGTTAGAACTGTTTCAGTTTGTGACATATTGTATACACTTCCTCCACTCTTCATCTTTACATTCACTAATATATTAAGATACAGGCTTTATATACTATTTTCCAGAATATGTATTATGCTCTTTTTATCCTCAGCTCTACCACATCCCTGAATTGTCTCCAGTTTTAGGGAACTAGCAGAGTAGCTTGCTCTTCATTTTACAATATAAGCTACTATTAATCACCATCATTTCCATTGGCTTTAAATAGCCTGTTTCAATTGAATTCAAACCACTGGGTTTGAATTCGTGTGCTATGGACTAAAACAACAATAATGATGATAAGGATAACAACAGCTAGCATTTATATAATGTTTTAAGGTGTAAAGAACTTTACATATGTTATTTGATAGTCACAAAATCCCTGTGAGGAAAGTATATATCATCATCATCATTATCATCTATATTTTACAGATGATGAAACTAATACTAAGAGGGATTAAGTGATTTGTCCAGGCTCACCAGGTAGTAATTGTATGAAGCAGAATTTGAACTCAGGTCTTCCTATCTGCAATTTCAATACTCTATCTACCGTACTGTTTATAGGGATTTATATCATTATATGTTTTCAGCTGAAGGGTAAGAAATATGCAATAGAAGCTACTAAGCTGTTAGCCGTCAAATCTTGGCAGGCTAGAAGAGAACACTAAATATCACAAATAAAATATTTTTATTTGGAGTTTTGAGGATTTAAACATCTCAACAAGGAAAGGGAAATGAATTGAAGCTACCATATTGATGGATAGAGATTCAGCTGATGAGCTGTGTCTTAGACACTACATCAGATAAAAATATGGTCACTAAAAATAACAAATTATGTTCTTGCTTCATATTACTCAGAAGATGGCACAAATACTTTTATTGGTTGGGGAAAGAAAAGGCAAAATAAATTGCTTTTTTACGGATGTCTTCTGCACTGTTATGATTTGTACCTTTTTTTAGTAACAAATGATTGTTTTGGAGTTTTTAGCCAACCTTTATTTTATTATGAAGAGGTTACACAGAGGGTATTTTTCATTTTAATTTTGTTTTCCTTTTAAGCAAGACAGGGATTTTGAGATGATCTAGCCTAATTTATAGATGAAACAACTGAAAAATGGAAAAGTGACATGATTTGCCCAGGATCACAAAGGTAGTGAATCAGATGGAATTATAGAACAGGGTACTTTTCCACTATGCTACCTCCCATTTGTTTGAAAGTAAAATAAATAGACAGACAAATGAATAAATGAATGAATTAATATTACTTTTGCTCATTTTACTTTATTTCCTCCCCTCCCTTTATTTTTGAGACTAGGTCTCCCTATCTCACCCAGCCTGGAAGTACATTGACCATTCACAGGTGAGATCCCCATGGGAGAATATGGTTAGAAGTCATGCTCTGCCAATTAGAGAACTTGGTGGTTTGCACATTTACGGTTCCAGAGCAGAAGAGACATTTAAAAGAGAGGGCACAGAAGACTATGTCCTGGGACCCAATAGCAGTTCTAATTTTTAGATGTCTATAATGGGAAGAATAATACTTTTATTAGCCACCTAATAGAATTGTTACTAATAAAAGAGTTTGAAAGGTGACCAATGCTATAAGGGAAAAATTGTTATAATCTTTGTAAATTTTTGTTTTTATTATTATTCAAGGTGATCACTACTCAAGTAGGAAAGGCAGGTAGGAAGAAAGACACCACTCAACGTGTGATCGGAAGAGTATTTAATACAGAATCAGAAGACCTGGATTTGGAACCTGGCTCAATTACTCAGTATTTCTTTAACCCTGGGCAAGAAAATTCCTTCCATCTCTGGGCCCGTTTCCTTTCTGGAAAAATAAGAAGATAGTCACTCTTTGCACATAATAGGATGGTATACTTAGAGAATCCTAGAGAATCAAGTAAAAAATTACTTGAAATAATAAACAAATTTAACAAAGTTGCAGGATATAAAATAAACTTTGGCATTTTTAATATGTTACTGATGCAGCCTAACAGTAAGAGATAAAAAGTGAAATTCCATTTAAAGTTACTATAGACTATACAAATATTCCAAAACAAACCTAGGAACCATTTGAACACAATTACAAGACACTTTTCAGACAAATAAATTCAGTTCTAAATAATTAGAAAAATATCATGCCAAGCTAATATAATAAAAATGACAATTCTACCTAAATTGAATTACTTATTCAGTGCCATATGAATCAAACTACAAAAAAAAAACCAAACAAACTATGTTTTATAGAGCTAGAAAAATCAATAAAAAATTCATCTGGAAGAATAAAAGGTCCAGAATATCAAGAGAATTAATGAAAAAAAAATGTGAGAGAAGTTGGTTTAGCTGTATCAGATCTTAAATTGTATTATAAAGGAGCAATCATCAAAACTACTTGGTACTGGCTAAGAAAGAATGGTGGGTCACTGGAACAGGTTAGTTATACAAGATACAACAGTCAATGACTATAGTAATCTACTATTTGATAAATCCAAAGACTCCAGTTTCTGGGATAAGAAATTACTTTTTGACAAAAACTGCTGGGAAAACTGGAAAATAGTATGGCATAGACCAATGTCTTACAATATACACCAAGATAAAATCAAAATGGGTACATGATTTAGATATAAAGGCTGATACATAAGCAAACTGGGAGAGCAAGGAATAGTTTACCTGTTAAATCTATAGAGAATGGAAGCATTTATCATCAAATGAGAGATAGAGAACATTATGAACCACAGAATGGGTGATTTTAATTATATTAAATGGAAAAGTTTTTGCTTAAACAAAGCCAATAAAACCAAAATTAGAAGGGAAGCAGAAAGCCAGGAAACATTTTTCTTTTAAAAACAGTGTCTCTGATTGAGACATCATTTCTAAAATATATAGAGAATTGCATCAAATTTATAAGAATAGCAGTCATTCCCCAGTTGATAAATGGTCAAATGATATTTTAATCATTTTTTCAGTTTTCAGTTTTCAGAGGAAGAAATGACAGCTATCTATAGTCATATGAAAAAATGCTCTAAATGACTATTGATTAGAGAAATGCAAATCAAAATTATTCTGAGGTACCACATCATACCTATCAGATTGGCTAACAGGACAAAAGAGGAAAATGATAAGTGCTGGAGAAAATGTGGGAAAATTAGGACACTAATGCATTGTTGGTGGAGTTGTGAATTGATCTAACCATTCTGGAAAGCAATTTGGAACTATGCCCAAAGGGCTATAAAATTGTGCCCACCATAGGTCTGCAAACCAAAGCAATCACAAAAGGTGAAAATGTGCAAAAATATTTTTAGAAGCTCTTTCTGTAGTGGCAAATAATTGGAAATTAAGGGAACACCCACCAACTGAGGAACAGCTGAACAAGATGTATTATATGAATGTAATGGAACACTATTGTTCTTTAAGAAATGATGAGCAGGTGACCTTCAGAAAAACCTGGAAAGACATGAACTGATGCTGAGTGAAATGAACAGAACAGGAGAACCCTGTACACTGCAAAAGCCACACTGTGTGTAACTAACCTTGACAGACTTAGCATTTCTTAGCAATGCAAGGATCTAAGGCAATTCCAAAAGACTCATGATAGAAAATGCTATCCATATCCAGAGAAAGAACTTTGGAGTCTGAATGCAGATAGAAGCACACTCTTTCCTCTCCTTTTCTTTTGTTAATGGTTTGGTTTCTTCTTTCTTGTGGTTCTTTCCATTAGTTCTAATTCTTCTTTATATTATGACTAATGTGAAAATATGTTTAATATGAATGTACAAGTACAGACTACATCAGACTGAATGCTGTCTTGGGAAGGGAGGAAGAGAGAGCACAGGAGAAAATTCAAAACTCAAAATTTTATGGATGTGAATGTAAAAATTAAAAATGAATTAATTAATTATTGTAAAAAATAAGAAGATAGGACTAGATGACCTCAAAGTTACTTTCTAACTTCTACATTTTGTGATTCTAAATTCTTGAAAATCACCTCATGCTGAAATGAAAAAAACTGGCATTCAGGAAAGTCTTATATATAAGTAGTGCTTCCACGTTATGGGTTTGTGCCTAGAAATGAATTTGATTTCAACAAATATTTGTGACAAGCACTATGCTAGGTACTTAGGATATAGAGGCAAAAAAATGAAAATGGTATCTGCCCCCAAAGACCTTACAATCTACCTGGGAGAAACAACATGTAATGTGGGCATGGGTATGTATAGACACATGTATGTGTAAATGTATGTATATGTGTGTGTGGGTGCATGTGCATGTGTATACAAAACAGACACCAGATGATTGGAGAGGAAAAAGCACTAGTAGCTAGAGGAATCAGGGAAGGTTTCTTAGAGAAGGTGGGCTCTAGCTGATCCTTGAAGAAAACTAGGAATTTAGGGATTCTGAAAGACGGAGGTACAGAGGAAATGTGTTTTAGTCATTTGTGTCACTGTGCAAAGGCACCCAGAGAAAAGAGATGAGGTGTTAAGATCTAGCAACATCAATAAGGCCAGTGTGGCTGGACCACAGTGCCTAAAGGAGAGCAATGTACAATAATGACTTGGGACTCAGGGGCAAATAGCTTTACATTCCAAACAGAAGCAAGACTTAGAAGATCTAATTCATGGAATTTTTACGAGGGCTCAAAAAGCTTAAAGCTTTGATACATGTATAATGCTTTGCAAAACTCACAGTGCTATAAAAATGAAAGCTGTTATTCTTGGGAGACTGCATTGAACTATCAATGGAGCAAGGAAATCCTGTGCTTAAGCTCCATTCTGACGTCACTGGCTGTGTGACTTTGGACATTTCACTTGACTTCTCAATCTATAGGCAACATTCCAAGACTCTAAAGTGCAGAAAAAGTCAATTGACATGCATTGTTGGGGGGGGGTTTATTGCTTTCCCCCCCCCCCATCTCTGAGTACTCTACACCACTGGTATCAAACTCAGATAGAAACAGGGGACACTAAACCTTACATAAGAATCCCTGTGAGTCATACATTGTCTTAGAAAACTACACATTAACATGATTTATATTCTACTGTATTTTTATTTATTTGGTTAAATATTTCCCAATTACATTTTTATCTGGCTCTGACCACTCTTGGGAGTTGGGGTCATTGGCATCTCATTTGCCACTTCTGCTCTACAGCAATGAAATGAAAGGAACAACCCTCACTCTTCTTATAATAGACTTGTTAATAATAATAGTGAACAGCACACGGAATCCTCACAAATAGGAGCCAACTTGATTTAATTTATAGCCTCTAACCAGTGGTTCTCAACCTTCCTAATGCTGTGACCCTTTAATACAGTTCCTCATGTTGTGGTAACCCCCAACCATAAAATTATTTTCGTTGCTACTTCATAACTATAATTTTGCCACTGTTATGAATTGTAATGTAAATATCTGATATGCAAGATGTATTTAAATTGAACATAACCCACAGGTTGAGAACTGCTGCCCTAAGCTTTTCAAATATTGCTTCCTCTTTGAATTTTGTTCAGTAGACTTAGTACTCATGAGGATAAAAACATTATTAACACAAAGGAATGTGGTCAGAAGGGCTAAGGGCATTGTTTTCCTTTTTCAAAATGACCATAATCTTGTAACTAGTTGCTTAAATAAGCAGGAAAAGCAAAGCCATATAAGCTCAGGTATATTCTTTTCCATAGTACCCAACCCACTTTTTCCCTTCCAACTCAATTTTTTACACATTATTTTAATCATTACTAACTGCTGACAATCTATTTCCAAAAAGGAACACATTGATTTTTTAAAACTAGCCCACTTGGTTTTTGATTGAATGCTTGCTTGTGCTCAGTTAAGATATCTAGATAATTTTCTACAGAGATTGAAAACTTGATTTGATTCCCTCATTTACTTATATAATTGAGTTTTCTTCCTTCCTAAATGAACCACCCTTTACTTGTTCCAATCCAACCTCATCTTGTTTATAACTACCCATATCTTAAGCTAGTCAATTAAATTAAATATTTTAATTCTGTTTTTAAGGCATCATTGGAAAGCTTATTGATATACCTAATATTTGAAACATCATAAGACATGAGTCTTTTGGTATTTTATCAACATGTGTTTCTAAAGATTCAGACATAACAACTAGAAAACATATGAAGGGGAGGAGAAATTAACAGTAAGAAAATCAATTAACCAAGACTTACAACTACCTGCCATTATTACTCACTGAAATAATCAAGTTATATCTCAAGTATACAATATAACAGTCATGACACACTTAATAAAAATAATCCAATTAGGGCTGATATATTCTGATTTCTTTCAAAATGTTATTGGGAAAATCATTCACTGGAGTGGAAGCCAGTAGGCCACTAATAAGATCATGTCAAGGTTCCTTTCCTTCTTCATTATTTTGGTCAATGAATTCCAACCTAATGAAAAGGAAGAAATCTAAAATTGACTGCCTGACAGCCACATTATATAAGGCTATAGTATCAAAAGGAGCTTTTTTTTTTAAACTTTTGTCTCTTCTTTAAAAAAGAAAAGAGACGAAGTTTTTTCCCCAATTTTTTTTAAATGTTTGTATTTGAAGTTTTGAATTTCAAATTCTATCCCTCCTTCCCTCTCTCTCTCCCTTCCCCCTTCCCTGAGATGGTAGACAATCCGATGGTTATACATATGCAATTATGCAAAATACTTCCATATTAGTCATTTTGTGTACAAGATGACTTGAATAAAAGAAAAAAAGATAAAAAAAGAAAGGGGAAAAATAGCATGCTTCAGCCGCTATTCAATCAGTATCAGTTCTTTATCTGGAGGGAGATAGTTTACTTCATCCTTTGAGATTACCTTTTAGATCACTGTATTGCTGAGAATAGTTAAGTCATTGGCAATTCTTGACCAAACAATATTGCTGTTACAATCTACAACAACCCCTGGTTCTGTTTACTTCACTCAGCATCAGTTCATATAAGTCTTTCCAGGTTGTTCTGAAATCATCCTGCTTGTCATTTCTTACAGCACAATAATATTCCATTACAATGATATATTACAGTTTATTTAGCCATTATCCAATTGAGGGATATCTCTTTGATTTCCAGTTTTTAGTCACCACAAAAATAGCTGCTTTAAATATTTTCAGACAAATAGGTCTTCCCCTCACCCCCTTTTTTGGATGTCTTTGGGATATTTACTTAGCAGCGATGTTGCTGTATTGAAGGGTATGCACAATTCTATAGCCCTTTGGGCATAGTTTCAAATTGCTCTTCAAAATGATTGGATCAGTTCACAACTCCACTAGCAGAGCATTAGAGTCCCAGTTTTCCCACATACCCTCCAACAGCTAACATTTTCCTTTTGTGTCATATTAGCCCCTCTGATAGGTGTGAGGTAGTACCTCAAAGTTGTTTTAATTTTCATTTCTCTGATCACTAGTGATTAAGAGTATTTTTTCATATGACTATAGGTAGCTTTGATTTCTTTGTCTGAAAACTGCCTATTCAAATCCTTTGACCATTTACCAACTGAAGAAATGACTTTTATTTTTTTTATAAATTTGACTCAGTTCTCTATATATCTGAGAAAGAGGCCTTTATCAGAGATACTTGCTGCAAAAAATATTTCAAAGTTTTCTGCTTTTCTTATGATTTTGTTGCATTGGTTTAGTTTGTACAAAAACTTTTAAATTTTATATAATCAAAATTATCTACTTTATATTTGTAATTCTCTCTATATCTTCTTTGGTCCTACATTCTTCCCTCACCTTATTTAACATATAAACTATTCCATGCTCTCTTAATTTACTTATCTGTATTATTATCCTTTATCTGTAAATCACATACCCCTTTTGACCCTATCTTGGTATACAATGTGAAATGTTGGTCTATATATAATTTCTGCCATACTGTTTTCTAATTTTCCCAGCAGTTTTAAGTCCAAATAATAAAGCTTGGATCTTTAGGCTTATCATATACTAGATTATTATGGTCGTTTACTACAATGTAATTTGTACCTAATATATTCCACTGCTCCAGCTCTCTAATAACAGAGTGTTCTGATAATTACTGCTTTATAATACAGTTTGAGATCTGGCATGGTTATATCACCTTCTTTTGCATTTTTTTCCCATTGATTCCCTGGATATCTTAGAGAATTTGTTCTTCCAGATGAATTTTATTATTTTTTTCTAGCTCTAAAAAATAATTTTGGATAGTTTGCTTGGCACAGCACAGAATAAGCAGATTAATGTAGAATTCTGATTTTTATTATATTGGCTCAGCCTACCCATGAACAATTCATATTTTTCTAACTTATTCATGTGAAAAGTGTGTTATAGTTATGTTAGTGTGTTATAGTTAGTGTGTTATAGTTCTTGTGCTTGTCTTGGCAAGTAGACTTAAGAATTTTTTATTGCTTACAGTTACTTTAAATGGAATTTCTCTATCTCTTACTATTGGACTTTGTTGGTAATATATAGAAATGCTGATGATTTATGTGGGTTTGTTTTGTATCCTACAACCTTTATAAAGTTGTTAAAAAATTTCAAGTAGTTTTTTTAGTTGATTCTCTAGGATTTTCTAAGTATAACATAATATGATCTGCAAAGAGTGATAGTTTTGTTTCCTCACTGCATATTCAAATTTTTAAAATTGTTTTCTTCTCTTATTGCTATCACTAACATTTCTAGTACAATACTGAAGAATAGAGGTGATAATGGGCATCCTTGCTTCACCCCTGATTGTACTGGGAAGGCTATTGGATTATCTCTGTTACAGATAATGCTCGCTGATTGTTTTAGATAGATAATGCTTATCATTTTAAAGTAAGTTCCATTTATTCCTATGCTCCCTAATGTTTTTAATAGGATGAGTGGTACATTTTGTCAAAAGCTTTTACTGCATCTATTGAGATAACCATATGATTTCTGTTGGTTTTATTACTGATATGGTCAACTATGCTGATAGTTTTCCTAATATTGAATCAGTCCTGCATTCCTGGTATAAATCTCACTTCGTCATAGGTTATGATCCTTGCGACATATTGTTGTAATCTCTTTGCTAGCATTTTATTTAATTTTTTGCAGCAATAATCATTAGGGGAATTCATTTATAATTTTATTTCTCTGTTTTGACTCTTCCTGGTTTGGATGTTAGCACCATATTTGTGTCATAAAAGGAATTTGGTAGGACTCATTTTTGCCTATTTTTCCAAATAGTTTATATAGTATTGGGATTAATTGTTCTTTAGTTGTTTGGTAGAATTCACTCATGATTCCATCTAGCCCTCAGGATGTTTTTTTTTTCCTTAAAGAACTCATTGATGGTTTGTTCAATTTCTTTTTCTAAGATTGGATTATTTAAGTATTTTATTTATTCTCCTGTTAATCTGGGTAATTTATATTTTTGTAGACATTCATCCATTCCATTTAGATTATCAAATTTATTAGCACATAATTGGGCAAAATAGCTCATAACAATTGTCTTAATTTCCTCTTCATTGGTAGTGAATTCACTCCTTTTATTTTTGATACTAGTAATTTGTTTTTTCTTAATCAACTTAACAAATTGTTTAATCTATTTTATTGGATTTTCATAAAACCAGCTTCTGGTTTTATTTATTAATTCAAAGATTTTCTTACTTTCAGTTTTATTAATCTTTCCTTTGATTTTCAGTATTTCCAATTTGGTGTTTAATTAGAGATTTTTTAAATTTGTTTTTTGGAAAGGTTTTTTTTTAAAAGTATTTTTGTTAACATGTCCAATTCATTGATCTGCTATTTATTTATTTTATCGATGTAAGCAATTAGAGATTTAAAAAATTCCCCCTAAATTCTGCTTTGGCTGCTTCTCATAAATTTTGGTATGTTGTCTCACTATTATCTTTCTCTTTGGTGAAATTATCAATTGTTTCTATGACTTGTTCTTTGACCTAATTGTTTTTTAGGATTATATTATTTAATTTTCAATTAATTTTAATATCTCTTTCCATTGCCCATTATTGAATGGAATTTTTGTTGCATTATGATCTGAAAAGGATGTGTTTACTATTTCTGTTTTTCTGCATTTGGTTGGAAGGTTTTTCTGTCCTAATAGATGGTTAATTTTTGTGTAGGTGCCATGTACTACTGAGATAAAGGTATATATCTTCCTATTCCCATTCATTCTTCTCCAGACATCTATCACACCTAACTTTTCTAGAATTTTATTCACTGCCTTAACTTATTTTCTTGTTTATTTTTTGATTAGATTTATCTAGTTCATATAGGGGGAGGTTGAGATCCCCCAGTAGTATAGTTTATTATCTATTTCCTCCTGTAACTCATTCAATTTCTATTTTGCCCTCTGGTTCTAATATATGATTAAAAAATAATCATTTCTTGAAAAATGTTATCCAGACTTTTTTTTTTAATCATAACTTTCAGGTAGCCCAATAATTCTTATATCCTGGATCTATTTTCTAGGTCAGTTGTGTTTCCAACGAGAAATTTCACATTTTCTTCTATTTTTTAAAAACTTTTTTGATTTCTGTTTTATTGTATGTTGATGCCTCATATAATATCTGGATGTCTCCATTAGTTTCCACTTTTTCAATTCTAATGTTTAAGGAATTTTCTTTAGTGAGTTTTTTGTGCTTTCTTTTTGATTTGGTCAAATCTATTTTTTAGAATTTATATTTTTCAGTAAATTTTTGTATATCTTTTCCCATGCTATTGATTCTTTTTTTTTTCATGATTATCTTGCATTACTCATTTCTTTTCCCAATTTTTCTTCTACTTCTTTAATTTGTTTTTTAAAATCCTTTTATAGCACTTCCAGGAATTCTTTTTGGGCCTGAGATCAAATTACATTTTTCTTTGGGGTTTCACTGTAGCCATTTTGACATTATTGTCCTCTTCTAAGTTAATGCCTTGATCCTCCCATAGTAAATTCCTATAGTCGAGGTCTTTTTTTCTCATCTTTTCTGCCTTTTTTTTTTTTGTGACGTGGTGCTTTTTTGTGAGAGTTGGGCTCTGTTCCTGCACTATTCCATGCTTATTTTTCTCAGGCTCTGAGCCTTACTGCTGGCTTTCATGGGCTTCAAGGCTTAGCTTATTGCTTTCTTTGGAGGGTAGGCAACACTTACTGCTGCAGGATGGGGCCTCCCTGCTGGCATCCCCTGGGTGTGGGGGTTAGCTGCTGGTTTATTCTTGAGATGGGACCTTGCTATTGGGTTGATTACAGAGTCTTTCTCCTAGCTGGCTCTGAAAGAGGGATCTTGTTGCTGGTCTGCTCCAAAGGGTGGGGCCCTGCTGTTGGATTTCTATAGAAACAGGGTTTCTCTACCCCCAGGGTCTGGGTCTTGCTGCTGGCCAGTGAAGGACTTCATTATTGGTCAGCATTGGGGTCAAGGGCTAGCTGGTGGCTTGTGCTAGGGGTGGGGTCACTGGGATGGGGCCTTGCTCAGTTGCACAGACTGCCACTTGTCTAGGGAGTTGCTGGTTTACAAGAGGTCATGGCCTCACTGGTGGACTGCCTTAAGCTTAGAGCGTTGCTGCAGGTGCCCTGCTGTGAGGCTGGCTACCTATCTGGCTGGCTGGCTGCTAATGCTCTTGGATCTTGCTCCCCTCCTACTCCAGTGAAACAGACCTTTTGTACTAGCCTAGTAAGCTGCTTCCCTGCTCCTAGATCTAGTTATTTGGAGGGGAACTTGGGAGGGCTTCAAAGGTTTCTTCTCTCATTCCACCGTGTGTGTGCACTGGTAGTAAGATGAAATTTTAAAATTGGTGATGTCAACTATGGCACACATAATAAAAATATCCATCATGAATCCTTGAACTCTTCCTGAATGAAGACCTACAGGCCAGCCATCAATAACATTTTCCTTTCCTAGAACATGAGAATGTTTGATTGCCAGGAAGCATTGTCTGCCAAACAACCCAGAATCTGCCAGTGAACTCAGAGAAAAGTCTTATTATTTGGGTGTTTGGTTTGCAGGGATTTCAGCTGTCAAGAGAAGATCACTGAGTTAAAATATTGGGTTGGCTCTTAGAGTTATTAAACTCTAGGAAGAAATTCTCAAGATAAGACATAGAATTACAAATTTAGTATTGACAAGGACCTTGCATATCATCCAATCCTCACCTATGAGGGCTTTAAACTGGCCTATTTCTATCAAGAGCATCACCATCATCCCAGGCTCATAACATAGTTGTCATCTTCTACTCTTCAGCCTCTCTCATCAAATCCATATCCGATCTGTTGTCAAGGTCTATTGCTTTTGCCTTCACAACATCTCCTCCATATGCCTCCACTCCTACGTAGGCCTATTCTTCTCTTCTGATATTGCCACCATCCTAGTACAAATTCTCATTACTCAATACTAGGACTATTGCAATAGCCTGCTGTTTGGTACCCTTACCACAAATCTCTCTCCTCTCCAGTCCGCCCTCTACTCAACTTTCAAAATGATCTTCCTAAAGCACAGATCTGACCATGTCACCTTCTCCCCCCAACTTAACAAATTCCAGTAGTTCTCTATCAGCTTTGTTTGGCATTCAAAGTCCTTCAAAACCTGACTATACTCCTCATCTTTCTGGTCATCTTGCATCTTAAGCTCTACTTCTACCACATACTTTTTGATCTAGAGACACTGACTTCCCTTCTGTTACTTACATAAGTAGCTCCATCTCCCAACTCCAGGCATTTTCATTGATTGCTCCCATGAATAAAATGCTCTCTCTCCGCATCTCCACCTTCTGGCTCCCTTTCCATCTGTCAAGTCCCAGTTAAAATCCTACCTTCTATAGGACACCTTTTCTGGTCCCCTTCAATTCTAGTGCATTCCAATTTATCACCTATATAGCTTTTTGGTACATCGTTGTTTGCCTGTTGTCTCCCCCATTACATTGTGATCTCCTAGAGAGCAGAGACTGTCTTTTGCCTTTCTTTGTATCCTACATTTGGCATGGTACCTGAAACATTGAGGGCACCTGACAAATATTTATTGACCGATTAGAAATGGATTCCCCAAGGTCACCCTGCAGAGCTGGCGTTACTTGCCGAATCTTCACACTACTTCCCTAGCCCTATTTCACCTGATCAATAAATATTTTCAACATGCAAATTGATGGTCAGGAATAAAAGATGAGTGAAATAAGGCTGTTCAGCTCCATCACGGTACTTTGAAATAGAATAAAGCATCTCAACTTGGAATGAAACCTTGAAAAAACTGTCTAATCTGGGTGAATGGCTTAAAAATATAATTGCCTTCTTCAAAAACTCAGGGTTTAGTTAAAAGTCCTTGGCCAATGTGTATCAATGACCTTCATGAACACAGTATCTTAACAATATCTAGCGTGTTGTGTTAGAAATGCTATAAAGTTCAAGAAGATGTATTTGATAAATCTCTAACCTTCACTTAATCTATGTTCTGTTATGTTATGTTAACCTTGCCTTGCACATAGCTTCCTTTTGAGATACTTTGAAAGTCTGGAGTTGCATTAAAAAAACAGACAAACAAACAAAAAAAACCCAACCCAACACATATACGGAAGAGAATAGAGTCTGAAAATCAGGGAGCTTAACCACTTTCTAAGCATATTTTATTTTGTATTTAGTTTTCCTAATTGGCTATATGTTGTGTTTAACCTTAAAATTACACAAAAAGACAAATTTACTTCCCAATTGCATCATTTCCCCATCTATATCTATGAAGAGATGTAGCATGGATAGATATGTGGTCCCAGAGTTAGGAGTATCTGCCTTCAATCCCCACCCCAACCCTGACAAATACTGATTGTGTGACCCTGGGTATGCCACTAAATCCCTAAGTGCTCCCAAGCAGCTCTGTATGAATGAAAGCTACAGAGTAAGTACATTGGCAGTGGGAGTTCCCTAAAGAAATTAAATCACTGTTAAAGTCCAATAATTAATTCAGCCTCCCCTCCCCCATTGCCCCTCCAAAACTGCCAATGTTACATCTCTGTTTATGCAAGTATTATCCAGCAATAATTTTTAGCCTTTCCTTTTCCTAACATTATAGGCTCTCATTTCCATTTCTAAACAAATATTGCCATACAATTTTATTTTTTTAAAATAATCAATTTGGTCTCCTGGTTCCATTTTTTTCTGATTTACAAAAAAAAAAGTATTATATGGAATGATCATACAGTCTTCCCAGCGCCTATGATAACCCAGAGGATGGGTCAGCTCCACACATCTATACCTGTCTCCACCAGCAGCATGGAAACCACAGCTTAACCACTATAATTGTCCAGTGGGGCAGAGTCAACAAAGGGATATTGGATTAGAAACATAGACAGTGCAGCCTTCAAGTATTAGGTTGGAATTAGGCTGGACAATAGATTGAGATAGTCACGTTCTCAGGAATAGTTGAAGTCAAAAGGAGCAAGGGTCAAGATCCAAGGAAGACATCAGCCAGGCATAAATGTCAGTCAGTCAGTCAATGAGCTTTTATCAAGCACTTGCTATGTTCAAGGGCACCCCAAAAAGTTTTAGTGAGACTTAAAGCTTCCATAGCTTGAATTATTTAGCTTTAATAGTTTAAAACTCCACTAAGACCTTTAGAATATGCTGTATAAAAAGTAGGTAAAAGGTGATTTCAGAAGGAGAGAGCTAGTAGCAGGAAGGATCAGGGAAGGCTTTGTGCTTGAAGGTAGGATTTGAGCTGAGTAGCAAAGGAAAGAAATGAAACTAACAGGCAGAACTGAGGAAAAGAATGTTCCCGTCATGGAGGACAACTTGTATAAAGGTGCTGAGTCAGAAGAAGTAGTCAAGTTAAAAAAAAAAACTACAAAGGTAGGAAGGTGTCAGGTTGTAAAGGACTTTAAATTCCAATCAGAGGACTTTATAGGGTAATAAACAACCACTGGAATTTATTAAGTGTGAGGTGGGAAGTTAATATGATCATACTACTCTGGGCTATCAGATCAGAGGGAGCTTTGAAATGGAACAGTCTCCAGTTTGGATAATAGCAAGAAAGAAACTCACTCTTACAGATTGACAGATGACTATGAGTTTATATTGTTTCTTGTGGAAGGGAGGGAAGTTAAGGGTTATTATGGTTATGGTTATTGTTGTTTTAACACCCATCAACAACAACAACAACAAAATCAAGCCAATTTACAAAGCCAAAGGTAAAATTCTTCCCCAACCCTTAGCTTTTAAGGAGGTAAAAACCAAACCAATTAACAATCAAGGAGAAAACATTTGCTTTTTGTACTCTCAAGGACTGCTCAAGGTTTTGCCACTTTGGGCCATTTTCTCTCATTCTTTGTTTTTTTTTTCTTCATTCTCTTCCTCCATTCCTCCTTCTCTTCTCTTCCTTCACTTTTCCTTTCTCCTTTTCTTTAATATAGTACTTAACATGAAAACAGTTGATCTCCTTATATGTTGTTGCCATTTAATGGTACAATCAAATTCTCTTACATTAATATACCATAATTTATTCAGTCATTCTTCAAGGGTGTTGTATAGGGTGCTCCTTTTTTATGCATTATTGGGTTTTTTTTTCCTTCAGATTGTTCCTTTTTTTCTTTTTATGATGTTTTTAGGATAAAATTCTACCTAAAGAATTGCTGGATCAAGAGATATAATCACTTTTGCAAGATATTGAATGTGATTATATTGCTTTTCAAAATGATTGCACTAGCCTGCAGGTCTACCAACAATGTAATAGATCGATGATTTCTGTCTATTTATAGTTCTATCAACATTGGATTTTAAAGATATTTGCTATTTTTGTCATTCTTATGGAAACAAGGTGATATTCAAGGCTGTTTTAATTTATATTCATCTGATCATTTGAGAATTTGAGCATCTTCCAATGTCTATTGATTGTAAATTGCCTATTCATGTCATTCACTAAGCATTTCTTAAGTGCTGGTCACTGTGCTAGGCAATGGAATTACAGAGACTCAACAAGCATACTTTTGGTTGGAGAAAAAAATGTGTAAAGAGCTTTGAAGTTTAAAAAAGAAAAAGTGATACAATGTAATTTCTGAGAGGAGAATACTGGCAGATGGAGATTGGGATAGACTGCTTGTATTTGAGTACCTGAGTTGAACCTCAAAGAGAAATACAGATTCACTGAGGTTGAGATGAAGAGGGAATATACTCAAGGCATGGGTGATAGCCAGTGCAAAGGCATGCAGATGGAAAGTGAAACATCAAAAGTAAGTATCTTGAGATGAAGCTTAGTATAATAATTAAAAGTCCTAGACTAGAAATCAATGAGACCTGAGTTCAGATGCTGCCTCTGACATTTACTAGCTGTGTGTTAATTCTGTCTAAGTTTCAGTTTCTTCATCTACAAAATGAGTCTATTGGACTAGCCAGTTTCTAAGGTCTTTTTCCAATTCTAAACCTATGATCCCATGATCCTGTTTGGTTAATAACAAGTAAGTCAATTTGACAAGAATGTAGGCCGTACAAAGGAGAGTAATGTGAAGTAATCATGGAAAGGAAGAATGGAAATCAGGATATGAAGGGCTTTAAAAGCTAAAAAGTGAACTTTGTATTTTATCTAAGAGGGAAGAGGGCACCACTGGAATTTTTTGAGTAGGGTATTGGCATGGTTAGAAATGTACTTTAAGAATATCAATTTGCAATCTGTGTGAAATATTAATGAAAGAAAGGAGAAAATAGAGATAGAGAAACTAGTTAATTATGTGGCTATTGAAATAGTGCAGCTGAGAGGTAATAAGGTGATGGTTATTTGAGTGAAAAGAAGGGAATGGATATGAGATGTATCATAAAGCTAGAATTTGTACAACTTGCCAACAGGTTAGATATGAAAGATGATAAAGGAAAATAAAACATGATTTGCAAAAGGCTGCAAATCTGGGTAAATGGTGGTGTGTTCAACAAAAATAGGGAGGCTAAAAAGGGGTGAAGTTTTGGGAGGAAAGATAACGAGTTTTGTTTTGGACATGTTGAGGTTGAGATACCTATAGAACACCACTTGAATAAATCCTGTAGAGAGTTATTGATACTGTATCAGAGTTCAGGAGACACACTGGGATTGCACATATAGGACTAGAAACTATTTCAAGATATGTGATATCTTAGTTATGGAGAATAATGAGATCACCAAATCAGAAAAAGATGATGGACTTTTAATCATTGCTCCACTGGACAGTATAATTAGCCTCAGGGAAATGCCTAAATTCCTTGTAGGTTCTAGATATCGAACTTTTATCTAAATTTTCTATTTTTCTTAAACTGTTAATTTTATTTTCATTTTAAAGATACTGCTTTTTTAGTTGTACTAAATATGCTACTTTCTTGTTTGCAAAGTTGTCTTATTATTCTGTAATCAAACCTATTGACTTTGTCTCTAAGGATGTTCTCTATTGTTTGATTAAAATTTCTCTTTTCTTAGTTAAGACAAGTGTGTTTTTCCTTTTTTCCTTCTAGCTTACTTATTTAAAAAATGTATTAGATTACTCATTGCCAAGATTTTTATCATCCTAGACCCACTACTACTCAATTGGCCTTGACCTCTAGGCAAAATTGTCTTAGTGCTTCTGGGTCTTAGAGGTCCATCCTCACGCCCTCTACCCTCAAGCAATTTAAGCATACAGGAGTTCCAAGTCAGTCAACAAATAAACATTTATTTAGCTCTTAATGTGTCGGGCACTGTGCTAAGGGCTGGAGATTCAAGTATAGGCAAAAAATGCTCTCAAGGAGCTCACTATCTGATTGGAGAGATAATATGCGACAAATATGTGTGAACAAGGTTTCTGGAAGGTAAACTGGAAATGATCCCAAAATAAATGTATCAGCATTAAGGAAGATCAATGAAAGCTTCTTGCAGACGGTGGGATGTTAGCTAAAACTTGGAGGAGAGGAAAATTGGCAGGTGGAAATGAGGAAGGAGAGAATTCCAGGCATGGGAGATAGATAGCCAGTAACTTAGGTGGCGGGAAATGAAGTTCCTTGTCCGAGTAACAGGAAGGAGGTCAGTGTTACTGGATGACGGGGTAAATAGAAAAGAGTAAGTTATAAGAATATTGGAAATGTAGGAGGAGATTTTTAAAAATCAAATAGATGGGGTAGCTAGGTGGCACAGTGAGTAGAGCACTGACTCTGGAGTCAGGAGGACCTGAGTTCAAATCTAGCCTCAGACACTTAACACTTACTAGCTGTGTGACCTTGGGCAAGTCACTTAACTCCAATTGCCCTGCCTCCCCCCTCCAAAAAGAAAAAGTCAAGTGGAAAAGTTCTTTAAGGTTCCATTGGAGTTTATTAAATAAGGGGATGATATGGTCATGCCGGTGCTTTAGAAAGATGAGTTTAATAGTTGAGTTGAGGAGAGACTTGAGACAGGGATACCTACCAGAAGGCTATTGCAAGAGTCCAAGTGTGATGTGATGAGGGCCTGCACTAGCATGATAACAGTGCCAGAGAACAAGAGGAGGCATATACAAGAGATATTATGAAGGTAGAATTGGCAGCTGATTGGTTATGGGGAAGTGAGCAACACCACATTATCTTAACCTGATATAAGCCTGTCCAAGAGCTTTCACTTCCTTGGGAGTTACAGAAAGTCGCAGGGGAATCAAGTCACTTTGTCAATGAGATGGTGGAGGAGGAGGAGACAGAGAAGAAAGAAGAAGAGGAAGGTGGAGATAGTGGTGGTGATAATGATGGTAGCTGGCATTTTCATAGGTTTTTAAGGTTTGTAAAGTGTGTTGATATGTTTTCTCATGTGACCCTCACAACAATCCTATGAGACAGGATTAGAGATAGATATGGAGATTATTATCTCTGTTTTAGAGACGAGAAAATTGAAGCTGAGAGAAGTTAAATCACTTATTCTAGGTCAAAGAGCTAGTACGTCTCTAAGGCAGGATTCAAACTCAAGATTTTCCTGACTTCAGGCTCAGCACTTAATCCACTGCGCCTCCCAGATGCTATTAAGGTTGCAATCTCTTTTAAGTCTGATACTGAAATTCATCTGGGGTCAATATCCCTAATTACAGCAATATTCTTGGTCCTTGGTTCCTCCCTTCACACTCTTTGGTTGTGACAAGTGTCAATCAATAAACAAACATGAATTAAGAGCTTACTCTGTGGCTGGTTCCACTAGGAATGCAAAGAAAAAATGCTGACTTGTGGGTAATGGGTGTCCAAGGAGTGCCAAGCCAATGCTAACATAGTCACAACCCCTTGATTAAACACCAATCAAGCATATGCTCCATCTTCTCTTCATTCTGAAAGAAGAGCATCTATATCAGGAATACTACAGCCTCACAGATGACAAACACAGTTTCCATAGTAGTAGTTTGCCTTTTATTTTGACTTTGAATCTCTCCTATTTATTTGAACTGTTTTCTCCCTGCCTCCACCCTTTGACAGTAAATTTGCATGTTGAGTCTTCACATTGTCAATGTTCATCTTTTCTTCTGTAGTTACCATTACTGAGAACAACTTCGAGCTAATTTCAGATTTTAACTGACAGCCTTATCTTCTCACTCTAATGAAGCATCTGTCTTTCCTCTCTCTCTTGCCAATACAGGAGGACTTTCATGGTAGAATAAAAATTAAGTTAAATCCTTTGATGCTGCATTGATCTGTGATCCCATCAGTGTGGAAGTGCAATTTTTATACAATCATGTTATCTCTTCCTGTCTTCCCCACATATCCTCCACAGGGCATCCACTTGAAGGGCTGAGGATGACCTGACTCATCCCAGTCTCATTAAAAGAAATAACACTCTCATAGGTCAATCAGTGGGAAAATAGGAGGTAAAATGTATAGAGTGCTGGGCATGGAATCTGAAAGGCTCATCTTTTGTGAGTTTAAATCCAATTTCAGACATTTAAAAGCTTTGTGATCCTGGGCAAGTCACTTTCCTTACCTATAAAATGAACTGGAGAAGGAAACAGCAAACCACTCCAGTATCTTTGCCAAGAAAACCCCAAATGGGGTCATAAGAATTGGATACTATTGAACAATTGGTTATTTCATAATTAACAAACAGAAAAAGGATTTTCAATAATATTATAGACACCCTGTAATGGTAATGGAATTTGGAGATGCCCCTGTATTGGCTTGGTTTTTGAGTTGAGTGTTAAAACCCAGAGCTTGTGAATCCCACTTGTGGGATGGGCTTGTTGATGTAAAGAGAGAGGGCTGAACTGGGAGCAGCCGTGAATTGGGAGAGAGGCCCAAGCCTAGAGAAGGCCAGAAGGACTTTGGGAGAGCATTATCCAGTATCGTGGAGCCTGAGTTGCTGAGAGAAAGATTGCTAAGGACTTTTGAGAACTGCCACATGGAACTGCCAAGAACTGAGGAGGCATGGCTGTGATGCCGGTATTTTGTCTGTCTGTTTTAATGTTGTTTTGCCAGATTCACCTGATGGTGAAGGACAGTGCTGCTGTGGTAGAGGTCCTGGAACCTGGCTGTTGGTTCAGAAGCCCTGAAGGAGGATTTTCTTGTGATACCTGCACAGAAATCCTGAAGAGGGCCTTGCTAATGTTTTCAGGGGTTCTGGGACTGTTCTACAGGCAGAGAGTGACTTGATGAGGACACTGACTACGGCTTTGTTGAGCCTTGTCTCCCCAGGAACTGAGATTGTTGAGGGCTTGCCTGGAGTCAAGATGAAAGAAGGCCCTTTCCTTGGGTATTCAATGCTGAGCTTAACCTTTTTGTAATGTAAGGGTGGATGGCCTTTTGTGCTCTCCTGCCCCTTTTGAGATTCAGGGGTGGGAAGCCTTTGAGTTTTTTTCTGCTCTGTGATTGACCAAATGAATGTACTTTGTTTATGATTGGAGACTAATCTCCATTTAAGAAGAGACTTTTGAATGACTAAATGAATGTACTGTCTAGGGGTGGAGTAGTACCTGGATTGAATTGAGAACTTACTTGCTAAAGGAACAAGTTATGCTATATTTTGACTTTCTCTGTTCTGTGAACGTTTGCTGAATAAATGGGGTTTACTATGCTGGTAATCCGAATCTTGGAAGTTGCCTTTGCTTGGCATTACACACCCTGAGGGCACCCTGAGTTGATTCAGCAGAGTGAAGCTTCTTGCAAGGCAAGTTTGACTATTGTAGGCATCAGAGAGGTCACCTAGAGCTCCTCAAGGATGCTTTGTACTCTGGTGAACAGGAAGTGATAACAATAACCTGAGTTTACCCTAATTTCCTAGCCAATCAAGTGTTATGGATGATTTAACACCTTCTAAGGAAAACTAGCCTGACTTACATGGGGGTATAGAAATCAGGATACTGACAATACTAAGGGCCCTTTCTCTAGATCTCTGGACATTCCATTGGGAAAAATGGAACACACAGGCTCTCTAGATTTTCCCTTCCTACCTCTACATGACCAGCTCACATCCTGTTGCATTTATGTCTTTCTAACAATATCTTTTACATTTGTCCTGTGCAATTCCTCACTGGTAACATGGTAGAGCCAACTCATTTCCAAAAGGTGCCTCCCAATTCTCCTGTGGGTCAACTCTGGCTTTAATTTTTTGGAGACTTTGGGACCCCATGGAATGGGAAGAAAATTAGTGTTGAAATGTTTGTTTCACAGGGAAGCTTGGGGTCACTAATAGCTCTGTGCAATTTCCCAAAGCAATCCAACGTACCCTCAACCACCTGCTCAACTCTGCATCCAGATCATCTTCCCCTTCCAGTAAAAGTCTAAAATGTATGTATTAATGAACTATCTCTGTGGTCTATCCATCCAACAGTATATCATAGTCTGAATAACAGGTCTTCTTTATCCATGTTCCCCACTATGTGACTAGTTAGACTGAGCTCCTTTAAATACTTGAGTCTCATTTGATGACTTATGCAATGTCCCAAGGTAGATGCAATCATCACAATGTTACTAGCCAACAGGAACATCTGGAGCATCACGTTATCTCTAGGGAATCTCCCTTTATTTGGACTCTGAGTTGGACATCTTCTATAACACTGGAAAACACCTGTGATGAGCATCCACCTCCTTGTTTTATGCCTCTCTTGGGATAAATAAAGGCGAGGCTATTAAATTCTTATTTACACTTCAATGCCTTTGAAAAAGACTTGCATGATTCTGACATATAGATGGGAGACATCTTGTTGGAAAGGACCCTTTCATGCAGCATTTTACTCTATAAAATTATACTGTTTTGTAAAGAATAAACAATAATCCCAGAGGGATTTTGTATTCTCTATGCTTTTTAATAAAATGTTTCAGTGTAAAACTAGACTCTACTACAGAATATCATTTATAAAAGCATACCTATTTGCTTCTCATATTTTCTTCAAAGATGTTCTTCATCTGGGTATGGGCAATTTTCATAAAGATTTTGTAGAGATGGAAAAGTAGTCATAAGTAGCTGTAAATCTTGATGTTTTTTTTTTTTTGGACGGGTAATAATATGTTTGTGATTTTTTTCCCTCAAGGATTTAGTACCCTACCTCTCTTTATCATATCTTAAGAACTGATTCTACAATGCAAATTTTAAAAGTGTGGGGGAGGCGAGTTCATCATTGCTATTCCAGGGGCCATCTTCAGCTTAGTCCTCTCCCTCCAATGATGATAAGGTGGAAGGCCATAAATTTCTCTAAATTTGAACCTTAAGTAGAGATGAAGAAACATCACAGGATCACATGATCATAGATATGGTACTTGAAGTGACTTCAGAGGACATCTAGTCTACCACCTCATTTTACAGCTGAGATGACTGAGTTCAAGAAAAGTTGTGACTTGCCCAAGGTAACATCAGTAGTAAGCATTAAAGGTTAGGATTAGGATTTTAAATCAAGTCTTCTGATTCTGGAAATAATACTCTTTCCACCACCCCACATTGCCTCCCTGAAGAGATTCCCCCCTTCAGAGAATCTGCACTCATATAGGGAGTCTTGATGTTCACTCACATGAAGAAGGAACATGGTGCAATGAACACAGCATCATGCCTCGGATGCTGGGGGCAGAGGGGATTCCCTATTCTCTGAGGTACCTTCTAGCTCTAGACTGATGAAGAGATTGAGCAACAATATTATCATTTGATAATAATAATAATAGCAGGTGATTATATAGTACTTTAAGGTCTGCAATTCACTTTACAAATATTACCTCATTTTAATCCTCATGACCTTTAATAGCAGATGCTATTATTATCCCCATGCTACTGATGAGGAAACCATAGCACACAGAGGTTAAATGATTTGCCTAGCTTCGTACAGCTAGTGAATATCTTAAGTCCAATTTGAACTTAGGTCTGTCTGACTCCAAGACCAATACTCTATCCACTACTCCACTTAGCTGCCGTGATAAAGCACCTACATGTTCCTCTGATGTCCTCCTACATGGGCAAAGCTTAGACTACCTCAGCATTATAACTGGGCCTCGCTATCCCTCCACCCTCTTATTTCATAGCTTCTCCATTCCTCTCTGAGCTTCATTCCTGACTTTCTGAACTTTCTCTACCATGTCACAGAAATTTCTCCACCCTAAAAGTTCATTTCACCCCTGGATTTCTCACACAGGAAGTAGCCTCTGCCCATGTGATCTCTTCATCTGATTGGCTGGTTCCTCGCAGAACCTCCATTTTAAAGAGGTTACCCAGGTCACTGTCTCATCTCTCCTTTAATCCCCTTCCCCTCTTTTCCTCCCACCCACTTTTCAGCTTCTTTTTATATGTCATCTTCCCCCAGTAGAATGTTGCAGACTGTCTTTCTTTTTTCCCAGCACTTAGCACAATGCCTTGTAATGGGGTGATAAAACCTGGACCCCTAAAAGGAAAAGGCCATGTCTTTGAAAGCAACTCAGCCCCTGAATTTTCCCATAACATTTCGGCAGCCCAGATCACTGGTGTCCAAGGCACGTCGCCCATCCCAGACTACTTGATCACCTAATTTGCTTACTTGAGATTTCTTTCACTGTTTCATGTTCCACCACCAGCCTACTTACTACCCCTTAATCCCATCCAGATCCTTTCACTCTCTTTTGTATATAAGCATCAGTCTCATTCCTATTAAGTTGCAGGTTCACTAGAAACCCCGCCCATTCTGTTGGTGTTACAATAAACCTTGTCACTCCACTGGAAGAAGGTTTGAATGTGTGAATTCATTCCAGGTAGATGCTAACATTTCAAGGTTCCCCAAAACCCCAAACCTCATCACTTGCACAAAAGCTTGACTACATGTCTCTATTCCTTTATCCTAGATAGGAAGAAAAATCTTAATCTGTACAAATGAAAATATACCTATCAGTCATGTGATTTCTATAATCCCATTTCTCAAATTTGATGAGGTACAGGTTCTGGGAACCCCCTTGAGCTCTCCTTGAATCTTTCCACATGAGGCATTTGCCTGAGGCCATAAGCCTTTCACTGTGGCTCTGCCCAAATCTTTGTTACTAGCTTAGCCCTACTTCCTCTAGCAACTTTCTACCCTTGATCCTCCCAAAATATCTATACCCAAAACCCTTGAACTGGTCTACCCCACCATTGTCTGTTGGCTCCAGTTAGCCTCCAGCAACTTCCCACCCTCAATCACTCATTACTGGAGTTGACCTCATCTGACTCCTCCTGAAGAGCCTCCCCAAACTCCTCCCCTAGACCACCCCTAGATTCCTCCCATAACCTTTCTGTGTGAGATGATTCTGGCCCACTTGTCCAATGCAAGCATCACAGATACATAGGTTCCTTAAGAGTCTACCCATTATGGTGAATCTTTAATAAACTTTGCTTTTCTTTAGCTGAGAGAAGACTTGAGTCGAATACATTTGGAAGGACCAGGCATGCTGGTATTTTGGGGTTTCGTACACTGTTAGGGAATCTGAAGATCTTCCCTGCCCCCAGGCCCTTTGATAGGCTTAAGTGAATCTGAGAACCTTCCCTGATTTGAAAATATACTCTGCCCCCTAATAAGCTGAATGTGGTCCCATGGTGCCTGTGGTGGGAGGCTTGTTTTTCAGGAATGCCCACACCTTGTTACTTTGTGATTGGGCAGTAGGTCAAGAGGGTTGTGACATTCTCTGACCCAGGAGAAGGCTGTATATATCCTGATGTGAGGTTTGGCTTTGGGGCTTACGTTGGGAAGAGTTGTGTGATTTGGCCTGATGAGACTCTGGGCATCCATTGAGCCCCCCGGCTTTGAAAACCCAGATGTTGGTGCTTCCCTCTCTGGTAACTGAATAGGTATTGATGTAATGGTCAGACAACTGGAAGCCCTGTCTGCTGATCTGTTTCTCTGTCTATATATTTTTTTTCTGCTTGTAACTTCTGTTTGTATTCTCTGAAGTTCAGGGTACTGACTTTTTCCCCTGAACTAGGTAAATGATACATGTTTGATTAAAGTAAGATTGTTAACCCATTTTGAGTTGCTTCCTTTAGAAAAGTGATCTAAGAACCAGTGCTATCAGCCACGCTGGGTATGCTAGGGTGCCTGCTGCTATACACACCCCTAACCTCTAACCTCAGCATTTTGTGGGTTCCTGACCTCAACACACAAGCTCTTCCCACCTTTCAAAAACAGAAATTTAGTTAAAGAATTTTAGGAAAAATAGGAAAAAGGTAACAGATGTTACTTTGGCTAGTTTTACATTTCAAATGAAATCTCAGATTGGTCTGGGGCACATATGAAAATCTGTTGGATTTTTGTTGTTTCTACTGCTATTGAAACACCCAAGAAAAGAAGAGCTAAAAGTCTCAGGATGAAAGTTATTATAGAATTCCTACTTTTTAAAATCCATATAATATTAAGAGCTTCCTGGATTCCCTTTTCCTTCAGTTCTTTGCTCCAGCCAGGTGTCTTGTCTTCATCATTTCAGAACTACCCCCTCTCTGAGACCTGACTCAGAACAGCATGTTTTATTTGTGTTACTGATTTCTTGTTTTTTTCCTAAGGCTTGGACCCAGAGTCTATCCTGGATTCCTGATTCTAGCAACTCAACCTGAGGGGGAAATGCTAGAGTTTGCCATAGGATTTAGGCTCTGGGAACCCTCCTGAATCTTCCTACTTGAAGAGGTATTTGCCTGAGGCCTTGCCTTGCATTATAGCTAGGCCCAAATCTCTGTTACTCTTAACCCAGCCTAGCCCTCCATTATCCAGCTACTTCCCACCCTTGATTCTATCATCCTATCTATATCCAAATGTGTTACACTTAAACTAGCCTAGCTTTCCATTGTCTGTCATCTCCTGGTAGCCTTCAGCTACTTCTCACCCTTAATTCCATTCCTGGAGTCCGACCTCAGTTCTGGTCAAGATCCTCCTTAGACTCCTCCTCAAGACTCTCCTTAAACCTCTCCTCTAGACCACCCCATGGGTCTTTCTGTATATAAGATCCATCTTGCCTCTGTGAAGCTGTTGAGATTAATCTAGTGCAGACCCAGTCTATGTCAGACTGTTCTGGCCTGCTTGTCAATACAAGTGTCACAAATACTTAGGCTCCTTAAGAGTCTACCCATTGAGGCGAATCTTTAATAAACTTTATCTCACTTCGACTGAGAGAAGGCTTGAGTCAAATTCATTCAGCAGGACCCAGCATGTTGGTATTTGGGGGTCTTGAGCACCCCTAAACCCCAAACCTCAACATTTGGACTTCCCCCCCACCCTTTTTCTGCCTGAATTTATCTCTCTGGATGTGACTTCTGGTTTGTGACATAAAAACTGGTAGTCCTCATCTGTCTAGCTAAACTCTCTATTGTGGCCTACCCTGGCCTGATGGCCCCTTTTTTCAGCTTCGTCTTAAAGTTGGTAACACAGTAAGACTATACCCCTTTACACTGAGAAAAACTGAGGATCATGTCTTGTTCATCCTTTATTCTCAAAGAGGATCAATGACATCAGGAGGATGATGTCTTGACTTGTGAGTGAACTGGATTTAGGAGAGGCAGAGCTGTGCAAGGTTATCAACTTCACTCTCTCCTCTAGAGTTATCTGAGTCCAATGGCAAGATATAGGTTAAGATGACTGGCAACATACTCTTTTTGTCATTCAAAGTCCTTTATAACTTAGTCCCTATAATGATAAGGTAATTTGATGATCTTCCCTGCCCCTTAATAGGTCAAATGTAATCACATGGAGCCTATGGTGGGAGGAGTTTGCAGAATGGGTGGAGCAGAAAGGGTTGGAGCAGGAAATGTGTCAGAGCAGTCAGAGCAGTTAGAGCAGAGGGAAAGAGAGGACGCAGGCAAGAAGAAAGCTAGGATTGGGAGTATTTGTTTGTGGGAAGGCCCAAGCAGGGGGAAGGCTTTGGGATGGTGCTGATCTCTGCAGTGATAATGTGTATTAACTTCTTTGTTGCTATAATGGATTCAGTTTTCTGGTGTTGGGATTCGATTGTCTGGTCTCTGAATAGATGTTTTGTTTCTGTCTCCTAAATGGAGAGTCTGTTATATTTTGTGATTCAGAACTCTGCGGCCTATTCATAGGTACTGTTGGTGGGTGCTGTGAATATTGCCTTGGTGATACAGACCCTCTTGCCCTTCCAGTCTTCTTACAAGTACTCCATTTCAGTGACACTGGCCTCTTGACAGCTCCATGAACAAAATAATCCAACTCTGACTACAGGCATTTTCTCTGAGTGTCCTAATGTCCTGGAATGCTCTTACTCATCCACTGCAACCACTGACTTCCCTGGCTTTCTTAAGTCTCAATTAAGATCTCATCTTTTACTGGAAATATTCCCAACCTCTCAATTCTAGCGCCTTCCCTCTGTTAACTGTTTCCTATTTATCCTGTATTTAGCTTGCTTTGTTACAAGTTGGGGAAGATCTCCATTAGACTGTAAGCTCCTTGAAGACTGGGACTATCTTTTGCTTCCTTTATGTATCCCCAGCATCTAGCACAGTACTGGGCACATAGTAGAGGCTATGTCTTCTTTTTTTTTCAATTGGTGAAGTGATTGTCATTGAAAAGTGAAGAGAAAGTTCATTCAGATGCAAAGGAAGCATTCTTTCCTTAGACAAAGCTCAACTGCATTTGAAAAGGCCAGAAAAAGCAATGGACTTAGCTTCCCTACATATGTTCCCAGTCTCTCATATGCATAAAACCTAACAAGGATCTGGGAAGTATAACTAGGGTAGTCACCATCAGTAGGGATGGGATTCCTCAGAAAATGAACACTGATGTAAGGTAGGAAGAATTATAGAATAGGAGATCTAAGACCTTTCCTACTTTCTGCCTGTAGGTGACAAATCTCAGAACATAGACAGGAGAGGTTTCTACCAATCCTAAAGTAAGGGTCACTGCCCCTGCTAAAAAAGATTAAGAGTAGCACCCAGCCAAGCCAGAATCTGGAGTGAGTTGAAATTGCAATTTCCCATAAAAGACAGAGTCCAAGGAATCCATCAGATAGAACAATTAAGCAAAGTCCCTGAATGCAGTAAAAAGCCCAGCAGTCCAGTGACCTACACAGCTCAATCTGGCAGCCAGGCAGCAGAGAGACTTGTTTGGTTAAGCTTGGCAGCAGCTGTACTCGGCAACATGAAGGAACACTGCCCAGCATCTAAGTGACTTGCTTGGCCCAGCCAGGCAGCTGCCATCCTCAGTAGCAAAATAATTTCACTCCAGCCTAGATGAAGCCAGGCTTAATGAGTGACCTCAGCAACCAAGCCCTTCACTAAGTTCAACCCACCAGTGGAATGGCTATCCAGTGGAGACATGATGGCCAGCCCACAAGAGCAAGCAAAGTAACACATCTATCAGTGACACCATGCCCTGCTTCTAATGTCAGGAAAACTCTCCAGCAAAAGAAAGGACACTGAGACCTTGCCCTTTCAGATCTATGAATTGCCTTGGCCATGTATATTCCTTACATATAGGTCTTACTAACAGTGTACTTTTAAAGTTTGTATTCACTATTCTCACCAAGTAGGAATGTGAATTTGTGAGAAAGCGTGCACCAAGTTTTGGGAGGGATCCTTTATAATGAGTGTTCTTACTGTGTAATATCAATAAATGCCTTTACTAAGAACAGAGTGTATTGTACGATCTTTAACATAAAGCACACTGGTGGGTGCTCACAAATTAGTGTTTTAAAGATTATCCCTAGCAACCAAGGTAATAGTCACCCCCTCTAAGAATTCAATCTGCCAATGAAAATGTGAATTTGAGGAGTCAACAGGGAGTAAAAAGCATTTCAGAAAACATAGGTTTAAAAAGCCTTAACTTGTATTACCTGAAGAGATAGTCTGGTCTGCATCCCAGGTCTGTTTCTTATAATTTCTATGACCTTGGACAAGTAATCTAGTTTCTCTGAACAATAGACTGTTATCCATAAAATGAGAGATTTGGATTAGATTATTGCTAACCTCCCTTCATCTCTGAGTCCTATGATCCAATTCATAAAGTTAATAAATAAAAATTGTAAGCAAACAGGAACTATATAAGGATGAAACTGACAGAATCAGTAGCATCATGTAATAACTATCCATCAGTTTGTGCCCCCTACTTTAAAACATGACATTGATAGGTTCAAGCCCTTACCAATCACCAGATTATTATTACTTCAATCACAAAAAATTTTTTTAAAATTCTAAGTACACTTCATATACTTCAAAAAAATACAGAGACAGCTTGATACAATGAATCTGAAAGATCTATATCAGAATCATGCCTCAGAATCATTCTCTGTGTTTGCCCAAATCACCTGTGTGAGCCTCAGTTTCCTCACTGGTAAAATGAGGCTAACAGTATTTGCCTTGGAGAGTTTTTATACAAATCAAACGAGATGAAGCACTTCATTAGCACTTTGCAAAGCTTAAGGCACTATACAGGGTGTGACAGCCTAACATAAATGTGTTCTATTATCGTTCAAAGAAGTTTTCTCCTATTGCTGCAGAATTTTTCTAAACAGTCAGCTATATTTTTTTTAAGTTCAGACAGCGCAAGCAATTGAAAGTTCCATCAGAGTTAAGCTGTTTGGACATATAAATCCCTTGAAATAATTCCTTGGTTCAGGTAGATGAGCATTAGTGCTTGTGCAACTTGTAGCCTATGTGATTAAATGCTCATTTTATCTACCTGACTATTTTCTTTGCCTTTCTGCTATAATAAAAAAAAAATCTTTAACAGAATGTACCTATAAATTATAGGCTATATATGAAGTGGAAAGCTGAAAGTTATCTGTGTAATATACCTCTAGTTATTGAAATTATATCATGTAGGATCTTGAGTGGTTTGCTCTTTAGCCCAAGAGGGCATCCCTACAACTTCCAAGTGGAACCTCCAGCTAATAACTATTCTATATTCCCTTGCACATAAGGCTATGGCCCATGAGCCCCAACACAAAAATTTATATATATGTGTGTATGTGCATGTGTGCACATATATGTACATGTAAATGTAAATGTATATATCTATACACATCCATATATACACATGTAAACATACATACACAATCCATATATACATGTCTATGTATATGTATATATGCACACATGCATAAAAATATACACACATATACATAACATGTATATTTTTCCTGATAAGAGAGAAGACACACTTACCTCAAAGTAAAAGTATTTAATGAAATAGCATAGAAAGAAATGTAGCAGTACAATTCCCTAATGAATCTGGGATCTGCCCTCCCACTAATACACAAAATGTCAATGAAAAAAAGAGGATGGAAGTAGGATTACACAAATAGGGGTACATGCATAGGAAATAAATGTGATTAGGAGGATGCGTAGAGAAGCTCATATATGTGAGAAATGTGTTTCCAAGACATGTGAGTGAAGGAACAATTAACAATGCTACCACAACGTTTTAACTGTCTTCTGACGATGTAATCATTTGATTCCTACTGGACCTACTCCATATTAGTCTCAGGTGGCACACAGTCAAGGAACGTCTACAACAGTGGTGTCAAACAAATAAAAACTGATCTCTGGGGGCCACATATTGACTTAGAAAACCACAAATTAACATTATTTATATTTTACTTCATTTCTGCTTTGTCAAACATTTCCTATTTACATTTTAATTTAACTTGTGACACGCTTGGGAGGTTTGCTGCTTTGGCTGGGTAGAGGGGCTTGTGTAGTTCAATGAAACTAGGAGCTATGCTGTGTAGGGTTACTCAAGATGGGCAGGTCATAGTGGAGAGTTCTGACAAAAGGTGATCCACTGGAAAAGGAAATGGCAAGACAATCTAGTATCTTTGCCAAGAAAAACTCACAGACAGTAATAAAATGAGAAAAGAGATGACATCAAAGGATTCAAAGGATGAGCCCCTCAAGTCAGAAGTTGTCCAATATACTACTAGGGAAGAGTGGAGGACAACTCAAGTAGCTCTAGTACTAATGAAGTGACTGGGTCAAAGCCAAAAGGAAATTCAGATGCAGGTGCATCTGGTGACAAAAGGTAAGTCCTATGCTTAAAGATCAATATTGCATAGAAATCTAGAATGTAAGATCTATGAACCAAGGTGAGCTGGCTGGGGTTGAACAGAAAATGGAAAGATAAAACATGAACATCTTGGGTGTCAGTGAACATAAATGATGAGAATGGGTGACTTTAATTCAGGTGATCTCTACATATACTATTGTAGGCAAGAATCCCCTAGCAGAAAGGAGTAGCCCTCATAGTCAACAAAAGAATGAGAAAGCAGTACTGAGGTATAATCTCAAAAATTACCAGTTGATATATATTCAGATCCAAGGCAAACCATTAAACATCACAGTAATACAAGATTATGCTCCAAAGAAGCCAAAGTTGCTCAGGTCTATGAAGACCTACGTCTTCTAGAAACTCAAAAATTGTCACATTCATAAAGTAGGAAATCAAAAAGTAATTGGTGGCGTTTGAGTAGAAAATGAAGCAGGGCAGAGACTAATGGAGTTTGGTCAAGACAACTCATTAGTCATAACAAACTTTTTTTTCAATAACCAGAAAGCAACTCTATACAGAATATCACCATATGATCAATAAAATCAGATTGATTATATATTTTGAAGCCCAAGTTGGGAAAGCTCTATAAAGTCAATTAAAACAGGCTGTGGAGCTGACTCTGGTTTAGATCATGACCTTCTTATTGGAAAATTCAGAAGCAATCAGACCATAAAGGTATGGAGTAAATAACATACTTTGTGAATATGAAGTAGAAGGTGATATATAGATTTAAGGGATTAGATCGGGTAGAGAGAGTGCCTGAAGAATTATAGACAGAAGTTCACAATATTGTACCAGATACAACAACAAAAAGCACTCCAAAGGAGGAGAAGGAGGAGGAGGAGGAGGAGAACAAGAATAAGAAAGAAAAATTGATGTTTGATGGGATTCTACAAATAACTGAGGAAAGAAGGAAAGGCAGAGGAGAAAGGGAAAGATAGACCTAACTGAATGTAGACTTCCAGAGAAGAACAAGGAGATGAAAACGTTTTTCTAAATGAGCAATGCAAAGAAATAAAGAAAACAATAGAATGGTAAAGACAAGAGTTCTCTTCAAGAAAATTAGAGATATCAAGGGAATATTTTATGCAAACATAGGTATGATAAAGGATAGAAATGGTAGAGACTTAACAGAAGAAGAGCTAAAGAAAAGGTGGCAAGCATACACAAAAGGCCTATACAAGAAAGGTCTTAACACAACTGATAACCATGATGCTGTGGTTACTAATCTAGAATCTGACATCTGGAGAAGTCAAGTGAACCTTAGAAAGCAATATTAATATTAATGTTAGTTGAAGTGATAGAATGCCAGCTGAGCTATTTAAAAATCCTAAAAGATTATGTTGTTAAAGCACTATACTTAATATACCATGATATTTAGAAAAAAACCTAAACAATGGCCACAAGATTGGAAAAGATTATTTACGTTCCAGTCCTAAAAAAGGGCAATGCCAAGGAATGTTCAAATTACCAAACAACTGTGCTCTCTTCACACACCAACAAGGTTATGCTTAAGATTCTGCAAGCTAGGCATCAACAATATGTAAACCAAGAATGAATAAAAGAGTAGGCTGATTTTTAAAAAGGCAGAGGAACGAGAGACCAAATTGCCAAATTGGTAAATTAAAGAGAAAGCAAGGAAGTTCCAGAAAAACACGATCTTTTGCTTCATTAACTACAATAAAATCTTTGACTGTGTGGATCACAATAAAATGCGTCTGACATCTCTGGTTTAAAAAGCTTATGAAGCATAGTTTTTGTCAAATGTTGCCCCCTGCTCATCTTATGCTGCTATGGCTTACTGATGCTTTCCTGTTCTTTTGATCACTATCAAGAAAAGCTTCCCTAAACCTGTGTTTGTAGAGTATCTCTTAGTTTCTGGTTTCTAGCTTCAGCTGGAGTCCTCAGTTAAGGTATTTTATCTTTCCCATCAGAGAAAGAACAGATTCTCCTGTCTATCCTGTAGCTTATAGTCCAGAGACTTTTTTTTTCTCTTTTCTTCCTAAAGTTCTTTTTAGAAAGGGAGAACCCTCTTACTCCTAGAAAATGATTTAAGGAGAAAACAGCTTATCAGTTTTTCTTCCTTGTAAAATTTTCTTCCTATATAAAATCTTTTAAACAGAAGATTCTTTCTCTGAGGCACTAAGCTTTTTGGAACATAAAGCAATCTCATCTAACTAGTACTTACAGGCTCAAATTTATTTATTATTTTTAATTGACAGCCTGCTCACTAAAGGAAAGTACTCTTTCAGAAGCCTCACAATGATTTAGGGCATAAAGTTCTTTTAGTCCTGTTTAATTTCCTCGTGGAAACCCATATCCATTTCAGAAGGTATCTCCCAAGGAAATTTCAATTAACCAGTGTAGGTCTGAACTGTTACTGGGTTTTTTAGGGATCCCCACTAAGCAAATTAATTTTAGCAATTGCAAAAGCTAAATACAGAAATCAAAATAATTGTCTTCCTCCTCCCAACATGCATTCCTTCCTTTAACATGACCATCAACAAGCCACCCAGAATTTCTGGTGGTAGGTTTTGTTGTGGATTTTTTACTGTAGTTTCCTATTTCAGTTAAATCAGTTAGGTAAATCACAAATGTCTATTTCATTTATTAAATACTCTGTGTGTGTATATGTGTGTGTGTGTGTGTGTGTGTGTGTGTGTGTGTGTGTGTGTATCTCAAGGCTTACATGAACCCCTCTCAAGTTCTAGAAAACACAAATTGAACAGAGCATATTTGGGCCTTGGTGTGGAGGCATGGAAAGGCTGTTGGAAACACAGAGTTCTACCAAGTTGTAGGGGGCTTTAAACTTTAGTTGGTAGGCAATGGGTTGTTACTGAAGATCTTTGAGAAGAATAGTAACATGATCAAAACTAAACATAAGAAAGATTTTTCTAATTGATATATGAAGATCAGATTGGAGTGGAAGAGAGGAGAGGAAAAAACCTGTAGAAAGGTTATTGCGATAGTTCAACTGCCATGATAATAATGAGGACATGCATTAAAGTAGGGGCACTGGGAATCGAAAAAAGAAAATGTACATGAAAGATTTGTGAAGAAGGAATTTATAGGAACTAGTCACTTGCTGCATATGGTAGGTGAGGGAGAAGTTAGAGTTTAAAATAACTGTAAGTCATGAATGTGGGAGATGGAATGAATGCCATTTCCACAGATGGAAAGAGTAAAGTCAGCAGATTTAGAGAAAAAAGATATTAAGTTCAGTATTGGTCATGTAGAGTTTGAAATATTTCTAGGACCATCAGAGAAATTCTGTAGGCAGCTGAAAATTTGGTTCCGGGATGCAGAAGAGAGATCAGAATTGGAGGGCAAGTGATAGTTAAATCTGGGGGATTGAATGGAATTGCCAAGAGTTAGAGTGTAGGAAAAAACAGGGCAGTTGTTCAAGAATTGACAATAAGTAAAATTAATCATTCCTATTTCATCTGTATATTCTTATGTGTTACTTTTGTCATCTATTTTTATTTTTACATTTCCTACTCAATAGTCTATCAATCCTTTTGACTAGTTCTAAACTTCACAATCTAATTTTGCCTTGATGGGTAGGTAGCAGCATAATGAAATGGAAATGCTGGATTTAAAGCCAGAGGACCTGAGTGTAGTTACTGCCTCTGGTCCTTGTTACCTGTGTGACCTTGGGCAAGTTGTTTAACCTCTCCTGGTCTTCATTGTCTCATCTGCAAAAGAAAAGGCTTAAACTAAATTACCTCCATGTAGCTCCAAATCTACTATCCAATATATCTTAAACTCTTTTATTTTTTTTTAATTTTATTTTAGTTTGCATCATTCATTTCCACGAGATTTTGAGTTACATATTTTCTCCCCATCTTTCCCCTACCCACCACCCCAAAACAGCCATCCCAGTGTATCCCTCCTCCCCCAATCTATTCTCTCCTATGTCTTCCCCCCTCACCCCGATGACTTTTCGTAAGGCAGGATGGATCTCCTAACCACAGTGCCTGTGTATCTCAAGTTGCAGCTGGATGTAGTTAATAATAATAATAATAATAATTGCATATATATATAGATATATATTTTTAACATTTGATTATAGAACTTTAGATTCTGGATTCTTTCTCTTCCTCCCTCGTCACCCACCCCCACTGGAAGGACAAGCAATCAAATACAGGCTGAACATGTGAAATTACGCAGAACCTCTCCATAGT